>QJNS01000130.1:0-215722 GCA_004154925.1 Monosporascus cannonballus | reverse complement strand
CCCCCCCCCCCCCCCCCCCCCCCCCCCCAAGTCGTTTTTTTCCCCCTTATTGCTCGTTCGTGCCGAGAATGACGGGGACGTCACAAGTACGGATGGAAGCGCATAGCAGAGACACCTTCAAATCCTAACCAGAGTACTCGGTCATAGATAGTTTTTGACATGCGCGCGTCGTAGCCCAATCGCTATCCCTCATAGCGAGCTCTAATCAGTCATCTAAAATCACCACCTGCCCTTGTCCCAGCTGCTGTGGGTGTTGGCGGGCTTTGCTAGCCGCCGCCATCGCTGCCATCATCTTATGGTTCGGCGCATGGTTTTGGTTCTGGCTCCTCTGCTGCTGCTGCTGCTGCTGGTGATGTTGAGGTTGAGGTTGAGGTTGTTGTGCTCTAGGTGCGGCTTGCCTCGTCATTAATGGGGACTGCGTCACCAACGGTCTGATCGCTTCGTCCACGGCCTTCAAGAGCGCTTCGATACCGTTGTCTATCGCGACGGCCGCGCTGTATATCAGGTTGTTCCAAACCTTGCCCTCCGCATTCCACACTCTGTCGAGAGCCTTCTTAAAGACGTCATCTGCATGCTTGGCTACACCGGGCTGCGCGCGCTCAATGTGCCACATGGGCGCTCCTCGATGGAACCGGAGCTTTATCCCCAGCGTTAGCCGTCGCTCGGCACCCCTGTTCGGGCCTGGCAGTGTGTAGCGGATGTTGAACCAATTAAGATGCGCCGGGAAGACCTCGACACGGCCGGCGCCTCTCATAATGATGTCCTTCCATGCCTCTTCGATCAAGTCGAAAGCTCGTATCACGGGTAGAGTGCTCGAGAGGAAGAACGGAAGCTTGTGGAACCGAAGCTCGGAGTTGACCAGACGGTTGAAGAGATCAATGATCCGCAGATGCGGATTGCCTCTTTCTAGCTCGAGTTTGACTTCGCCTTTGCGGAGAACCAGGGACGCCTTCCAGCGCTCGACGTCCTGCTGCATTGTCGCACCATCATTGGCCTTGGGACGGTCGCTGTACGTGAAGGTGACTCGGTTCAGTGTGATATCTTCACACCTAACATCACGATCACTTCGGCGAATGGCGTCAATGCAGTCAACCAGCCTTTCTATGGCCCGAAGTCGCTGAGCGAGGGTATCCAAGATTGTGTGGCCAACCTCGGCTCGCAGGCGCAGTGCGAATACGCCCAGCCGCTTGTTAAACGCTACGTCTCGTTCGACATTGCCCTTGAGAAGGCTGAACCTTTCCGGATCAGCCACCTTAAAGCGAGCATCAACTAGCGTACTTAGTCGGTGACATTCCTCGGTTCCCGCTCCGCCGCTCCGCGTCTCAGGCGATCCCGACTGGGAGCTGGAAGACGAATTCTGGATGCCATCGAACATGATTTGCACGAAATCGATCGCCCAGGACATGGCCTTCTTCTTCGATCCTGGTGACTGGTCCTTTTGCAGGATGTCGGATAGCCTTACGAATACGGATGGGATCCTGATACTGGGTGGTAGGGAATAGCTGGGCGTATCGCCTGTAGTATACTGGATCTTCCTATCATGAAGCGCCTTCAAGTCGGTGATGTGGGAAATCATGGCCGCGGCGAAGACGGTCAGGTTGACAAAGAACTTATCTGAGAGATTGGGCGAGCCGGGGCTGAGCGGTAACTGGGTGAACGACGTGATTCGCGTCGGCTCCTGTGTACTGCAGCAGAGTAAGTGTTAGCACCGGCGTCGAATGGAGAGAAATTTGACGTCTTACACCTCCATAAGCCACCATCTATCGCCGCTCAGGCTCAAGCTCAACATCAAATGCCACTGTTCGGTCCAACCGCGCCGCCTAAACCACACGGTCTGGAATGTTTCGCGGGTATTCAGTATCGGCTTTAAATCCTCCATCTTAACTGGGATCTTGCACCTAGTCCACCCCAGGCTTCCTCCGCGCCGATTCATCGCGTCCACAAAGTAATGACACCTGACGATTTCTAAACATCTCATTCCTTCCTCTGCAGGATCTCTTGCTTGTGAGTTCAGTTGTCTCTCGCCATTCCATGTCACGTTCGTCTGAGGCGCCATCGCGAACAAGCCGGTAGTTGGCGCGATCCTGACCGTAACGTAATCATCATAGCCCAACTGCATCTTCAAGGCGGACTCCTCGGGGTTTTCCTCCGATACCGTCAAGCCGAGAGAGGCTTCGCGGTTCACGAACCGACCCTTGACCTTCAGCCTCGAGTAAATGGTGGTGAGTATGTATTCGATATGCTTTCCGACGACCTTCTTAAGTAGTCGCTCCGTGGAGACTGTCGCATCATCCAGGGGGATCGCCACGTTTTTCATCTCCTTGTTATCTTTAAACCAGCGCAGAGTGAGATGGCTCGTAGAGCTCGGATCGACGGTGACACCAGGCTTCTTGCCGCTATGCACGCCCAGGATTATCCAACTCTTGGGCGCCTCGGGCGGGTAGCGGTCGACCCAGTACTGAATGGCCATGGCGCGGTTAAGTCGTTCGACCTTCAGCGTGTCCACCCATCGTCCCCTACGCAACTCGAACGCCTGCCGGACGTACTCGGTAATCTTGTGGGTCAAGACGAACTCGTGTAGAAAGTTGTAGCAACCCTGAAGTCCTTCCTTTTCCAACACCTCGTTCACCTTCTGGTCGAGGAACATCCTCATCATGTCCGACAGCTCGGCCGGCGCGGGTTCAAACAAGAAGCGGAAATCCACAAACCAGAATTGCTTCTCGAAGTCTTCATCAGCTATGGTAAGGTCGACTTCGAACTCGCCGGGCACTCGGAAGGTAACGCGGCCGGATTCGATACTGTAATCCTGGAAGTGGTATGGTATCTTGTCATGCTCTTCAAGGTTCATGCGCAAAGACAGCTGCGTATTGAGGTTCTCAATCCATTGCAGCTGTTCCTTAGGCGAAAGCGGAGGCGCTTCTGTATAGCCCAAGTCGGGCATCCAAGGCGCGTCACCGGTAGATAGGATTTGGAGAGCGGTTTTTATATCGGGATTCGGTAGGCGCGCGAACGTAAGGTCTCTCTTGAGGTTGATCATGTAATCGAGCCCGTCATCGTATAATTTCCTCTGCTGGTTGATATGGGCCATCAGGTCGACCAACTTGCTCACGGGCTCGACCTTTCTGCTCCACGCAGCGATGACCAAGACCTTAACCCATCGTGCGTGCGTCTCCTGGATGAAATTCAACAGCTGCGTCTTCTTGGTGAGGTTCTCGGGAGAAACGTCGTCGGGCAGGCCGCCAGCGTGCGCCGAGTTGCCGTTGATGGCGGGAGCCGCACCGGGCACGTGGATCCTAGCCAAAGCCGTGATGCGTTCCTGCAGAGCATTGTGGGTTCTTTGCGCAAGTCGCGAGATGAGAACGCTGAGGGGTATGTATCCTTGCGTGATATGCTGGATTTCGTCAGGTAAGTCGTTCATGCGAGACGCGCCGGGGGCGGAATTGGCCTGTTGCAGTTGGTTCATCGCGACATCGCCATTTATCACGGGTTTGCCATCTCCTCCTGCAGATCCATTTGCTAGCTGGACATGGTCTCGATCTCCGTTTCGGTCGTGATTCGTGTGCAGCCCATTGCGTAGGCCGTTTTCCATGATGACGACCCCGGGCATCAATCATATATGCCTCGATCCCCCTTCCGCCGGTGCGGCGCCTGTGTCACGGGAGAATCGCCAGCAAGGTACCCGGTTAATATCGACAATAGATATAGAGATGGTCGCGGTAGAACGAGCTTGGGTGCATGTGATTGCGAGTAATGCGCACGGCCGAGGGAATAGGGAGGAGCGCTTGGATCTTCGTTTCGTTCCGTTTGATGCGACTTGGGACTCGTAGCGGAAAATACGTGGGTGTCTAGCCAGGTATGTGGCTGGCTGGCAGGCAGAAGGTGAGGTACTGCTGCTCGATTCAAAGGGCAATAGAAGCGGATATCCTTAATTTCTGCTGTCTAATACAATTATTCCGTTCCATGCGATGGAAATGGAGAAGGAGAAATGTAATAGCGACGAGAGAACGTACGTCAGCAGCGCAGTCATATGCTGCAAGAGTAGTTGGGGAGGGTCTGGTGATGATCAGAAGATGGATTGGGTGTATGAAAGAGCAGGAAAAGGCGTGAATGGAGAATGACAATTGAACGTGGGCAGGCAAATGGAGGAACCCCAGCAAATACTCGAGTTACCTGCTTAGTACCTATAGGAAGTGAGCATGCAAGAAAAGCCTGGGCAATAGAACCTTATTATTCTGGTAGGCAGGCATGTATATTGATGGTAGATGGTGGACAGACGGTAGAACCCTTAGAAGTCGGTAGGTACCTCCTTAAGAGGTTGGTGGAATGACGGCGACGAGCGGCGGTAGATTCCCAAGGTTTAAAAAGGCTCTGGTTGTTGTCACTACCAAAACTTGTGCTGCTACTGCAGCTATTCGTAGGTACCCACCCACCCACTGTCGAGGCGGACGACAGAGCCCCAAATGTCAAGAGAACCGAACCGACGACTGGCCGTCTTGAGCCTCTTCCTCTGTGTCACCTGCCGTTTTGGCTGAAAGCGACCGGTGATGTGGCTGATATCGTGGCTCGAATGACTGGTGACTTACCTAGTTGTGGCTAGTGATTGGCTCCGCTTCGGCTCTCGCTATCCGCTCCCACTTTCGTGAACTAGGTACCTAGGTACCGCACAGCGTGCTCTTTTCCCGATCTATTACGCCGAATTCTTCCAATGTCAATACCCAACCCAGGCGTTCAAAGGGATAAAAATGTATTTAGAAAGAGATGAGTAGAATTTCTTGGAAGTTCGAGATACCCCGTTTCCTTTGCTTCATGAAGGGGACCGACCAACTACTCATTGAGACTGGTAATCTGGACATAGCCCCGTCTCGAAGGAACTTTTGGGAGCCCATCAAACGGCATTGCGTCTTCTTGAACCCATTCCGCTCGGAGGAATACCTCAAGGTGCTATCCCGGTCGTCTCTTCTTACATATTCCGCGGTCTCGCATCATGGCTGGTACAATTTACGAAAGTGGCTTTCGAGTTTTGAAGGCGCTGTCAGGGGCCATACGGACAGCTAGATGTGACCAATATATAACCTTATCGCAAAGCTTATAGTGGCAGAAATGGGGTACGCCGGTGCGGAAGGAACGCAAAAGACAGCGGGGTTAAGGACAGCAAGAAATTGAAAATGTGCATATTCCAGGACACAGCATCATTAATAGCAACGTCCCCAGATTCCAGAAGCTGCCCACGAGTTAGAAACCCATGGAACAGAACCTATATGTGCACACCACTACATGCCCGCCGTCTGGGCAAACACGAGGGATTAGCTCGTGGCTACGGTTACTGGCGTCTCCGAGTGGATGGGCTTTATGCAGAAGTATAGTGAATATGGCTAATGCTATCATAAAAGACTGCTCAGCCGGCCCGGTTGATGGGGAAGAGAAGTTGTTTGGTCCGACGACTGATCGGCATCGACGGACGCCCCGCGAGAACCTGCAATTGACTATACTAAACAACCTGGGACTTTAAAGGAGTACTGCGAAGGCGACCCCTGGCTAACTATATACTAAACCCGGAGGCGAGAATAAGGGTTTGGAGTAGTCAGTTAACTGAATGTCTACATATAACAAAAGATATCTTTAACCGAGTATGGAGAATGTATCACAGCAGTCGCAAAAGACGCAAGGCTGCCTATCACCGTAGATGATGCGCATAATTCGCCGAAGACTCAAGCCATCCATCTATCCGAGCACCCTGCGTCCTTCAAGCTGTGCTCTATAGCCAACCCCCCTCCCCACCCCCATATTTTCTATATCGAGCAGTCGATGACTATAGGTAGAACCGAGCAAATCCGTTTAGATCGAACTTATGGCCTGGAGGTGCCAACGTTGGACGACCCATCGCAACTACGTATGGGTACACGCCCGGGGAACATAAAAGTATGACGAGCCCCTATGCGAATGGAGTTAGGCTCAAAGAGGAAACCATATAAGGCGGAGCCCATCGGACATATACAATTGACGAGCCAGCAAAGTCCATATCGCTTTATAGCCACACGAGTGAAAAAACCACTTCTCCAGAAAAGGGGACACAATGGGGAGCGAGGAGTCGAAAAGGACGCATATTCAGACCCAGACGGGAGGGCCTCCTCGACACGCTCCGCGTCACACCTCACAACACCACCCTTAACGGAAAACAATGCTCAGCGTACCAGTCGAATGTACAAATTTTTAATATATACACTGATGTGGCTTGTATAGCCCAAACCATGTCGTATACAGACAGTACAGCTACAGGGCTATTAATCATACCACGTCTAAGTATGCAAACCAGTGCTCCGTGGGCTTTCCTTTCTGCTCGCCTTTCTTCGCGCTCCGTTGCTCGCCCTTTTTGGGCTCCGGGGGCTCTACTGGCTGCATTATCTCTCCGTGTTTTCCCTGCTCCTCCGTTCTATGTTGCTCTACATCCGATGACGAAAGACGAACCTCGGCCCCCCCAATTAGCACATAGACGAAACCGCGAGCCCCATATTTTCCCGTTTCCGTTTCCGTTTCCGTTTCCATTTCCCGTTTACACGCACAGCCCTTCCACTGTCTCCGGGTAAATTACCTATACGGCCTGGCTATAACCCCCTCCGAGCCGCACGCGGCGGTAGCGGTACCACTTCCGGGCCTCGTCGGCCCAGAAGACGGTGCTGGCGAGGACGACGAGGTGGACGAGATCGAAGAGCCCGAGGGCCTCGGTCTGAAAGACCTCCTGGAGCCAGGGGAAGTAGACGACGAGCAGCTGGCCAGCGAGGCTGAGGGAGACGGCCCAGTTGAAGAGGCGGTTCGAGAGCAGGCCCACCTCGCCGCGCAGGAAGGACTTGGCCTCAGACCGGCACGCGAGCGCGTTGAACATGTCGAACAGCACGAAGCACGTGAACGTCATGGTCATGTCGCGCCGGTCCACCTCACCGTCCGCCAGCATCTCTCGCGTGTACACGAGCATCGTGCCTGCCATGATGATCGTCGCCGAGATCAGCACGCGCTGGAGCAGCGCCCGCGTCAGCACTGGCTCCGTGCGCGACCGCGGCGGCCGCGTCATAACGTCCGGGTCCACCTTCTCGACGCCTAGGGATTGGGCCGGCGGGCCGTCCATGATGATGTCTGCACAGGCAATGTTAGTTTCGTGAATCGGTTTTAGGCGGTATTTTTTTTTGTTCGAACTTACTGATCCAGAGAATCTGCATGGCGTTTAGGGGCGTCTTGAGGCCCATGCAGGTGCAGAGGAACACCAGCGCGAGACTCGCGACGCTGGTGCTGAGCTGGAAGGTGATGAAATTCTGGATGTTGGTGAATATCCCTTTCCCTTCCTCAATGGCGTGGAGGATGGTGGAGAAATCGTCGTCTGTAAGGATCATGTCGGATGCCTCCTTGGCTACGTCTGTTCCGTGCAGGCCCATCGAGATGCCAATGTCGGCCTTTTTGAGAGCCGGCGCGTCATTGACCCCATCGCCGGTCATGGCGACGATATCGCCACGCGACTGGAGAGCCGTGATGATTTTCATCTTATGATCCGGGTTGGTACGGGCGAATATGGTCGCCGTTTGCATCGCGGCGGCCAGTTGAACCTCGGTCATCACATCGAGTTGGTCGCCTGTGAGGACGGAACCTACGCCTACTTGGTTTGATGATGGCTCCCGATACGCACCTAGCTGCATACCGAGCTGTTTGCCGATTGCGTAGGCCGTTGTTGGAGAATCGCCGGTGATCATGATGACCTTAACACCACCACGCATTAATCTCTTAATGGAATGCGCCACACCTGGTCTCGGTGGGTCACTCATTCCCACGAGGCCTGCAAACGTCAAGCCTCTGTACAATTCCTCGCCCTGCGGCGTCCTTGGGCTTTGGCTCCGATCCGGGACGCCCGGCGTGTTACTCCGGGCAGCCGGCGCGAGCCCTGATCTGCTCCGCGGGGGTTTGTTAACGGGCCCACTGCCGAATGCCAAGACCCTGAGCCCCTTTTCGGCCATCCTCTCCGCCGCCTGAAAAGCCTCCTTCCGTCTTGCGGAATCCAACGCGACTTCCCGACCGTCGGGGGATAGATATGAATCGCAAGCATCCAAGACTTTGTCTATAGCTCCTTTCATATAAGCGTACTCTTTCTCTCCATTTGAACTGGCCCCAATCACGACGCCCATCCATTTCTTCTCCGAGCTGAATGGCATCTCAGCCGTGCGGGGACCGATCGAGTCTCTCACATCGTGCTCTCCAAACCGGTCCAAGAGATCTAGCATCGCAATGTCTGGCGGCGGCCCGAACCATCGCGTAACTCTCGAGAAGTCTTTGATTCGTGTATCGGGAACAGTCCTGCCTGACTGCGAGAGCCGTGCGCTATTTGCTATGTTACCAATGCGCAATATCCTCAACCCCGGTAGAGCAGGCTGTCCTTCCCTCATCCCTTCATCGGATTCGAGATCTATTGGGTCGTCCTGCCCAAAATGCCACATGTTTACCGCAGTCAGGTGATTCATGGTGAGAGTACCGGTTTTGTCGGAGCACACGACATTGACCGACCCCAAGGTTTCCACGCTGGGCATCCTGCGGACGATGGCATTGTGTCTGGCCATCCGATGGACACCGAGGGCCAAGGTCACGGTCACTATGATGGGTAACCCCTCGGGTATAGCGGCAACAGCGAGGGAGACGGAAATGGTGAAAAGTTCGAGTAATTTTTTGCCTTGTAGCAGCCCGACTAGCGATATCAAGGCTATTATCCCGAAAGATATTCTGCTAAGCTGTGATCCTAGTTGGTCCATGGTTAGCTGAAGGGGGGAGCGCGGGCTCTCAGTCCCGGATACACTGGTGGCGATAGTGCCAAAATGTGTATCACCACCTGTCGCAAACACAATACCTTGCCCATGCCCGGACTTGACCAACGTTCCCATGTATGCGATGTTTTTAGTGCCTTGATGTTGTGAATTCTCTTTCGGCCCGCTGCTATATGCTGGGGGCGACAACACTGATGGGCTGGGGTGGCGTAACGCTGCCGAATCATACATTGACGGTGCATGTATGCTCCTTTCGCGGGCATCCGCGGTTACCTTTACTGGTTCGTTCTCTCCTGTCAGGTTGGACTCGTCGATAGTTAGATCGGCCGCCTTGGTGACACGAATGTCGGCTGGGATGCGATCACCCGTAGTGAACAGAACCAGGTCGCCCGGTACCAACTGGGTCGCCATGACCTTGGTGGATGCGAGTTCTAGGATCTCCTCCGCCGAGGCCGCCGACCCTGTCGAGCCTTCCCTGTCCATCTTCTCCTCGACTGCGAGCGGCCAGGAGGGGGCCTTAGGTCCGGCGGTCGCCCCGGCGGATTGGGCTCGGACCAAATGAGCATGATTGGGAACGAGGTGGTTCAATGCCTCGAGAGACTTCTCCGACCGATATTCCTGTACAAATCCAACGGTGATGACGATAGTGACGGCCACGGTTATACTGACAGCATCGTCCATATTTCCAACCACAACAGAGGCGAGCGCCGAGACAAGAAGCAATATGATCAGAGGCTCTTGGAATTGCTTGATAAATCGCAGCCATAGGGGTTCGGGGGGTTCGTGAGGTATCTCGTTGGGCCCAAAGTCTTGTAACCGCGAAAGCGCAGTAGCAGGTGCTAGACCATGTGTCAAGGAGGTGTCTAATCGAGCGGCCGTCTCGGAGGGCGTCATGAAGGAGTAGTTTTCCGCTAGAACCTGCCGTTGCCCATGATGTCAGCTGCCCGACCCTTCAGGCTCCCCTCTTTAGGTTCGTGCATCCATCAACCAGGCGAGGAAGAGCTCACTCACCCTCGACTGCGCGGATGTTGTCCGGATATGGCCCTGGCTTCTCGACCGAGGCCTGGAGCGGCGTATCTCGCCATTGCCATCGTCATAATTCCGATCTACCCCTTGGATCGACGGTATCGACAGCGGAAGAAGGTCCAGGTCTTCGTCCTTGGCTTTGCGGCCCGATAGAGGCCAAGGCATCTTGATCTGGGGAGAATATGTACAGCGAAGCGGAGGTATTCATCAAGCTGGAGCCGGAGTTGCAAAGGAAGTCTCGGTGGTGTATGGTTTGTAGGATAAGAAACTCCAACCCGACTATCTCGACCGTGACGGCGCAGGAATTCAACATTCCATGATGTAATTTACTTTAAGGGCCGGTTAAACTTCGAGAACGAGTATTCAGCGGGGAATATGAGGTTGGCAATTGTGAGTGGTGGTAGAGGCGCCTGATTTTTTTTTTAGAGGACGTGTAAGGTGCCTTTTCGCATTAACACGGTTGCGAAGAGTAGATGCGACTGGATGGAATGCAATTTGAAGGAGGTATCAGACGTATTGGATGCTACGTATGCAAAGCACGGCAAGAATTAAGCCCTAATCCCAAGACGGATGCGCTAAAGCGCTGCCCGGTGTATCAACGATTGCCACCCTTAGAGGCTGCTAGTGGTAGAGAGGTCTGGGCCTCCTGGATCCTGGACTCCAGATTCTGGACTCCAGATTCTGGACTCCAGATTCTGGACTCCGGAAACTGGTGAGTTACCATTACCAAGAAGCGTCCAGGTGATCCACGGAGAAAATGCACCTGGCCGTAAACTCAAAGATAGCGATTGCTTTAACCTTTTATTCTGGACACTACACTACGATCGACTAAAAATGTGCATATCGGAAATGAATAGATCCCTTCTTGTGTACGAAATAATGCAAATTCTACCTAGTAATATCTTAATGTTGTTGGTGTTCTGCAACGACAAGCGTTTGTTACAACTTACAGCACCTGCGTGCGTTCTCTTCCGTGGCCCCCCTGGAGTCTACCATCGGTCCCACTGTACATATAGTGCCTCCTGTATCTATTGTGTATTAGGTACCTAGTTTTGCGTCCTTCTCATATAATTTAAGACTTCATATTCATGTACTAGAACGGAATCACTTTAGAGTAAACTTATTGCCCTGCCATGTTCGTAGCGTAGACGTGGCTGATGCGTATACACCTCCAACGAGAAACCTGAAAGCTACTTACCAGATAGCCCCTGGGGTTGCTTCGCAGATGCAGGTCTCAACCCATCGAGCCTTGGCGACCCCTTTTTGCAGTTTATCCGTAGATACGTAGTAGATATGAGTTGGGATTTAGAGCTTAGAGGCGTATCGACCGCGCTGCAAAGTCCAGATATGTATGATATAGAAATGGAACCTCCCGGCATACGAGACTCAACTAACACAGACAACCGAATTTGGCAACTCATTAGGTTAGTAACTGCTGGCCTTCTATAATCAGATTTATCAGAGCGGACTATAGTTACTCCCCGCAACAAAACATGCACCTAAAGAAATACTTGGTTGTTGGGTCCGAGGGCAACCAACCTGGACACAAGAACCTGGATCCGGAACAGATGCTTACGTAACCTTTGACAGCTCCGTCGTAAGAACCGCATCAGCCCACTACCAGCCACGGGAATTCTGACAACTTTGATACCGGACTAACGGCCGCACTAGTGCAGATCCTCGCTTGAACAGCCAACTATAAGCCTTACCCAAATCAAAAATTTGCGTAACTCTAACCGGATCAGGCACTCCCAGCCACATCTTTTGGCTCTTTTCGCTGATGTAACCAAAGTCCCCATTACCATTTGATGAAGAGTCATTTCGCAAGCACCGTCTTCCGATAGCTGTTGCCCCCCTCCATCCTCTTTCTTCATTCGATGTTGTGTCGATATACCTACCAACCACAAACTTCATATTTCCCCTTCTATTTCTGCGACAACGCCTTTTCGTCGCGTCCGCAATTATTCTCTCCTAGTTGTTGAACCTACGACCTGTCGCGATTTTCCTTACACCGATCCCTTGAAGTGTCCGGGTTTGCGCTAGCTCGGTTTACCCACGCGACCGTTCCCCCCCAAAACAACTTGAGCGACTTGGGGAACGCGCCCCAGTCTCCTTGTTTACACCATCCGCCCGCCGTCAAAATCAACCACCTATCATCATCCTAAACCTAGTGATTCGACCTCTAACGCGTTCGCAGTCGCGACCCAAACCGCCGTGCTTTTTCCTAACTCATGCCATAATTACATGCAATTGTATCTCTGGACCTTTGCTGTCGCACGTCTCATTCAAAGCCTGCTGCTTCTCCTGAACGGCGTTCCGTCGTCGCCGCACCAATGTTCTATTCCGAGACCTTGCTGCAAAAGACCGGGCCTCTGGCTCGAGTCTGGCTGTCAGCCAACTTGGAGCGCAAGCTTTCCAAACATCATATTCTTCAATCCAACCTTCCCGACAGCGTTGATGCCATCATCACCCCCAACCAAGCTCCCATGGCTTTGCGACTGAGCGGTCAGCTTTTGCTTGGTGTAGTCCGAATCTACAGTCGAAAAGCGCGCTATCTACTAGATGATTGTAACGAAGCATTACTCAAGATTAAGATGGTACGTTACTCATTCTCGCACAGAGCTTCTTGGTCTGCTGACTTGGGTCCCAGGCTTTCCGTACGACGGGGAATATTGATCTCGCTGAGAGCACGACGGTTCCAAACCGCGAAGACTTAATGCTACAGGACAAGATCACGCCTGCCGACAACCTTAACACCTTATCCTCGTTTGGCGGGCCGCTATTAAGTGCCGACTGGCTAAATGGCCAGTTGGATGACGTGGGATCCACCCCTATCTCGAGTGCTACTCGTGGTCGTGGCCGCCCAAGCTATCGTGACATCAACCTGCAGGAGGAGTTCACACAGAGTCAGTTCCTGGAGGGTGGCCTGATGAAGGAGGACGAACGAGCACTTGCGCCTGTGGATGACCTCGAGCTGGAGCTGGATTTCGGTATGGATATCGAAATGGGTCGAGAGGCGCCGGCCGCCCGGCCCGTTGAAGAAGACATATTCAGTGAACTTGACGTTACAAAGGCTCCAGAAAGTCTGGCTTTTGGTGACGAGGGCGTCAGGATTGCTGACCATGACGGTGATATCCAGATGGGCGATGACTTCCAATTTGACATTGGAGAAGAGTCGGCAATGCCGGAGATGCCCGGTGTAGCCCCCATGGAGCGTGCTCGGATTACGGAATCACCGCTTTCAGAACTCGCTGAGGACGTAACCCGAGATTTAGAAGAGTGGACGCGGCAACACCCGAGCATCTATGAACCTGGCTTGGAACCCGAGGAACCTGAGCCACAAGCTCAGAGGAGGTTGAAAAAGCGAAAGGTGTTTGGTCTCGACCC
Source organism: Monosporascus cannonballus (assembly GCA_004154925.1). NCBI lineage: Eukaryota > Fungi > Ascomycota > Sordariomycetes > Xylariales > Monosporascus > Monosporascus cannonballus. Next base: position 202,514 of record QJNS01000130.1, on the reverse strand, counting down.
CGCCACCCAACTACCCAATTCACATATCAAAGAGCAACAACAGAACCATGAGAATATCTTGAAAGCTCCAAGCTTCATCTCGCGCGACCCTTACTTCCTCGCCCTTGTTGAGCTGAAGAACAGTGGCGCCTTCGTCTCGAGTATCTTGGGCGGCGGCCGCAGCAAAGCTTGGGCTCCGGAACTGCGAGGCTTACTGTCCTTGGACGCCGTTCGACCCGGGATCGACCTGAAAAGGAAAAGGGACGTCGATATTGAAGCGGAGGAAGGGGTGGTTAAGTCTCCCCGACTGGAGATTGGCGAGGAGGAAGGCCCATTCTACGCACCAGAGGAACGGTTAGGCGAACCGAGCGCGGCCCCCGAGGAAACCATACTGGAAATTCCCGCCGAAGTGGGTGATGAGCACGTCCCCGAAGTTAGCACTATGCCGGCATTTGATGAGACGACGGCGCCGATTGTACACCCTGCAGATAGCGGTCCCGTCTCACTCGCCACCAAACACGCGGTTCACGTGCTGCGAGACCTGTTTGGGTCCGAAGCGGCTACCGATGACGAGAAGCGGAAGAGTACGTGGGTGGTGTTCCAGGATCTCCTGCCCGAACAGAGGACAACCAAGGCAGACGCCACGAAGATGTTCTTTGAGTGTCTCGTGCTCGCCACCAAGGATGCCATCAAGGTGGAGCAGAGGGAGGACACACTAGGCGGCCCAATCCGGATACGTGGCAAGCGTGGACTCTGGGGCGCTTGGGCGGAGCGCGAGGCAGGTGGCGAGATCGCCAACCAGAGCCAAGAGCAACAGCCGCCACCCACACAGCCGACAGAGTCCGTGATGGCTGGTCCTTCCCGAGGTGTGACGGCCGCTGCATGATTCGGCTTTTCCTCTTGCAACTGAGGGACTAGCATTGGATTGTCTAAAGGCTTCTTGTACAAAATTCGGCCTGGAAGCGGTGTTCGGATAAATGTATGTGTTCAGGAAACGCGGAGTAGTAACGCGTTTTACATGGGCCACTCAACTAAGGGCGTTTCCGGCGTATGGGATATGGGGCGAAGACGGGGGGTGGAGATACCAAATCCCAGGTGGTTCAAAATTTGGGTGGGCGGGCTGTTTTCCTGTATCTTTTCTCGAAACCTAAGCGATTGCCTATTCCATTAGCAGAAAGGAAGGGGGAAGGCTACGTACGTACGTTGTGTTTATAAGATACCTACCTACCGAGTTGTTAATTAGCAGTTCCGTCGTGTAGTTATGGTAGAGATGGTGGTTGCCATTGGTTGACGGCCATAGCACCCCCCTAGGTAGATCCATCTCTATGGATCGTGAAGGTAGAATAGTAACGTTTGTCTTATAAAGTCTTAAACCTACGAATTTATTGATGGTTTTAGCAGTTACACGTTGTATGCTAGGTACGCTAAGAATTTTATCTTGAACACGAATATGTAATAATATAATATTTTGTAATATTATATATTAACGAAATTGGAAAAAAATCGCCGAAATCTTTTTAATTTTTTAACAGTACATATTTAAAATAGGATATAGAGTATTTCGTTATATTAATATGTATATACTTTTACTCTAAAAAGCTTGCTTATAAAAACACTTAACGTTTATAATAAAAAAAGCGTACGTTATATTTTCGCTTCGTTAATTTATATTTCCGAAAGCGAGTTTTTTTTTAAAAAAAGGTATATTTAAAAAGATTCTATTCGTAATTATAGTTATTGTTAACTTATTATTAACTTTGAATCTTATTCCCTTTGTATATAGCTTTATAGGAACGTTAGATCTAAGAAGTACCTATAGAGTAATTCTTTTGTTTGTGTCACGGCGCTGTACGTCTTTTGGGTTTCTGGAAGATATTCTGTTGTTGCACGAGGAAGAAAGAAGAGAGCTATCTAGCAAGCGCGTAGCGCTTGCGTATATATAGCGAAACGGCGGCTTAAATAATCCGCTTTGCTGGTATCGTAACGTATAAATTTAATAGTTATATTAAAAAGACCCTTATATTCAGATTTTTTTTGGGCAAAGAAAAATAAAACAAATATATATATAATTATTATATTACGTTTGTTATTAAAAACGCTTCAAAATAAAATGATTTTTTTGTAAGTAAATGGTATGACCTAACAGGTTGCGGCCTCGGAAAACGGTCGCAACAATAAAATGAGTAAGCCGTATAAGTCGAGTCACGTAATAGCTCGACAGGATCTATTGTAAAACCCGTAAAGCTAGGCTTAGCAAAGTAAATAAAACCAAATGTAATACGTTTATTAATTCCATAATTTAAATAATTTTAATTTATAATAATATTTCGTTATTTAAAATATTTTTAATATTATAGAACGTAATGGGTTATTATATTTATTATTTAAATTTTTACGACATTTTTATTAATATATATTTATATAATTAATATTTAATAATTAGTTAAATCGTTTAGCCGTTATACGCTATAAGTTCTTATTTAGTAATATCGTTAAATTTTGAGCAATATTACCGATATTATATTTATTAGCAAATAACCCGAATAACCTATTTACCAAATCCTTAATAAGTCGGATACCAAAAGAAAATCCGAAAAAAAAATAATTTCGTTTTTTTCGAAAAGTTTTTTTCCGATATCTGGATGTTATAAACGAACGTATTTTTTTAGCTTAGAAAAATAATAAAAACGTTATGACGTTCCTTTAACTCGCCTATAAAAAACTTAAGAAAAAGGAGAAAATTCTCGAAATCGGAAAGCCTTTTTAAACGAGCTAAATTATTTAGCTAAAGTTTATTAAAAAAAAATTAAAAAAAAAGTTCTTAAATCTCTTAGACCAGAATGTTTTGACGGAATTTCGATTAAGTTATAATTATTTTTAACTTAATGCCGAATATATTTTAGATATTCTTTTCGATTAATTACGTATATTATACCAATTAAATTTGCGGTCGGACGATTTACTGGAAACACAGTTATTTAATTTGAATTTATTATAGGAAACCACGTTATTTTGCTAATCGAAAAAAAAACCTCAAGGTAATACGAATTTATAACAATTACAAGCAGTTTAAATTAATATTAACGAAAGATTTTGGAATAATGAATAAAAAAATAAAAGCCGAAATACAGATTTAATAATTACGAAAAAAAGATTAATATCTAGTTACGGTAATACGTTCGTTTAATTAATATCTACGTTAAATTGAGGATAAAAATATTAATAATTAGATTTTTTTAATAACTTAAAAAAAACCTTTTAAACTTAATAGACTTAATTATTTATTAAATTATATTGTTATAGTAATTAAGATTAAGGACCGATAATATGCTTGGCGTACTAAAAGTATTTAAAAAAGGAACGATAATAAAATTCGATATATGGCTAATACTAGCGTTTTTCGACGCGGTAATATTTTTTACGACACGGAACCAGGACTTATAGAGTTGGTAGCCATTTATAAAAAGAATTAAAGCTAAACCAAATATTTTAATTACAACAAAATAAGACATAAGGTAATATGGTATAAGGCACCTAAAAACGCCCGGTTAGGATAACTGGAAACCCGTATTAAAAATAATTCAAAAAAATCAAAAAATAGAAATAAATCCATTAACATAATTCGGCTTAAGTACGTACCAAGCCCTTATAACGAAAAGTTTAACAGGGACCGCGAAAAACCACGAAACTGGCTTAATAAATATCGTAGACATAATAAGAAATATTATAAAATAATTACGCAAATACCAGAATTAGATAAAAGAAATCTGTTCCGAACTCTTTGATTAATAAGGTAGAATGTATGCGATATATTGTCGACGACGACAATATCCCGATTACGAAAAATAAAAATAATATATTTATGGAAGAATTACTCGCATATATTATATAAGGTTCGATTTTCTGAACCGAACTAGAAATAACAAAAACGATAAACAATAATCATAATATCGTTGATTTATAGCCCTAAGAAATAATATTTATTAATTAGCCGAAAAAATAAGCTGGTAGTAAAAAACGTAATGCCCGTAAGAAATCCATTTTTATTATTATTAGTAATATAACTACGAAACGGAAAAAGAGTTAATGTAATATATAATAAAAAATAATGCCAAAAAGCTATTATAGTTTTTTATTTTTAATTAGCATTTATTACAAACCTTAAGGAAAGAAAGGCTATTAAAGAAAAAATACGTCAATTTATAGGCGAGCTTTAGAACGATAGCTAGTACGACGTATAATGAGATATAGTCGAAACTATAAAAAACAATTTACTTAATAAGGAATGGAATTACAGCAAAACCAAAAATAACTAATACAGCTTAGAGGAACAGTACGCCAGTAATCACGACGGATATAATAACTTAACGCTTTAAATACAGAAATATAGACAAAGTTCGATAACTCGAAAAAAAGTTAAAAAAAGATTATTTGTAAAAAAGCCGCAGGATAATAAAACCTAAAAGAATTAGGAAGAATCCCTAAAAACGCTTTTAAACGCGACGATAAGAGCCGTTAATAACCTTATCACTTTGGACATACGAATCGGAAAGTATTGGTATACCGCAATGGTGGACTCCGGAGCTCTGAGCGGAAATTATATTGCACCAGACGTGGTCAATAAGCTCAGACTGCCATGGAGATATAAGTTAGAACCCTACATAGCGACGAATGCCGAAGGTCAGGAATTCGCCTACGATAACGGGAAAATAGGGTTTGCAATGGGTACCCAAATGGGTACCCATCATTACTCACGACGTAAATTCACACGTCATATATTACAACCCAAGCCAGCTGGGCCTGCGAAAACGGTCCAGCCAAGATCACAAAGCTACGCTAGTTCAGGGTTACGTAATCAGTGCTTAGCAGGTCTCAACTGAACACGACTAAGCAGCACTAAGCAACTGCTTAACAAGGCTTTACTAAGCAAAAATAAGTAATAATAAAAAGATTAAGATATATACGTTTATTATTTTTATAATTTAAATAGTACCAACTTATAACACTTATTAATATTAATCGTTTATAATATAATATCGTTACCCAAAATATTTTTGGTATTACCAAACGTAATATATTATTATATTTATTGCTTAGATTTTTATAATATTCCTATTAATATAAACCGGTCGACTTAAGATTTAATAATTAGTTAAATTACCTAGCTGTTATACGTTACAAACTTTTGTTTAATAATACCGTTAAATTTTAAACAATATTTAATACTATTAAAATGTTAACCAACGCTTAAAAAACCCCTATTCAGTAATTTTAGGCTCGAATTCGGGAACTAGAAAAAGAAATTTGATAACTTAAGGCTACGCCACCTACCCAAACCTCTTTCGCCCACATAAAGCCCAAAAAGCCGGAATCTTATAACAAAAAAATAACCTTTAACCTTTTTTAATTTAGATACGAATTTATTTTTATTTCCTAAACCTTAATAACCTAATGGATATAATTTTAATAATAAAAATATACTTAATAAAAATACGGCTAATTGGTTTAAGCCCATTATAAAAAATTACTTAGAAATAGGAAAATTAAATAAAAAAAATTTTATTAACGAAATATTTTTACATTATATTAATTTCGAAAATAAAGTATATAATAATTTCGGCAATCCGGATAAAAAACGATTTGCAGTTTAATAATTTTTGCAATTCCGATAAAAAGAATTTACGTCCAAATACGCCATAACTTTTAAAAGTTTTGCGGTTAAGGCGGGATGAAAAAATAACAAAACCGACGTTTTTATTAACATATTTTATAAAAGGTTAAAAAATAATTTAAAAAATACAATTATTCGGATTAAACGATTAATTACCTTAAACCGATATATTACAAAAGTAATTAAGATCGGCAATCGATAATTTAAAAAACGATAAAAAGAATAATATATTTTACGTTCGAGATATAACAAATTTAACCAGGGGAAAAATATAAGACGTACCCCTTATTTCTTACGAAACGGCGCCAGGACCTATAGAATTTGACGTTACTTACAAATAAAATTGGAACCAGATTAAATATTTTAATTATGGCAAAATAGGATATAAAATTTATAAATATAAGAAACTTAAGAAACTATAATAAGATAATTAGATATCTATACCGGAAAAATAATTTAGAAATAATTAAGAAAACGATAGCAAAATTATTAACATAATTTAGGCCAAATATATATCAGGCTTACGTCAAAAAATCCAATAAAGACCATTTCGATAAAAAATTCGACGAAAAATTCGAAAAACAAAAAAACTAACTTAATAAATATTGCGAACATAATAAAAAACATTACAAAAATAATTACGCAAATATTAGAACTGAACAGAAAAAGTTTATTCCGAAACCCCTAATCGATACCGCAAAATGTACGCTATATACTGTCGACGACGAAAATATCCCGATTACGAAAAATAAAAATAATATATTTACGAACGAATTATCCGTATGTACTATAAGGGATTCGATTTTCCAAACCGTACCGGAAATAACAAGGACGATAAATAATAATATTAACATTTTTAAACCATAACCCCAGAAAATATTTAGCAGTTAGCCGAAATAAAGAGCTGGCCCGAAAAAAAGTAATATCCGCAGAAAAACCCTTTTTGTCATTATAAATGGTATAACCACCAAACGGAAAAAAAGTTAATTTAACGTACGGTAAAAAAGCATTATCAAAAAGTTATTACGGATTTCCATTTTTAATTGGGATTTATTGCGGATCCCCAGAAAAAAAAAGGCCATTAAGAAAAAAATACGTTAATTTATAGGAAATTTCTGGAACGACAGTTAGAACGACGCATAATGGGATACAGTCGTAAACATAAGAGAATAATTTACTTAATAAGGAAAGAAATTACAAAAAAATCAAAAAGAGCTGATACGACTCGAAGGAACAGTACGCCGGCAATAAAAACAGATACAGCAGCTTGACGCATAAGCAAGGTTCCACAGATTCGAATAGGAGTTAAAAAAAAGGTTACCTGTAAAAAAGCCGCAGGATAACGAAACCCAGAGGAATCAAAGGGAATTCTCGAAAAGGGCTTTAAATATGACAATAGAAGATGTTAACGACCTTATTATTTTGGACATACGTATCGGAACGTACTGGTATACCGCAATAATGGACTATGAAACTTTGGGCAGAAATTATATTATACCGGATATGGTTAATAAGCTTAAACTGCTATAAAAATACAAGTTAAAACCCTATATAGCGATAAATGCCGAAGGTTAGGAATTTGCTTACGATAACGGAAAAGTTATATGGAAAATTGATTATTTCGAGATTTTTGTTAAAGGACAATATTAAATAGTTGATTTCGATATCGTTTTATTCGGGAATTACGATATAATCTTAGGATTACTATGGATATGCCAGTACGGAATTTTAATTAACGGCGGAACTGGCTAAGTAAAGTTCGTTTTATTCCTTGTTAACAAAGAAAAAAAAATTAAGATCTTAATATTCGATCGATAATAACGACAAATATAGGCATAAAAATACAATAAAAATTTTATTACTTAAAGAAATAAAATATAAAAAAAAAGGCACCAAAAAATACGATATATTACTATTATTAGTAAAGCGAAATTAAAGCAATTAAATAACGATCTGGAATAATAAAAACAATAACTTAAGAAATTAAAAAATTTAATTAATATATTATTATAATATTATAAATACGAATAGGTTTTTAAAAAGGAACTTGATACGAAATTATTAAAACATAGCAAATAAAATTGTGAAATAATTTTCAAAAAAGGATTTTCGATAAAGTTTTACCTTATTTATAACCTTAAAGAAAACGAATTACGCATTTTCAAAAAATACCTAGAAAATCGATTACAACAAGAATAAATTCGACTTTCGATATTACCAGCAAAATACCTTATATCGTATTAAAGAAAAATGGAAAATTACGATTTATAATTAATTACTAATAATTAAACGATATTATTTTTAAGGATCGAATATTATTACCCTTAATTACGGAAATAAGAAACCGATTTTACAAAATTAAATAATTTAAAATATTCGATCTTAAAAATAAATATAACTTTATTAAAATTAAGAAAAAATACAAATAAAAAATAGTTTTTAGGACAAAATACAAACTATTTAAGTATTTAGTTATATTAATAAGATATATGAACGTATTAATAACTTTCTAATAAATAATTAAATACGTATTACGAAAATACCTTAATATTTTTGTCGTTTGTTATTTCGACGATATTCTTATTTTGTCGGAAACGGAAAAAACATATACAAAATACGTTTATAAAGTTCTTTAAGCTTTATAAAACGTAAAATTATTTATTAACGCAGAAAAAAATTAATTTCACAAATAGGAAATAAAATATCTGGAACATATTATAATTTCAAAACATATCAAAATGGATCCCAAAAAAATTGATATAATCACAAAAAAACAGATGCCAATAACGGTTAAAAAGGTACAGGTATTCCTTGAATTCGCCAACTATTACAAGAATTTATTCGAAACTTCAGCAAGATAATTATATCCTTAACAAATCTGATAAAAAAAAAGGAATTTAAATAAACGCCAAATACGAAAAAAGTATTTTAAAATATCAAGGATATAATTACTAGCCAGCTAGTATTAATTATGTACGATTTAAACCGCCCCGTTAAGCTAAAAACCGATATTTTAGATTACGCATTAAACGTAATAATCGGATAACGAAATAATTAAAGCAAATTGCACCTTATTATATTTTTTGGTACAAATTAAAAAAAATTAAATTTAATTACGGCATCTTATATAAGAAATTTATGGCCATTATTATAACATTTCGAGAATTTAGGTATTTTTTAAAGGGAAATTTATACCAGATTAAGGTTTATACGAATTATTAAAATTTTACCCGATTTATTACGATTAGAGAATTTATAAGACGATAATTAAAATATGCGGAAAAATTAGTAAATTTCGATTTCGCTATTATTTACAAAAAGAAATTAAAAAATAACAAAATAAATGCTTTAAGCAGGCGATCAAACCTTAAAGAAAAATTAGTTAAAATTAGTTATATAATTTTTGATACCATTATAAAAAGATATTAAAACTTACGACAAATTACGATAATTCGGGCAGCATTTAATAATATATATTAAAGGATTTAATAATATAACGATAATTTCCCAAAAACCTAAAAAATAAATAAAATGCAAATTTCAAAAAAATAAGAAAAAGATTTGGTACGAAAAGTATACGAATATTAGTTATACGGACATCCAGGGATCCATAAAACCTAAAAGCGATTTTAAGATATATATTTCTTTTTTAAAATAAAATTAACAATATAAAAAATTATACGGTAATACGATATTTGTGCTAGAGCAAAAATTCGACGATATAAGCTATACGAAAAATTACAGCTATTACCAATCGCAAAACGACCATGGTATTTAGTTAAATTCAACTTTATTACCAAATTTCTTATATTAAAGTGTTAGGACCTAACGATCTTGGCTTCTTACGGACGGTCGGAACCACAAAAGGATTAAGCTCCGACCCAAGCCAAGGCGTCACGTAACTGGCTTAAAGGTTTTAAAGCGCCAAGTGCCTTAAGCCCTTTAAGTCAGCAGAAAAGCTTAAAGGGCTTAAGGGACTTAAGGGTTTAAGCCGCTTAAGCATCTTGAGCCAAAATAAGGATATATATGTTCGTTATTTCCATAGTTTAGATAATTTTAGCTTATAATGGAATATCGTTACCTAAAACGCCTCTGGTATTACGAGACGTAATACGTTATTATATCCATTACTTTAAATCCCACGATACTCCTGCCAACATAAACCCGTCGACTTAGGTTTAATAATTGGTTAAACCGCCAAGCCGTCATATAAAGGACCCAATTATAAAAATATATTATGATAATATTTTCGTAATTGTTGGCCCATTTACGAAAGTTTTCAATTTTTTACCATATTACGAAAATATAGACGCCGAATAACTAATATATATTTTTTTTAGAAATATCTTTAATATATACGTATTACTAATAAAAATTATTTTAAATAAAGGACTAATATTTGCATCAAAATTTTAGCAAGGCCTTATGGCACAAATCGGCCTAAATTACAAATTATTTAATATATTTAAACCTTAAATAAATAAATAAATAAAACGAATAAAGCAAATTTTAAAAACTTATTTACAATATTAGATTAATTACGAATAAAATAATTGGATTAAGAAATTACCAATTACATAATTAATTTATAATACCAGCTATTACGAAAGTATTAAGATAATATTTATAAACGCAAATTGTGATTTAATTTTAAAAATTTATAAAAAAGTATACAATAACGGTTCCATTAATATAAAAATAATCTTTATGTCAGAATAATTATGATAGTTATATCAAAAAATAAAAACAGAACTGGAATTTGTATAGAATTAAATAAATAAATATTATGATTAGAAAAGGTTAAAAAAATTAACCTTTAAAAAAGGGGAGATAGTTTTTGTCGTTACAAAAAATATTTAAATAAAACGACTTAATAAAAAACTTAACTTCCAATATATTAACCCATATAAAATTATTAAAAAATCTCAGAAAATAATTATTAATTAGAAATTTTATTAAAAGTTAAATTCCATTTAATTTTTCATATTTCCTTATTCGAATTAATAACGGATACGATCAAGATATATACGGCATAAAATAATGTGGAAATAAAAGACGAATAAGTATATAAGGTGGAAAAAATATTCGACATACGGAAACAAAACGGACTTACCCAATACCTAATTAAGTAGAAAAAATATTTAAATTCTAAAAATACCTAAGAGCCCACTAAAAATCTTCTTGGCGTCTAACGCCTATTAAAAAACTTTTATTAATAACGACGAAATTACCGGATATAATTATATCTTAATTAATGTTTTCTAACGGCTAAAGAACGCTAGGCAATTTAAGAAAAGGAACTAAGGCAATTAAGGAAGCCTCGGTATTAGCCTACTCCTAAAGTTCTTATTCCTCCAGCTCTTTTAGTAATTGCAATTCTTGCTGTATTATTTTAACCTTTTTCGAACGAAAAAACGCTTTTTGTTTTCGAAAACGGATTAACCGCGTAATGGCCTCGTTTATTTTTTGTGGATAACGTTTTTGCAATTTTAAAAAACGCTTTTCCGCAAGTACCTTTTTACGTTTTAAACGTTAATTTTCGGTACGAATATTTTCTAAAGAGAATAAGGGAATACCGTTATTATCGTAAAGATAATTACGTTTAACATACGCTTTATATTTGGAAACGTTCTCCATTATTTTGCATTTCCAGCCTTTGGAAAAACATAAGGAATACGGCATAACTTCAAAACTAATATCGTTAAAAATAAGAAGCAGATTTTGACGTCGCGTGATAAACGAAAAGATTTGACGACGATTTTTAATAACGCGGGCCGACATTTTAAAGGGAAAAGGTTTACCAGAAGGAAAAGAAAAATCTTAAGGACAAAATTTGGAAAAAGGGGAGATCGTGTTATAACCCAAGCTAGCTGGGCCTGCGAAAACGGTCCAGCCAAGATCACAAAGTTATGCTAGTTTAGGGTTACGTAATTAATGCTTAACGGGTCTTAACTAAATACGATTAAGTAATACTAAGTAACTGTTTAACAGGGCTTTGTTGAACAAAAATGAATAATAATAAAAGGATTAAAATATATATGCTTATTATTTCTATAATCTAAATAGTACCAGTTTATAATACTTATTAATACCAATCGTTTGCAATATAATATTATTACTTAAGGCACCTTTAGTATTATGAGACGTAATACGTTATTATATTTATTGCTTAGATTTCTACAATATTTCTGCTAACATAAACCCGTCGACTTAAGGTTTAATAATTAGTTAAACCACTTAGCCGTCATATTATAAAAGCTTAATACTTAGGGTTTCCTAAAAAGATTTATTATACAAGTAATTCTGTATTATTTACAGATGTTTATTATTTATTTATAATTAAAAATATCATCCGTAGGTGGCGATGGGTACCCATTTGGATACCCATTGCAAACCCTACGGGAAAATCACACGCGAAATTAATCACCTCGAGATTTTTGTCCAAGGACGACACCAGACAGTTAATTTCGACATCGTTCCACTCGGGAACTACGATATGATCTTAGGATTACCATGGATACGCCAGTACGAAGTCTTAATTGATGGAGGAACTGGCCAGGTAAGGTTCGCCTTACACACTATCAGCGGACAAGAAAAGAAAGAATTAAGATTTCAACATTGGATCGAAGATGGCGACGAATGCAGGCATAAGAACACGACAGAAACCTTACTACCCAAAAGAACAAAATATAAAAAAAATAATGAGCATTAAAAAAAAATACGATATATCGTTGTTATTATTAAAATAAAATTAAAATAATTAAAAAACGATTTAGAATAACAACCATAAAAATGAGAAACTTTAACTAATATATTACTATAATACTACCGATATAAATAACCTTTCAGGAAAAAGGTTAATACGAAATTGCCAGAATATAATAAATAAAATTATGAAATAATCTTTAAAAGAGAAATTTCGAGGAAGTTTTACATTATTTACAACCTTAACGGAAACGAATTACGCGTTTTTAAAAAATATCTGGAAAAACGATTACAAAAAGAATTAATTCGACTTTCGAAATTACTCGCAAAATATCTAATATTTTTCGTAGCAAAAAAGAAAGAAAAATTACGACATACGGTTAACTATCGAGTATTAAACGATATCATTATTAAAAATCGAATATTATTAACTTTAGTTTTAAAAATAAAAAACCGATTTTACGGAACCTAATAATTTACAATATTTAATTTTGAATATAAATATAATCTTATTAAAATTAAAAAAGGATATAAATAATAAATAACTTTTAAAACGAAATACGAACTATTTACATATTTAATTAGGTTAATAGGATTTACGAACGCATTAATAATATTCTAACGGATAATTAATTATGTATTACGAAAATACCTTAATATATGTATTGTATATCACCTTAATATAACGGCTATGCGGTTTAACCAACTATTAAACCTTAAGTCGACAGGTTTATGTTGGCAGGAGTATTATGGAAATCTAAGCAATAAATACAGTAACGTATCACGTTTCGTAATACCAAGGGTACCTTGGGTAACGAAATATTATTGCAAGCTAAAGCTATCTAAACTATGGAAATAATAAACGTATATATCCTCGTTCTGACTTAAGGTATTTATTATAGCTTAACGACATTTCTTTAATTAAATCCTCTTAAGCCGCTTTAAGCCCTTTTTAGTGCTTATCCGGCTTAAACCCTTTTATCCAATTAAGGCCCTTAAGCCCTTTAAGCCAATTACGTAACTTTTTGGCTAAGTCGGGATCTGGTTTTCTAGGATCCCGACCGTTTTCAAAAACTAAGACCGTTAGCTTATAATACGATCTCCCTTTTTCCAGGATTTTTGTCCCTAAAAATCAAATTATTCGGCTGTTAATTTTTGGTAAATAACCTTTTTTTCTTTATATTTATTATATCGGGTCGTATTAAAAAGTCCAGGTTTCGCAAACATATTAACGCTTTTGTTTTTTTTAAAACGGATTAACCGCTTTGGTTTTATTATATTTTCGAATATTTTTTGTTCCCGTTATAAATTTAAGAACAAAATTTATAAAGCCTATTATAATTCAGGGAAGTATGCCTTTTGTACCGTTTACGAAAATCTCTATGATTTTTTTGATCCTTCCGAATTTAAATATCGTAAATTGGTTATTAAGAAAAATCGTTTAAAGTTGGAGAAATGCATTGCCGAAACGGAATTTTTAAAGGTTTAATAATATTTTAACGAATTATTTGGTCGTTTAAATTATTTGCGGAAATAAAAGAAACTTTTTCGTTAACAGAGAATTGAATTATTTCGCCGCAGTATGTAAGGTGCGGAAGCGATAAAGGAATTTAAGCGTTTAAAAAAGGAACAGGAATAATTAAAGGTTGCCGTTATAGCTGTTACGTTAACTTAAGCCGTAGCCGACTGGCCCGATATTCCGGCTATTAATTAGTCGACCCTTGATTAGGACGTATCCGTCGTTATTGGTGAAAATTTTTTAATAAGTACTGGGCGCTAATAAGATTTTTGGCAGATTCCCAGATGTTTTCGGAATTTAGGTGCTTTTTTTATTTGATCAGGTATTAAGTAAATCCGTTTTGTTTTCGCATATCGAAAATTTTCTTTATTTCGTATGCTTATTTGTTTTTTTATTTATATATCGTTTTATGCCGTATATATTTTAATTATATCTGTTATTAATTCGAATAAAAAAAAAATGTAAAGAATTAGATAAAATTTAGTTTTTAATAAAAGTTCTAATTAATAATTATTTTCTAAGATTTCTTGGTAATCTTATATAAACCGATATATTTGAAAACGACTTTTTTGCTGGATCGCTTTATTTAAATGTTTTTGGTAACGAGAAAAACTATTTCCTTCTTTTTAAAAATTAATTTTTTTAACTTTTTTTGGTTATAATATATGTTTATTTGGTTTCGTACAAAGTTTAATTTTATTTTTATTTCTTAACATAACTGTCGTAATTATTTTAATATAAGGATTATTTCGATATTAATTGGATCGTTATTACGTATTTTTTTTATAAATTTTTAAAATAAAAATAAAATTTACGTTCGTTAATATTATCTTAATGGTTTCGTAATAATTGGTATTATATGTTAATTATGTAATTGATAATTTTTTAATATAATTATTTTATTCGCAATTAATATAATATCGTAAGTAAGTTTTTAAAATTTGATTTATTCGTTTTATTTGTTTATTTATTCGTAATTTAAATACGTTAAATAATTTATAGTTCAGGCCGATCTATATTATAAAGCCTTGCCAAAATTTAAATATAAATATCGATCTTTTATTTGATATAATTTTTTGTTAATAATTCGTATATATTAAAAATGTATTTGAAAAAAATGTATACCAGTTGTTTAGCGTTTATGTTTTCGTAATATAGTAAAAAATAGGAAAATTTCGTAAATCGGTCGACGATTACAAAAATGTTATCGTAATGTATTCCCGGAATTAGATTTTCTGATATAGGAAGCTTAATAATAAAATTAAATAAAATTAAATATTATGGTCGTTTTACGATTAATAATGGCTGTAATTTTCCATATGGTTTATATCGTCAAGTTTTTATTTTAGCGCAAATATTATATTATTAAATAATTCTATATATTATTAATTTTATTTTATAAATCCCTGGATATCTATATAACTAATATTCGTATATTTTTGTATTAAATGTTTTTTGGATATTATTCTGGAATTTATATTTTATTTGTTTTTTGGTTTTTTCGGAAATAGTTATTATATTGCTAAATCCTGTAATATACATCGAAAAGTATTACCCAAATTATTACAATTTATCGTAAGTATAAATATTTTTTTGTAATAGTATCAAAAATTATATAGCTAATTTTAACCAATCTTTTTTCAAAATCCGGTTATTTACTTAAAATATTTATTTTATCGTTTTTTAATTTTTTTATAGATAATTACGAAGTTAAAGTTTGCTAATTTGTCCGCGTAATGAAATTATTGTCCTATAAATTTTTTAGTCGTAATAATTCGGGTAAAAATTTAATGATCCGTATAAATTTTAACTTCGTATAAATCTTTTTTAAGAAATACTTAAATTTCCGCAATACCATAATAATAATTATAAATTCCTTATCTGAAATACCATAATTAAATTCGGTTTTTTTTAATTTGTACGAAAAAAATATAATAAGCTGTAATTTGCTTTAATTATTTTGTTATTTCATTATTATGTTTAATCGAAATCCGATATATCGGTTTTTAATTTAACGGGGCGGTTTAAATTATATATAATTAATATTACTTCGTTAATAATTATATTTTTAATATTTTGGAATATTTTTTCCGTATTTGGCGTTTATTTAAATTCCATTACTTTTGTAAAATATATTAAGGGTATAATATTTTATTAAAGTTTCGAATAAATTTCCTATAGTAATTAACGAATCCAAAAAATATCTATATTTCCTTAATTGTCGTTAACGTTTACCATTTTGTAATTATAACGATTTTCTTAAGATTTATCTTAATATATTTTGGGATAATAATATGTTTTAGATATTTTATTTCTTATATATAAAATTAATTCTTTTTTGCGTAAATAAATAATTTTGCGTTTTATAAAGTTTAAAAGATTTTATAAATATATTTTGTGTATATTTTTTTTGTTTTTAAAAAAAATAAAAATGTTATCGAAATAACAAACGACGAAAATATTAAGGTATTTTCGTAATACGTAATTAATTATTCGCTAAAAAGTTGTTAATATGTTCGTAAGTTTTATTAATGTAACCAAATATTTAAATAATCCGTATTTTATTTTCAAAATTATTTTCTATTCGTATTTTTATTTTAATTTTAATAAGGTTATATTTATCCTTAATATCGAATACTATACATTATTTGGCTTTATATAGTTGGTCTTTTATTTCTGTAATTAAGGGTAATAATATTCGATTTTTGATAACAACGTCGTTTAATTATTAATAATTAATTATAAATTATAATTTTCCATTTTTTTTGGTACGAAAAATATTAGATACTTTATTAATAATTTCGAAAATCGAATTTATCCTTTTTATAACTGATTTTTTAGGTATTCCTTAAAAATACGTAATTTATCTCCGTTAAAGTTATAAATAAAGTAAAGTTTCGTCGAAGATCTTTTCTTAAAAATTATTTCGTAATTTTATTCGTTATATTTTAATAATTTTATATTAAATTCCTTTTTAAAAAGCTATTCGTATTTATAATATTATAATAATATATTAATTAAATTTGTTAAACTTTGGAGTTATTATTCTTATTATTTTAAATCGTTATTTAATTACTTTAATTTCGTTTTAATAATAATAATAATACGTTATATTTTTTAAAAATCCGTTTTTCTTTTATATTTTATTCTTTTAAGTTATAAGGTATTTATTTTATCCTTATATTTATATCCGTCGTTATTATTAATCAAATATTAAAATCTTAATTGTTCCTTTTTTTATTAATTAATAAAAAATAAAACGAACTTTATTTAGTTAGTTTTTCCGTTAATTAAAATTTTATATTAACGTATCCATAATAATCTTAGGATTATATCGTAATTTTTAAATAAAACAATATCAAAATTAATTATTTAATATTATTCTTTAATAAAAATTTCGAAGTAATTAATTTTGCATATAACTTTTTTATTATCGTAAACGAATTCCTAATTTTCGATATTTGTTGTTATATAAAGTTCTAACTTATATTTCCATAATAATTCAAGTTTATTAACCATATCCGATATAATATAATTTCCGCCTAAAGTTCCGTAATTTACTATTACAATATATTAATAAGTTTTAATTCGTATATCTAAAATAATAAAGTCGTTAACGTTTTTTATCGTTATATTTAAAACCTTTTTTGGAAATTCCTTTTAATTTCTTTAGATTTCGTTATTTTACGGCTTTTTTACAAATAACTCTTTTTTAAATTTCTGTTTAAATTTATCGAACCTTATTTATATTTTTTTTAATACGTTAAGTTGCTATATTTATCGTTATTACCGGTATATTATTTCTTTAAATTGTATTAATTATTTTTAATTCTTTTGTAATTCCTTTCTTTATCGAATAAATAATTTTGTTATGTTTACGATTATGTTTCATTATATGTCGTTTTAATTATCGTTTTAAAAATCTTTTATAAATTAACCTATTTTTTAATAACTTTTTTTTCTAAAGGGTCCGTAATAAATATTAATTAAAAATAAAAATCCGTAATAATTTTTAAATAATATTTTTTATCATATATTAAATTAACTCTTTTTCCGTTTAATAATTATACCATCCATAATAATAAAAAGGGCTTTTTTACAAATATTATTTTCTTTTAAGTTATTTTTTTTATTTCAGCCAATTACTGGATATTTCCTGGAGTTATGATTTAAAGCTGTCGATACTATTATTAATTATTTTTATTATTTCCGGTACGGTTTAAAAAATCGAATCCCTTATAGTATATACGGGTAATTTGTTCGTAAATATGTTACTTTTATTTTTCGTAATCGGAGTATTTTCGTCGTCGACAATATATAACATACATTTTGTTATATTAATTAAAAATTCCCGGACAAATGTTTCTCGTTTAGTTCTAATACTTACATAATTATTTTTATAATATTTTTTATTATATTTACGATATTTATTAAATTAGCTTTCTGGTTTTTCATATTTTGTATCGGACTTTTTATCGTAATAATACTTATTAAACGTTTTGTTATAAACTTAATATATATTTGGTTTAAATTATGTTAATAATTTTATTATCGTTTCCTTAATTATTCCTAAATCATTTTTCCGGTATAAAAGTTTAATTATTTTATCGTAATTTCTTAGAAATTTTATATTTATTAACCTTATATCCTATTTTGGCACAATTAAAGCACTTCATTTAACTTTAGTCTTATCTGTAAATAATGCCGAATTCTATAAGTTCTAACGCCGTTCCGTAAAAAATAAAGGGTATATTTCGTTTCTTCCCCTGGTTAAACTTATATTCTAAACGTAAGGCATATTATTCTTTTTTTTCTATTATTTTTTAAATTATCGATTATCGATCTTAAATACTTTTGCAATATACCGATCCAAAGTAACTAATTATTTAATCCGAATAGTTTCATTTTTTATATTATCCGTTAACCTTTTATAAAATATATTAATAAAAATATCGGTTTTATTATTTCCTTATCCGGCCTTAACTATAAATCTTTTAAAGGTTATGGCGTATTTGGATATAGGTTTTTTTTATCGGAATTACAAAAGTTATTAAGCCGTAAATCGTTCTTTATCCGGATTACCGAAATTATCGCATATTTTATTTTCGTAATTAATATAAAATAAAAAAATTTATTAATAATATCCTTTTTTATCCGATTTTTTGATTTCCATAAACTTTTTTATAATAAGCTTAAACCAATTAACCGCATTTCTTATTAGGCATATTCCTACTGTTAGAATTATATCCGCTAAATTACTAAAGTCTAAAAAATAAATATAAATTCGTACCTAAATTAAAAAAATTTAAAAATTACTTTTTCTATTATAAAGTTCTGGCTTTTTAGGTTTTATGCAGGCAAAAAAAATTAGGCAAATAATATAGCCCTAAATTATTAAACTTTTTTCTTTAATTCCCGAATTCGAACCTAAAGTTACTAAATAAGGGTTTCCTAAACGCTAGTCGACATTTTGACAATATTAAGTATTATTCAAAATTTAACGATACTATTAAACAAAAACTTATAACGTATAACGGCTATACGGTTTAACTAATAATTAAACTTTAAGTCGACGGATTTATATTAACAGAAATATCGTAAAAATATAAATAATAAATATAATAACGTATTATATTTTGTAATAGTAAAAATATTTTGGATAACGAAATATTATTATAAATTAAAGCTATTTAAATTATGGGAATAATAAACATATATATTTTCGTTCTGGCTTAAGGTATTTATCATGGCTTAACGATATTTCTCTAGTTAAGTCCCCTTAAGCCCCTTTAAGCCCCCTTTATTGCTTATCCGGCTTAAGCCCTTTTGTCCAATCAAGGCCCTTAAGCTCTTTAAGCCAGTCACGTGACTTGTTGTCTAGGGCGAGGTCTGGTTTTTCAGGATCACGACCGTTTTCAGAAGTCAAGACCGTTAGGTCATAACACTTAACGACATTTTGACTTTTTTTCAAAACTAGAAAAAACATTTGCAAAATATATTCATAAAACTTTTTAAGTTTTATAAAACGTAAAGTTATTTATTAATACAAAAAATAGTTTTACGTATCGGAAATAAAATATCTGGAACATATTATTACCTTAGAACATATTAGGATAAACTCGAAAAAGATTACCGCAGTTACAAAATGGCAGACATTAATTATAGTTAAAAAGGTATAAGCATACCTTGGATTCGTTAATTATTATAGGAAAAATTTTCGAAATTCTAGCAGAATAATTATAAATTTAAGGAACTTTATAAAAGAAAAAAATTTAAAGAAACGCTCGAAATAAAAAAGGCGTTTTATGATATTAAAGATACGATTATTAGCAAACAGGTATTAATTATATACGATTTAACAAGCTCCGCCAAACTAAAAACCGATATCTTAAATTAGATATTAAACGTAATAATCTAACAGCAATATAATTAAAGCAAAGTATATCTTATTATATTCTTTATACAAATTAAAAAGAATCGAACCTAATTATAACATTTCAAATAAAGAATTTATGGCTATTATTATGGCTTTTCGAAAGTTTAGATTTTTTCTACAAAGAAATTTGTACTAAATTAAACTTTATATAAATTATTAAAATTTTACCCGATTTATTAGAACCATTAAACTTACAAAATAACAACTTTATTAAGCGCGAAAATTAACGAATTTCGATATCGTTTTTATTAACAAAAAAGGTTCAAAAATTAACAAAATTAATCCTTTAAATAAACGACCAAACTTCGAAAAAAACCTAATCAAAGTTAACCATACGAGTTTTAATACTATTACGAAAAAATATTTACGCCCATAACAAATTGCGATAATTCGAGAAATAACTAATAATATATATCAGAAACTCCAGTAATATAACGATAATTTTCTAAAGGATTAAAAGAAGGACAAAATATAAGTTTCAAAAAAATATCAAAAGGGCTTAATACGAAAAATACATAAATATCAGTTATATAAATATCCAGGGATTTACAAAACCCTAAAACGGCTTTAACGTACATATTTCTTTCTTAAAATAAAAACAGTAATTCAAAAGATATAACGGCAATACGACCTTTACAATAAGGCTAAAGTACAACAACATAAGCCATATAGAGAATTACAGCCATTGCTAATCGCAAAACAGCCATGATATTTAATTACATTCGATTTTATTACCAAATTTCATATATTAAAAAATCCCATTATAAAAGTATATTACGATAGCATTTTCCTAATTGTCGACCGATTTACCAAATCTTTTGTATGTTTTACTATATCATCAGGATAAAAACGCCGAATAAATAATATACATTTTTTTAAATGTATTTTTAATATATACGGGTTATTAATAATAGTTATTTCAAATACAAAATCGATATTTATATTTAAATTTTAATAAGAACTAATAATACCAATCGGGTTAAATTATTCATTCTTTAACGGTTTTAAATTATGAGTAAATAAATAAATAAAATGAATAAATTAAAATTTAAAAACCTATTTACAACATAATATTAATTGGGAATAAAATAGTTAAGTTAATAAATTACTAATCGCATAATTAGCTTACAATATCAATTATTACGAAAATATTAAGATAATCCTTACGAATCCGGATTTTGATTTTATTTCAAAAATTTATAAAAAAATACGTAACGATAATCTAATCAAAATTAAAGTACTCCTTATGTCGGAATACTTTTGATAGTTGTACCAAAAAATAAAAATAAAACTAGAATTCGTATGGAAATAGATAAATAATTATTAT
Organism: Monosporascus cannonballus; assembly: GCA_004154925.1. NCBI lineage: Eukaryota > Fungi > Ascomycota > Sordariomycetes > Xylariales > Monosporascus > Monosporascus cannonballus. The sequence goes on along the minus strand of QJNS01000130.1, from coordinate 180,877 downwards.
AACCAGAAAAGGTGAAAAGCATTAACCTCTAAAAAAAGAGAAATAATTTTTTTATTATCAAAAATATTTAAACAATATAACTTAATAAAATATTCAATTTTAAATATATCGGTTTATACAAAATTACTAAGAAAATCTTAAAAAACAATTATTAATTAGAGTTTCTTCCCAAAATTAAACTTTATCCAGTGTTTTACGTTTTTTTATTCAAATTAATAACAGATATAGTTAAAATACATACAGAATAAAATAACTTAAAAATAAAAGACATATATATATACGAAATGGAAAAATTTTCGATATGCGAAAATAAAATTGATTTACTTAGTACCTAATTAAGTAAAAAAAGCGTTCGGATTTCGAAAATATCTAGAAACTCGCCAAAAATCTTATTAGCGCCTAGCACTTATTAAAAAACTTTTACTAATAACGCCGGTGTTAATAAAATTAAAGATTCCCCAATTAATAAATAATCAATCGGTAAACTTAAGGGTAAGCTAGTCGAGAGGAAGCGCGGCTCTTGCCGATATAGTCTTGGAGGCCTTCAGTTCGACCTGTTTTTTTAACGTTCCAACTTATCCAATTCCTTTAGAGACTGGAGACCTCGGGATAGCATACGTATTACGCGATCGGCCTATAATTTCTTTTGTTTTTAAGGTCGAAGAACTTTAGCCTATATCTGCCTTGTTTCTTTTTTAACGTTCTTAAGTTTCGTTTTAACTTTGAGGTAATTGAAAACGATTTTTTCGAATTAAAAAGTAAAAAAACCGTTAATATCGCAAAGGCCTTAATTTCGCGTTACGCATTCCTTATATGGGGAGGAATCCGACGAAAAAATACGATAAGATAATAAATCTCGACAAAAAGAATACGAATATATATATATATATATATAGCGCGAAAAATAAAAGTTTAAATAAGTTATTTCGTTTTTTCGTTTTTTTGTTAACCGATTTTTTAATACGACCCGATATGATAATAAAGAGGACTTATAAAAAGAAAAAGAATTTTCGGAACGAAAATTCCGAAAAAGGAAAATCGTATTATAACTTAATAAGTTACGGCTTCGAAAAACGGTTACGATAAAAAAATAAATAAGCCGTGTAAATCGAGTTACGTAATGTTTCGATAAGATTTATTATAAAGCCCGCAAAACCAGGTTTTACAGGACCTATTATAAAATCTGTAAAGCTAAGCTTAATAAGAAAAATAAGACTAAGTATAATACGTTTATTAATTTCATAATTTAGATGATTTTCGTTTATAATAATATTGCGTTATTTAAGGCACCTTTGATATTGCGAGACGTAATAGGTTACTGTATTTACTTTTTAGAATCTTATAATAGTTCTGCCAACATAAACCTGTACGACTAAGATTTAATAGTTGGCTAAACCGCCTAGCCGTCCCAGTAAATTATATTAATTAAACAATAATTGAGTTGTTCGAAATCAATGTATTAAAAAACTTATTAATATAGAACCTTATATAAAATAAAAAAGTATGTAATTAAATTACGTTGTTTTTTTAGTATAAAAATAAGATATTTAAAGTTATAATTCGATTTTGCAGTAAAAGTCTTTTTAATAATAGCAGAAAATTGTGAAATACTTTAGAAATATAAGTAAAAGTTATATAAATTATTTACGATAAATAAAAATTTGTTTAAGTACGAAAATAAACGAATGCTTTAAGAAATTAAGAAAGTTTATTTATATTTAAAAATAATAAAAACACTTTTTGCTAAATCCAACACATATTTTATAATAAGATATTATCTTTAGAATATTTTAGTTCTGTTTTAATGATTTACGAATTAATTAAAAAAGCCAGATATTTTTGTAGGATAATAATACAATATTTAAGAGAAACTTTTACGAAATTTTATATATAATTCAAAAGGTGTCCATTCCGGATTATATTATTATAATATTTTCCAAATATCGTAAATTTCAAAGGCTATTTAAAAATACAAGAGATTATCAATTATTATTATATAACGAATAAAGTTATGAAATAATTATTTAAAAAATATTATTTTAATGTTTATGAAATATTTTAAATAAATTGTATGGAAGAAATATATTATTAAAATATATAATTATATTAAAAAAGTTTATGTTTTTAACTTTTTAGATTTTAAATAAGCTATTTACCTTTTACAATATCTAAGCTTAAAGACAACAAATAAAAGATCGATTAAAATAGAAACCTCGTATATTAACGTATAATTAAGTATAAATAATTAAAAGATATTATTATGAAAAACGAACTTTTTTGATTTTTATAAATATTTTGAAAGAAATATTAATAAGGCTCAATAATTTACCGTATTCTATTTTTGAAACAGTTATTATTATATTAATATAGTTAAAAAGAAAAAGAAAACCCCGTTTTTAAAACCCTAAGCGGGTATTTTAAATATCGTGTTATATTTATAAAATCTATTCATATTTTTATAGGTATTTATTAATTGATTGTAATTATTTTTGATTTGGTTTTAAATATTTTTATATTCATATATTTTAACGATATATTTACGGATTTGGAGATTTTGAAAAAATATAAAAGTTAAATGACTTAGGTATTTCTGATTTTGAATAATATAAGTATCCGAGTAAATTTAGAAAATAATTTATAGTATATCTAAAAACTAAACATTTTGTGGCTCATTTTTATCTTCGGCCAAATTTTGATTTAGAAATTTAAATTAAAATGAATTAAGAATTAACTTGTTTTGATTATAGCAAACGTTACGAATATTCTAGAAATTTTAAGACGTAGTAATTAAGCATATAAATTTATTAGAAAATATAAAAATATAATTAACTTATTAACGCTATTTATTTTTAAAAAATATATATAAAAAACGTTGAATTTATAAGAAAATTTAAAGAATGTTTTTAAAAACTTAAAAGCGAAATTACTAAAGTATTAATTATAATATTATTTAATGCTAATAAAAAAAGGTTTACAAACCGACGCTTTATATTACGTTCTAAATGTTACTTCTTATTAAAACAAATAAAAAGTGGTATTTAATAATTTATTAGTTTAAATTATTACGAAGCATAAAGTTTAAATATGTAATTTCCGATAAAAACTTACAAATAATTATTACAGTTTTTAAAAAGCAATTATGAATAAAAGCAAAGACTTTTTCGGTATTTATTTTAATTGTATAAAATATACCCGGTTTATAAAAACGCGAAAGTTAAATAAATAATATAAAACGTAAATAATCTTTTACTAATGTTTATTTTTAGGGTATAATATAATAAAAAATAATAGAAATATTCAAGTAGATAGTTTTAGTAACAAAAGCGATTATATTAAGGATTACGTGGGATTTATCAAAGGTAACGAAAAAGTTGTACAAAATATCGTAAGTGAATTAGGCAATTTTTATTTATTATAAATAATTAATTATACAGTACGTATAAATATGTCAGTAAAATTATTTTGCAAATTCTTTATTTGAAAGTTTAAAAAGTTTCATAATTACTTATAGTCGAAAACTGGGTTATTATAACCGTAACCGTAAAATCCTTATTAAGTATCCTTTTTCTTTAAAGAAATAACCGTATAACGTACAGTATTACCACCAACTTAAATAGTTTTAATTGTTCGGATAAAAATTTAACGCTTAATATTTATCCGTAAAACAAAACGTAAATTTAAAAATCCTTTAACTATTATTATAAAATATGTTCTATTATAAATACCTTCGCAAATTTTAACGCGAATATTCATTTCTTAATCATTTTAATAAAATATTTATTATTTTCTATAATTAACTATAAGTTATAACGAAACCTTTCGTTATTTCTTGCGACAATTACGTAATCATTATTAATTACTATCTTGTATACTTAAAAATATATTTGATAATTTCTAATTTACGTAAAATATTTTATAAAGCGGTATATTTAACGAAAAGAGTTTTTTTAACTTTTTTCGAAATAATCGTAATTTTAGGATTAATTTCCTTTACAGCCGTTGGAATTTTATTATCGATTTTTAATAACTTAGAAAATTAGGTTAATATCGGCAAGCCTAATTTTAATAATATTGGAAATACCCTCTTTATCGAAACATTAATTAATTTTATAAATCTCTTTTTAAAATATAAATATGTTATTAAAAGTACGGTTATTGTTATTAACTAAAATATCAATTTTAATTACGAAAGAAATAATCTCGTATAAGTTAAAACGTTTTATTTTTACGAAATGTTTGTTAATATTATTATTAATATAGTTTTTTAGGTTTTAATATTTAATAAGTAAGATAACTGTTTTAGTAAATATAATATTATCATACGCTTCGTTATTTTCGTAAATCCTCTAAGCGCGTTTTACAGTATTTCGAATGGATTTTAAAAACGGATATCTTATAAAAAGTTTAATCGTAAATTTGCTGAAAGATTAATCGATTTCCTTGGTAATTTCGCCGAAAAAACGGGCGTTTTTATTGTTACGACCCAATCCAAGATCGGTCACAAAGACGGTCGAACCCACAAAAAAAGGTCACGTGATTTGGATCTTTTTTGACATCAAGATCCAAATAAATCTATACAGAACCAACCGAATCCAATGGTATTAGATCTGTGATAACGTCGAGATCTAATGGAAATCCAATTAACCCAGGAAGATATATACGCTTATTATTTCCCTAATTTAAATAACTTCAGTTTGTAATCTTTATTAATATTAATCGTTTGCAATATAATATCGTTATTTAAGGCACTTTTAATATTACAAGATGTAATACGTTATTATATTTATTACTTAGATTTTTATGATATTTCTGTTAATATAAATCCGTATAACTAAGATTTAATAATTAGTTAAACCGTTTAGCTATTATATATTGCAAACTTTTATTTAATAATACTGTTAGATTTTGAACAATATTTAATGTTGTTAAAATGTTGACTAGTATTTAGGAAACTGTTATTTAATAATTTTAGGCTCGAATTCGAGAATTAAAAAATGAGATTTAACAAATTAAGGTTACGCTATTTGATTAATTTTTTTTTCGTCCGCATGAAATTAAAGAAGCCGGAATTTTACGATGGAAAAGGTAACCTTTAAACTTTTTTGATTTAGGTATAAATTTATTTTCGTTTTTTAAACCTTAGTGATTTTGCGGATAAATTTTTAGTAATAAAAATATATTTAACGGGAGATATTATTAATTAATTTAAATTTATTATGAAAAGTTTTTTGGAAATAAAAGAATTAGATGAAAAAGATTTTATTAACGAAACTTTTTTATTATATATTAATTTCGAAAATAAAATACGTCATAATTCGGCAATCCAGATAAAGAACGATTTGCAGTTTAGTAATTTTCATAATTTCGACAAAAAGGATTTACGTTTAAGTATGTTATAATCTTTAAGAATTTTGCGGCTAAGGTAAAATAAGAAGATAATAAAGTTAATGCCTTTATTAATATGTTTTATAAAGGGTTAAAAAATAATGTAAAAGATAAAATTATTCGTATTAAGCAATTAATTGCTTGGGACCGGTATATCGTAAAGGTAATTAAAATTGATAATCGACAATTTAAAAAATAATAGAAAAAAAAAGAATAATACGTTCCGTATTCGGAATATAATAAGTTTAGTTAAGGAAAGAAACGAAATATACCTTTTATTTTTTACGGAACGGCGTTAGAACTTATGGAACTTGGCGTTACTTATAGATAAGACTAAAGCCGGATTAAATGTTTTAATTGCGGCAAAATGGAATATAAGGCTTATAAATATAAAAAACCTAAGAAATTACGGTAAGATAGCTAAATCCTTATACCGCAAGAATAATTCAGGAATAATTAAGAAAACGATAGGAAAATTATTACCATAATTTAAGCCAAATATATATCAGGTTTATAACAAAAGGTTTAATAAAAGTTATTACGATAAAAAATTCGATAAAAAATACGAAGAATTAGAAAGGTGGTTTAAAAAATATTGCGAATATAATAAGAAATATTATAAGGATGGTTACGTAAGTACCAGAACTAAATAAAAAAAATCTATCCCGGAACCCTAAATCGATACGACAAAATATATGCTATATATTATTAACGACAAGAATATCTCGATTACGAAAAATAAATGTAATATATTTACGAACGAATTACACGTATATATTATAAGCGATTCGATTTTCCAAATTGATTTGGAAATAATAAGGACGATAAATAAAAATATCGACAATTTCGAATTATAATCCTAGGAGATATCTAATAATTAGTCGAAATAAAAAGCTGGCCTGAAAAAAAGCAGTATTTGAAAAAAGACCCTTTTTGTTATTATAAACAATGTAATTATTAAACGGAAAAGGAGTTAATTTAACGTATGATAAAAAATTATTATTAAAAGGTTATTACGGAGTTTTATTTTTATTTGGTATTTATTGCAAATCCTTAAAAAGAAAAGCTATTAAAAATGGATTAATTTATAAGAAATCTTTAGAATAATAATTAAGACGATATATAATGGGATATAATTACGAATATAAGAAAATAATTTATTTGATAAGGAAAAGAACTGTAGAAGAATTAAGAATACTTAATACGACTTAAAGGAATAATACGCCGGCAATAATAACAAATATAATAACTTAATGTATTAAACGAAAAAACATAAGTAAGGCTCGATAAATTCGAATAAAAATTAAAAGAAAACAATTACCCATAAAAAAGCTGCAAAATAACGAAACCTAAAGAAATCAAAAGAATTTCCGAAAAAGATTTTAAACGCGATAATAAAAGACGTTAATAACCTTATTACTTTAAATATACGAATCGGAAGGTATTAATATATTATAATAATAAAGTACGGAACTGTAGGCGGAAATTATATTATACAGGATATGGTTAATAAGTTAAAATTGTTATAAAAATATAAGTTAAAACTTTATATAACGATAAATGCCGAAAGTTAGGAAATTATTTATAATAACGGAAAGGTTGTATACGAAATTAATTATTTCGAGATTTTTATTAAAAAATAATATTAAATAATTAATTTCGATATTATTTTATTTGAAAATTATAATATAATCTTAGGATTATTATAAATATGTTAATACCAAATCTTAATTAATGAAAAAATTAGTTAAATAAAATTTATCTTATATTTTATTAACGCGTAAAAAAGAAAAAAATTAAGATTTTAATATTTGATTAATGATAACGACGAATATAAGCATAAAAATACAATAAAAACCTTATTACCTAAAACAATAAAATATAAGAAAAAAAACGGGTATTAAAGAAAAATATAACGTATTATTATTATTACTAAAGCAAAATTAAGGTAATTAAATAACGATTTAAAATAAGAATAATAACCTTAAAAATTAAAAAATATAATTAATATATTTTTATAATACCATAAATATAAATAATGTTTTAAAAAGGAACTTAATACGAAATTATTAAAATATAACAAATACAATTATGAAATAATTTTTAAAAAAGGATTTTCGACAAAGTTTTATCCTATTAATAATTTTAACGGAAACGAATTACGTACTTTTAAAGAATACTTAGAAAATCGACTATAAAAATAAATTTAATTTTCGAAATTATTAATAAAACAATTTATATTTTTTGTATCTAAGCAATGGAAAATTATAATTTATAATTAATTATCGATAACTGAACGATATTATTATTAAACATTAAATAGTATTGTTTTTAATTACGGAGATAAAAAATAGATTTTATAAAACTAAATGGTTTATAGCATTTAATTTTAAAGATAAATATAATTTTATTAAGATTAAAAAAGAATATAAATAAAAAACAGCTTTTAAAACGAAATACCGATTATTTAAATATTTGGTTATATTAATGGAATTTATAAACATATTAATAATTTCCCAGCGAAAAATTAATTATGTATTACGAAAATATTTCGATATTTTCCTCGTTTGCTATTTTGACGGTATTTTTATTTTTTCGAAAATAAAAAGAATATATATAAAATACGTTCATAAGGTTTTTTAAGCTTTATAGGACGTAAAACTATTTATTAACGCAAAAAAAAGTTAATTCTATATATAGGAAATGGAATATTTGGGACATATTATTACCTCAGGATATATCAGGATAAACACTAAGAAAATCGCTGCAATTACAAAATAACAAACGCCAATAACGGTTAAAAAGATATAAATATTTTTCGGATTCGTTAATTATTATAAACAGTTAATTCGAAACTTTAGTAAAATAATTATACCCTTAACGAATTTTATAAAAAAAGAATTTAAATGGATGCCAAATACGGAAAAAACGTTGCAGGATATTAAAAATACGATAACTAGCAAGTTAGTATTTAATTATGTACGATCCAAACCGCCCTGTTAAACTAGAAACCAATATTTCGGATTACCCATTAAACGCAGAAATCGGACAATAAAATAATTAAGGTAAATTATACCATATTATATTTTCTTCGTACAAGTTAAAAAAAGTCGCATTTAATTATGGCATTTTAAATTAGGAATTTATAGTTATTATTATGGTATTTTGGGAATATAGGTATTTTCTAAAAGGAAGCTTATATTAGATTAAGGTTTATACGAATTATCAAAACCTTACCCGATTTACTATAACCACAGAATGTATAAAACGATAGTTTTAATATGCAAAAAAATTGGCGAACTTCAATTTCGTTATTATTTATTAAAAAAAGTCCAAAAACGACAAAGTAAATATTTTAACCAGATAATTAAACTTCGAAAAAAAATTAGTTAAAATTAATTATACGATTTTCGATATTATGATAAAAGGATATTTACGTTTATAACAAATTGCGATAATTCGGGCAGTACTTAGCAATATACATTAAAAAATCTAATAATATAATAACGGTTTTTCCGAAAACCAAAAAATAAACAAAATGCAAATTTCAGAAAAATACCAGAAAGATCTGGTATAAAGAATATACGAATATCCGTTATATAGATATCTAAGGATTTATAAAACTTCAAAACGGCTTTAACGTATATATTTTTTTCTTAAAATAAAATTAACGATACAAAAAATTATATGGCGATACGATATTTACGCTAAAGTAAAGATTCGACGACATAAACCATACGAAAACTTACAGCTATTACCAGTCGTAAAGTAACCATGGTATTTAATTACATTCGATTTTATTATTAAGTTTTTTATATTACAAAATTTAATTACGAAAATATATTATAATAATATTTTCGTAATCGTCGACCGATTTACGAAATCTTCTTATTTTTTATTTTATTATAAGGATATAAATGCCAAATAACTGGCATATATTTTTTAACCACATTTTTAGCATATACGGATTAATAATAGAAATTATATTAAATAAAGGATCGATATTTATAGTTAAGTTTTAATACAGCTTTATAATATAAATCCACTTAAACCATAAATTATCTAACATATTTAAACTATAAATAAATAAATAAATAAAACGGATAAATTAAATTTTAAAAAGATATTTACGATATTATATTAATTACCAATAAAATAGCAGAATTAAGAAATTAGTAATTACGTAATTAATTTATAACACCAGTTATTACGAAAATATTAAAATAATATTGATAAACGTAAATATTGGTTTTATTTCAAAAGTTTATAAAAAAATACGCAATAATAGTTTAATTAATATTACAGTAAATTTTACGTTAAAATAATTACGACAGTTATACCAAAAAATAAAAATAGAATTAAAATTCGTACGAAATCAAATAAGTAAGTATTATAACTAGAAAAAATTAAAGGGATTAATTTTCGAAAAAGGGAAAATGGTTTTTTTCGTTACAAAAAATTTTTAAACAAAAAAACCTAATAAAAAGATCGATTTCAAATATATCGGTTTATACAAAATCGCCAAAAAAATCCCAGAAAATAATTACCAATTGGAACTTTTGCCAAAAATTAAATTTGATTTAAATTTTTACATTTTTTTACTTAAATTAATAACAGATATAATTAAGGTGTATACGGTATAAAATAATATGAAAGTAAAAGATAAACGTACATATAAAGTGGAAAAGATATTCGACATACAAAAACAAAACGGATTTATTTAATACCTAATTAAATGAAAAAAGTATCCGAATTCCGAAAATACCTGGAAATCCGCCAAGAATCTTATTGGCGCCTAACGCCTATTAAAAAGTTTTCACTAGCAGTAACGGGCTTACTAAGGAAAGCCCCTTAATTAAAGTCCTCGGAAATGAACCAATTAAAGGAATTAAGGAATAATACAAAACGAGGAGCCTCGACCTCCGTACGCTTTTATTCGTCCAGCTTATCCATTAACTAAAAACCGTAATTAATAATTTTAAATTCCTTAACGTAAAGAAATTTTTTTGACGACGAAAACAAAAAAAGCGATTAAGAATTTTATTAATATTACGTTATTTGCGTACCAAATCCTTTTTTAATTTTTGCTAAAGGCGTAAAAGCTTTTTTTAGCAATAATTTTTTCGCGATTTAAACGATTTTTCTTTCTTAATACGACGTAAAATATTAATTAGGACGCCAGAACTATCGTAACGATAACAGTTCTTAATATATTCGCTATAACGCCGAATATCTTTAATTATTTGACATTTGGTATTATTTTCGAAATAAGGCGTATACGGCATAATTTTAAAACCGAATTTAACAATAAAAGTAACCAGAGAATTTAGGGTTTTTTTAATTGGGACAATTATAAGGTTTGTGGTTAATAATATGATCTGCTATGATGAAAAAGGATAACTTACCAAGAAGGAAAATCTTTACGGGTAAAGATCCTAGAAAAGGGGAGATTATATTACGACTTAACCCAAGATCGGTCACAAAGACGGTCGGACCTACAAAACAGGGTTACGTGATTAAAATATTTTTTGGCATTAAGATCCAAATAAATCCATACAGAACTAATCGAATCCAATAGTATTAGATCTGTGATAACGTCGAGATCTAATGGAAATCCAATTAACCTAGAAAAATATATACGCTTATTATTTCCTTAATTTAAATAGCTTTAGCTTATAACACTTATTAATATTAATCGTTTGTAATATAATATCGTTACCTAAGGCACCCTTGGTATTACCAGACGTAATACGTTACTATATTTATTGCTTAGATTCCCACGATACTCCTGCTAATATAAACCCGTACAACTAAGGTTTAATAGTTGGTTAAACCGCCTAGCCGTCACATTTATCGTATTTGTTATAAATTCGGATATAATAAACGCCCGAATCGGACTTTTGTTTTTTTTTCGCTATAATCCTTTCTTTTTTCGCCGTTATTAATAATAAAAACAAGGCTAATTTAATTTTCGTTTTTTTTGAACAGAGAATTAATGTTATTTAATAAAAGATGGGTTTTAAAATTTGTAAAAGAAATGTAGCTTTTTCTCTGCCGAGATTAACTTTTTGGCCGACATAATTTTCTCGGCATTAAAAGATCTAATAAATATTACGTTTTTATTAATCAAGATTTTGGGCGGCAAATTCGAACCTTTATGGATACGGATAACTTTATTAACTCGGACAAATTTACCGGGTATTCCGTTTTTTCTAAGGGAATTTTTAGAAAACGGAGTTAAAAATTTGTCGATAAGAATAATCTTATTAATAAAAGAAAATTTAATATATTCTTCGTTATTATTACCTAGATTTTCGGATATCTAATTTGTAATTTTATCGTTAAAAATAATTTTAACAATAATTATTTTTTCGTCGACGAAATTATTAAAATTAAGGTTTTCGAGATCATCGATATTTTTATCGTTTTATTCGTTAACATTATTAAGGCTGGACCACTTAAGAACCAATATATTAATTATTGTAGATATTTATTTTTTTACAAGGTGTACTATAAGTTCAGCGAAATCCACCCGATTTTCGTTTTTAAATACTATTTTAGCGGCCTCTTTTCGGATAAGATAATTATTTACATTTATTCGAATTTATTACAATTTTTCTTTTCGTTATTCTCGATTATATATTTTAAATTAAAACTTATAAAGTTCTTATCGTTTACTTAAACGATAATATTAATTAGGCTTTTGATCGAAACCTTCTTTAATCAACACAATCGAATTATCGAAATTAATAGATCTTTTATTATTCTGGCTATAATTGTCGATTTTTGTTTTATTTGCATTAAATCTATTTTATATATTCGTAAATTCGTTAAATTAAACCTTTTATTCAAACTTTTTTAATACCGAACAAATAAATATTAAAAAAATATTTTTAATACCTTTTTCGTCAAATATTACGAAGGTTTTATTATGTCGAATATCTGAAGGTCATAAGATAAATATTTTTTGTTAAATTTAACGGGAAAAATGATGTAAAAAACGAAAAACCATTGAAATAAGGAATAATTAGAAAATAAAAAAAGAAAAAAACGAGAATTCTTAATAAAAAACATTTTTAAATCTATGAACATTCTAATCTCGATAATTATACTTTTCGAATAAAGTAAAATCTCTTAAAGAAGGCGTTAAACGTTAATTTTTATTTTAACTTTCGGAATAAAATAAAGTAAAATAATAAAATTATGGATGTATATAATATTAATTTTAAAAAAGGTTCAATAAATATAAATATTGTTTTATATTATCTTTGTATCTTTTTATAAACGCAAAAATACGATTATATATTTATTATCCGGTACCCTAGATTTATTAAGGTAAGTTAAACACTTTTCTTGATATTTTACGAGCTTGTCGATTAAGTATTTTATTTTGTATTTGATAACCATTTTGTTGATTATAACAAAAAGAGTTTTTTTAAAAGCGTTATTTGTTGTCTTTAACTGTATAATCTATTTATTTAACGAAACACTGAATAAATAAGGTTTTTTTATATTAAAGGATTTTACGATTATCGATAGTATCGATCTTCTATTTTTATTTATTACTCTTTACGGCCATAAATATAGATTTAAGCATTTAATCATTTATATATATTTATTGTTTTTCATAATTCGGGGTTATTTCGGTTTTTTTTTAAATAAAAACAAATATAATCTTTAGTTCATAAAATAACTTAAAATGCTTTACAATTTTTGTTCGTACTTTGAAATTAACTTTTTATTAACGAAAATATGTGTTTTTTAACGTTATAAGTTTTAACTAAATTTACGGTATTGTTTAAAATAGCGTTAAAAACCTTTTCGATTAGTTAATTTGAACGTTTATCGCATTTCTATTATTAAAAATAACGTAATTTCCTACGTTATTAATTTTATCGTTAATTTATTTCTCCAGAATATCGTAAATTTGAATTAAATTAACCGTATTTTTATCGTCTTTAATTATGATATAAATATTTTTAATATCAAAATCGTTTTTATTACAATTATTGTGGATCTAATAAATTATAACGTTTTGATTATTTAACTTATCGCAAAGATCGCTTTCTAAAATAACGGTTATTTTTAAGTATCGTTTAATTCGGTTTTCTTTCTTTTCGTCTTATCGTTTACTTTAATGAAATATATAGCTATAGAGTTCTTTTTATCGGGTTAAAGAAATAAATCTTGGAAAACTGGATTCAAATTTTAATATAGGTATACAAGTAATTAAAAATCGATCGAATTTTCTTATATCTTTACGTACTTAAATAATTCTATTATATATGATTTAACCGATTTCTTTTTTTATAATGTTTTAAGAGATACCGATTTCGGATTAATTATTTTTAGATTTTTTAAGTTAATCTCCAATCGTTTTAATACGGTCTTTAATAATATCGTTAACTTATCTTAAAATAATATTTATTTTTTTCCGCCTAATTTTAATTCGTATTATATTAAAACGTTGTTTCGAAACAAAAATCGCGTGTTGTAAAAGATAATTAACTTTCGATCAATTATATTTATTTATTTTCTATTCTTTTAAGACGTGCATACACGTCGTAATAATATATTTATTTTTAAATATAAAAAAGAAAAATTTTATTACGTTTAATCTTATTTACGTTAGGCTTAAATAATCTAATATTAATTATACGAATTTTAAATAATTCCGTATCAAACTTTCTACGAATTTAAATTGCTAAATTAAATGTTAATCTTTAAATAATGCGTAATTTCTTTATTTCTTTAAATAAGTATATTAAGGTACGTGTAATATCGTCGTTCTTGTCGATTAAATCGGCTAAAATATATTTTCCGTCCTAGTTTACATTTTAAACCGTTAGCCAGGAATTATTTAACAAGGACCTCGATGTTCTTAGAAGTTTGGTAATTAACCTAATTGAGATCTTTTCTAAGATCGCAAACTCCTAGAGTTTTAGCTTTTTTAGCAGTTTAGGCGTAAATGCTTTCGAATCTTTTAGCTGGTCTAGCCTCCTAGGCGAAAATACTCCTAACCTTCTGAGCTGGTTTGGCGTCTTAATTACTAACTTTTCCTAATATTCCACGCGGCCTAGATTTTATAAGACTAACTTTATCGGCTATATTTCTTGTTCAAGTAAACTATCGATTTGGTTATTCTTATTAAAGAAAGGTTTAACGTTTATATGGGCAAATTTAAATTAGATGTCGAACACCTTTTCCGAATTTTTCTAAATATACAAAGATATTTGTTAAGATAATATAGAAATAATTTTTATGCCGTAAAGAATATTAGGTAGGATGTTTAAATAAGTTATCTTTTTTGAAAGTTATCGACTCACCTCGTATTTGCGGTTCGTTATTAATAAATCGAGATTTTAAACTATAAATATATATATTTGTCGTATTTTTTATAACTTTTTTATAACAAGTATTACTATTGACATTAAACGTATTAGGTATTACTTATATTTTATAAGCTTTTCCGAATAAATAAAAAACAATAAGAAATAAAGAAAACTAGGTTTAAACTTAGATAATATATACCACTTATTAAAAATTGCGTAAAATCTATAAAAAATAACGAAAAGGTTATACAAAATAACGTAAATAAGGTGGCAAATCTTTATTTATCACAAGTAACTAATTATAAAATACGTGTAATTATGTGAATGTAATTATTCTGCTATCTTTTTATTTGAAAGTCTAGAGAATTTCTTAATTACTTATAGCCGAAAACCCGGTCACTATAACCGTAACCGTGGAATCTCTAACAGATTATATATAACGAACCTATTATATACTTATCTGGAGATATAAGCAATATTCGAAATAGGGTTTTAATTTGCAGGTAATAATAAGGCGAAGAATAATTTAAGAGTTTATTTGTTAAAAAGGGTTGTAAACTTTGTTTTTATTTAAAAAATAATGTTTTTAATTAAAAACTTATATTAATAATTGACAAACGAAATTAACTAAATATTAATGTTACAGCCGTGGTGTTTTGGTATTTTACTAAGGTATGCACTAATCGGATATCTGGGATTCCGGATTTGTTTTAGTGTCCTACCAATGGGAATCGTAGGACTTTTTAGCGCTGGTGTCCGTATATCGGGTATGGGCTCTTTCGGCGTTAATGGATGCGCTAAGTTTCGTATTCAAATTTAGCTTGCTTTTTCGGGTTTGGTTTCTTTTGGCTTAATCTTAGCATATACGCCAAATTTCGTATTTTTGCGCATTAGTACCACTTATTTTATTTACAAATTATTTCTTTTTTTTATTTACTTAATTTTTTTTATTTACTTAATTTTTTTTTATTTATTTATTTAACTTCTTTTTTTGTTTCTTTTAATACTATGTTCGTTTATTGTCGTCCTTATTATCCTTATCGCCGTTATCGCCGTTATTGTTCCAGGTTTTATCCTAATCGTCGGTACGGTATTATCCGTTATTTTGGATACGTACGTCGTTATTAACGCTTTTTGGTTAGTTTATTTACTTTATTTTATTTTCTGCGTTAATATACTGCTAATTGCGATATTTGGGGTTCTGATTATACTAAAAGGCTTTTATCTTATCGTAGCCGTATTTCTACAGGTCCTGAATTTATTTTTTTAAAGTTATTTTTTCTCCCTCCTGTATTTCGTTTCCGTAAGTTAAGTAAGTAATGTTTTGAAAGTTTTATTTCTTGGTATTTATTTTCGGATTAGTTTTACGACGATTATCTTTTTTGGTCTTATTACGACCTTTTTTATTATTATGTCTAAGAGGTTTGCTAGCGGTTATTGCCGTTATTTCGATTATCCGCGCATATTTTATCGTTTTGCGCGAATTATGCCAAGAGTTGTTTTTATTAGTTATTATGTCGAAAAATTTATGGAATAATTTAATAAGATTCGGTACGCGCGTATTATTTACGCTGGAAATTCGAATTTTATTTTTTTAGTTCCTTGTAATAAGGTTTATCGGTCCGGTAATCGGATTGTTCGGATTGTTATTATTAGCAGCGTTCGGTTAGATTTTGATATTATTACGTTGCGTAATTATATGATATATATTTTAGCTATTCTGGTTTATATTGGGCCAGGTAATAATATTTTTGTCCTTGGATTTTCCGGTTGTTAACGGTTCCCTAAATCCGTTAGGCGTTTTTTTGATTTTATAAGGGTTAAGAATATTTGCGCGTTTAAGTTTTTACTTAGTGATAGTATTATTTTAAAGCATATAAAACCTAAAGCTTTTATCTATTAACCTATTTGGCGTAACGTTAAAAAACGCGTTTTCGTTAACAGGATTTATAATAAGTATTTTATTTATGGGATTAATAATTTAAAAAACCGACTTTTTAATGTTTATATTCGAATATTATTGAAGCTGGAATTTAGACATAACGTCAATGAATTTTGGCGTGTTACGGAAGATATTTAGGTTAATTTTAAAATTTATTTCCTTATTATAGTTTATATTCCCGTTTTTTTTGTTAAACTTATTTTTCGGTTATCCGATTTATTTTTAATAAATATTAATTCCGAAAATAAAGGTAAATTATTAATGTATAAGCGTTCGGGTTCCTAATTTCGAATCTCTTTTCGGCCTAATACTTTATTAATTAAACAATTGAGTTAATCGAATATTTTTATTGTTATTTTGGATCGGGTTACGAAATACGCGTTATTTATAAAAAAATTTGGGAATATTCGGGCTATATTTTATTAAAAGAAATTTAATGTTTAATATTAATAACTATCGTCGTTTTTTATATCGTTTAAAAATAAATTTAATATCTTTGTTTTATTATTTGGTATTTTTGCTTTTTTTATTTTTACTAATAAAAGTTTTTGTACCTTTCTAAAAATATAATTTCCCTTTATTTATCTCATATATATTTTTGCATAAAAGCGTAAACTTTCGTTAATTAAGTATATGCATAATAATTCCCAATTAGGAAAATGTAATTTCCGTACGTATTTATCCGTAACGGGAAAACTCTGTTAATAGCCGAATATTTATATATAATATTTTAACATTTTTTTGTTATATAATAGTATATTATTTACCATTATATATTTATGATACAAGGATAATATAAAAGTAATTTCTTACTTTTCTACGATATAAATATAATGTTTTAATAAACGTACTTATGTTATTTTATATGTAGATATTTTTCTATATAGATATAATGATTTCTAACGCGGTATTTTTTCGTTAGTTTTAAAATTTACCTAGTTTACGCCATTACTTTAGGCCCCCGTTAGGGGGGCCGTTTGCGGTTATCTTTGGTTATTGTTACGCTATTGGCGTTCCTAAGAAGGTTTTTCCCCCCCCTTCTAATAAGCTTTGGCGAACTTTTAGAAAGGGGAGCATTTAGGGGGGGTTGGCCTCCAGAAATAAGCAAAAGGTAACTTTTAATTAAAATCCTGATTTACATAAGGGATTTTTTAAGCTTTCTTTAACCTAATCGGAGGCTTTTTCTGGTAAGTCCTATATTCCGTTAAGTTTCGGTGGAATATATGTTAATATCGGAGGTTTGAAGTGGTCGTTTATATAAAAACGTGTGTTGCCGTAATTAAGTATTAACTTTTTAGGTGCGTCCGACTTAAAGCGAAAAATAAATTTCTTTCGGTTGGTAATTATCGTCGTTATTAATCAAAAGTTTTTTTTAACTTTTTTTTAAAGATTTCAGTTCCGTTATATCGCCGCCGATATGGGTTAAACGTTTTTTATTTTTATAGAAGTAATACTAAACTCTTAACCTATTACGTATTTTAGCGATATTTGGGTGGAAACCTTTAATATTAAAATATCGAGAGTTCTTTAAGTTCTTTTTTTATATTTATTTTCCAATTAAGTAAAAATATAGCGTACTGTTTTTATATTTTTTGTAAATTGCGTAATATTATTAGAAAATAAAATTGTTAATCTCCACGATAAAGTTTTGTAGGTTTAAATGGCATTTCGGATATATCACAAAAATAGATTTCGTCGTTAATCTAAATAGGCCCGTATTATCGGCAAGTAGGTCCTCTAGAACTCATTTTGGAGAGTTTTTTATATATATTTGGTATGGTTTGTACGGTATTGGCAACTCCTACTTCGAAGTCGAAAAAGTTATTTGGTTATTTTTCTAAAACCCAGTTATTTATAGCCGTTTTTGGTATATCTGGGACAATAAAATCAAAAAGTGTATCTGAGTTATTAGATATTAATACCTGGGTCGATATTGTTACCTGGAATAACTGGCTTGGTAATATGGTTCGTAAGGCCATTTTGTAAATGTAAAATTAATGTTTGAGTTTGACTTACAATGTATTGTGAGATACTGGAATTTTTGGTGTTTTTATATACTTTGTTTGTATTTGTTATTTGTTAGTTCGTTTTTCTATGTTTGTCTTATGTTATGCGTATTGGTTCTTGTCACTTGAAATAAGGGATATTACGGCTGAAACCTATTCATATTATAGAAAAAAACGATGTATAATATATTTTTCTTTCGCTTTAATAAATATGTCGTAAATTTATTTAAGTTATATATCCTGGTCACAGATTATTTAAATTCTCTAAATTTAATAAATTATGTTAAAAGCCAAACTGTTTTATTCGAGAGTTTAGCCGTAATAAGTCCGCGCTAGGTTTTCAAGATAGGTTTTTTCGAATTCAAAATCTTTGTTTCTATAATATTATTTTTTTCTTTTTAAGAATTTTTATCCTAGAAATAACAACTGTTAATAGTCGTTTCGTTTATCGAAAACAGTTTATTGGAGGTTTTTTAACTAATTTTATTATAATCAGTCGTATTTCAAAAAAACGCTTCGTTTAAATTAACGGGACTTCTGTAACGTTCCGGTTGATTTAATTATGAAATTCGGGTTTAAAGGTTTTTTCTGTTCAAATTATATTGGTTTAAGTAGTTTTAAATATTTTTACGTTTTTGATATTTCGAAAAGTAATTGTTGCACTTATTGTTAATGTCTCGCTTATAATATTTTAACCATAGATTCTTTAACGAAAATGGGAAAAAACGCAATTATTTGAAAAAGAATAACATAATGTTGAAAACGGCTTCATAACGTATTAAACAGTTGTTAAAAAGGAATTAAATAATTAACGTTAACGTTAAAAAATGAGATTTCGTCGTCGAAAGAAAAAATCATAGAAATTTATTAATCGATTTAAAATATTCACGATATTAGTAAGAAGTTTTAAAAATATATTATAATTATTATTGTTTAAAAAATATAAACTGATTAATTAAAACATAAGAAGATTAACAACACCGTTATATAAACGCAAAATAAGCCTAACCTTTTTTAAAAACAAATAAGCTATAACGAAAGCTTTTAGTTTTTTCGATAAATTAAAATAAGATTATATTTAGGTAAGAAACCGTTATTACTTACAACCTTAGCCGCCCTAGAAACGGTCTGTTAAAATTCTAGCAGTTAAATATGTTAATTGGATTTATCGAGTTTATTAAGTCATTAAATAATTCTTAAATATTTTCTTCTTATAAATACTGTTTTTACTTGAGTATTGAATTTTATTTTTAACCATTTGAGAATCTAATATTTTCTTGACTTCGTACTTATTGTTATCATTCTTTTTAATTTTTAAACTTATTTTTAAAAGGGAGTTTCATTGTATTTGTTTGAGAAAACTTAAAAAATAAGATATATTTTTATATTTTCAAGTAACGATAATCGATAATTCGATTTGGAATTAATTTCGTCGATTTTGAACAAATTAAGCGTTTTGAAATTAAATTTGTGGTTAAGTTTTTCCGTTTTTATCTGTAAAATATTCAAGGTTGTATTTTACCTTTCGCGCAGTAAATAAATTTTATTTCTTTTTAATAAAATTAAATCTTTTATTCTTCTTGTCGTAATATTAGATTATCTTTTATTAAAGGACATGCGATTTTTTCTATACACGAAGTTAAATTATTTTAATTTTTATTATTAGGATTTTCGCTTATGAGGCCATTATAATAACTTTTAAAGACTTAATAAATAATTATTTTAGTTTTCAAGTTTTTTTATTATTACTATATTTAGCATTATAGAGAAATACGTCCAGACTTTCGTTAACTAATATATTATAAGTTTCTTATATTAATAAGAAAAGTTTATGTAATTATTTTATTAGTAATTTACATAATATCGAAGGTATTATTATAAGGTTCAATTAAGTCGTTTTCTATGAACGTCCGTTTAAAGATAATATGTTATGAAAAATTTAAATTTGGTGCTTATTTGCTTAAAAAATTAATTCTAAATTTGGAAGTAAACTTAAATCCTACAAAATGTAGTTTTTAGATATGCTATACATTTTTGTCCAGTTAGTTCTGGTATTTCTATGATCTAATTATTGGAGTATTTGGGCGATTCACTTTTTGTATTTTCTTAAATTCTGTAATTAAATAAGTATAATGTTAAAGTATATAAATATAAAGTTATTTATAAATCTTTTGAAACTAACTATAATTAATTGCTGAAAACTTGCAGAGCTATTAATAAATTTCACAGGTATAACTCGATATTTATACTTTCTATATTATTTTAAACGCGGTTTGTATGTCTTTTCTTAAAAAACTTTAATTCGATAATAATCGTTTCGGACATTTAATACAGAAAGTTATTTCGTTCTATTAACGTTTTTATTGAGGATATATATAGAAATTTAAAAAATCCATTTCTAATAATAATATCTTTTAATTATTTATAATTTGTTATATTTCAAGAAATAAAGTTTTCGTTCTAATGGATATTTTAATTTTTATTGTTAAATTTAAATATCATAGAAACATGATAATTCGCTGAAACCTTTAAAAGTTAAATATATGTTTTTTTAAATATAGTTGTATACTTTATTGTAAAGTTTTTACTTTTTTTAAATTTCTATAATACGTTTTGTACAATTTAAAATAATATGTTTTTTAATAAATATTCGGTAATTTATTAATCGTATAATAATAACTTATATTTTTTAATTTTTAAAAAAAGTCTTTAAAGCTGCGATATTTCGAAATTCCTATTATTCTTTATTTTGGAATCTGTACTTTTTTACTTATATAACAGATTTTGTACAACGCTCTTTTAACTATTATTTTAAAATTTTAAAAAATTAATTAGCCTTCTTAGTTAATCCGTACATTATTAAAATGAGAACAGGGTATTTCTAGGATAATATTACGTTTATAAATATTTGTTATATCTAATAAACATTATTTTCAGTATTTTTGAATTTGAATAAAACATTTTAAATTTTAGGAAATATTTGTCCGTGTTCGCACTTTGATCCATTGTTATTCATTATATGTAATTTATACAACTTTAATTTATATTTTTAGAAAATTGAGTGTTTTCCTATTATTACTGGAAAAACGAAATTATTTTCAGATTTTATGTGAATTATAACGTTACACATTTTCTTTTAATATTCGAAAAGAATATAATTTAGTTACGTAGTTTTGTTTTTCATATAAAGTCTTATATTTATTTTTTTTTCGATCTCTTAATTTCGAAAACTATGAATGTTTTTTCCTTGTCGTAATTTTTTTGTAAATGTATGTTTTTGTTTTCTAACCTTTTTTGATAATATTGTAACTCCTAAGCGGTTTGACGAACTATTAAACCTCAGTCCTACGAGTTTATGTTGTCAGGAGTATTGTAGGACTCTGAAGCAATAAAATAACTTGATTACGTTTCGTAATACCGAGAATACTAAAGTTATATTGTAAACGATCAAAATTAATAAATACTTTGTTGCAAGCTAAAATTATTTATAATATAGAAATAACGAACGTATTATATTTGGTTCCTTTTACGCTGTTAAATCTGGTTTTACGAGCTTTAAGATAAATCCTGTCGAGCTATTACGTAACTGGACCCATATATATGGCTTACGTATTTTCTTATCGCAACCGCTTTCCAAAGCCGTCACTTATTAAGTTATAATACGATTTTTTTCTCCCCGTAATTTTAGTTTCGAAAACTTTTTTTCCTTTTGTAAATCTTTTTACTACTATATCGGGTCGTATTAAAAAGCCGATTAACAAAAAAACGAAAAAGCAGAATAACTTAAACATATTATTTTTCGCCTTGTAAAAATGCCTGTATATTCGTATGATATTTGTTGCGGTTGATTATTTTGTCGGATATTTTTGTCCGATTTTTTCCGTTACGAAAAATATATGGCGCGGAACTAAGGTCTTTACGACGTTGACAGCTTTTTTATTTCTTAATTCGAAAAACGCGTTTTTAATTACCTTAAAGATAAGGCGGAATTCGAAAAAGCTGAAAAAAAAACGGAACAAGCGCAGGTTAAGGTTCGCCGGCTTCGAAAACAAAAGAAATTATGGGCCGACCGTATAGTACGTACGCTATCCCGAGGTCTTTAGTCTCTGAAGGAATTGGATAAATTGGAACGTCAAAAAAAAATAAGTTAAGCTAAAGACCACCAAGACCGTATCGGCAAAGGCCGTAAAAGCCATGTCGTTATTATTCGTTATTCTTTCCGATTAATCCAGCATTAGTTTTACGGATTAATCGACTATTAATTAGGAAGTTTTCGGCTTTGCCTTTTTCGACGTTAATAAAATTTTTAGCAGGTTCCCAGGTGTTTTCGAAATCCGGGTACTTTTTTTACTTAATTAAGTATTAGGTAAATCCGTTTTGTTTTCTTATATCGCATATTTTATCCATCTCATATAATTATTCGCCTTTTATTTTTATACGGTTTTATCTTTCGCATATTACGATAATATTTGCCGTTAGCTCGAGCAAAGAAATATAAAACATTGGATAAAATTTCACCTTAAGGGGAAATTCTAAATGGTAATTATTTTCTAAGGCTTTTTTAGCGATTGTGTAGACGGATATATTTGAAATCTAGTTTTTTGCTGAGTAATTTTGTTTAGTTATAATATTTGCTTATTTGATTTCGTGCGAATTCTATTTCTGTTTTTAGTTTTTGATATAATTATCGAAATTATTTAACGTAAATATTATGTTAATATTGATTAAACTACCGTCTCGTGTTGTTTTATAAATTTTTGAAATAAAATCAATATTCACATTTATTAGTATTATTTAAATGTTTTCTTAATAATTAATATTATAAGCCAATTATACGATTAACATTTTTTAGCCTAATTATTTTATTCGTAATTAATATAATATCGTAAGTAAGTTTTCAACATTTAGTTCGTTCGTTTTATTTATTTATTTATTTAAAATCTGAAAATATTAAAAAACTTGTAATTTAGACCAATTTATATTATAAGGCCTTGATAAAATTTGAATATAAATATTAATTCTGCATTTGAAATAATTTCTATTAGTAAATCGCATACATTAAAAGTGTATTTAAAAAATTATATGCCATTTATTTGGCGTTTATATTCTCGGAATATGATAAAAAACTAAGAAGATTTCGTAAATCGGTAGACGATTACGAAAATGATATCGTAATGTATTTTTGTAACTGGAATTTCTAACATAAACAGTTTAGTAATAAAGCTGAATATAATTAAGAACTATAGTGAGTTTGTAACTGGTAATAGCTATAACTTTCTGTATGACTTATATCATCGAGTTTTTATTCTGGCGCAAATATCTTATTACTATATGATTTTTAATATCGTTAATTTTATATTATGTAAAGAATATATCCGTAAAACCCGTTTTAAAGTTTTGTGAATTCCTAAATATCTATATAATTAATATTCGTATACATCTTGTACTAAATTCTTTTAGTATTTTTTTAAAACATGTATTTTGTCCATTTTTTAGTCTTCTAGAAAACCGACGTTATATTGCTAGATCTTCTGATATATTTTAAAAGGTATTGTCTAAATTATCACAATTTGTCGATGGCGCAAATTTCTTTCCGTAATAGTATTAAAACTTATATGGCTCACTTTACTTAATTTGTTTTCGAAATTTGATTATTTGCTTAAAATATCGGCTCTGCGGTTTTTTAAGTTTTCTTATAGATAATAACGAAATCGAAATTTGTCAATTTTTTCGCGTAACGAAATTATCATTTTATAAGTTTTCTAGTCGAAATAAATCGGGTAAGATTTTGGTAATCCGTAAAAACTTTAATCTAGTACAAATTTCTCTTTAAGAAGTACCTGAACTCTCAGAAGGCCATAATAATAGCCATAAACTTCTTTTTTAAAATGCCGTAATTAAATTTGGTTTCTTTTAATTTATATGAAAAAATATAATAGGGTGCAGTTTGCCTTAATTATTTTATTATCCGATTATTACGACTAACGCGTAATCCGAAATATCGGTTTTTAGTTTAACAGGACGTATTAAATTGTATATCATTAATATTAATTCGTTAATAATCGTATCTGTAATAATTTATATCGTGTTTTTATTTCGCACGTTTATTTAACTTTTTTTCGTAAAATTAATTAGAGGTATAGTTATCGTTTTAAAGTTCCGAATAAATTCTTTGTAACATTTCACAAATTTAAAAATACCTGTGTTTTCTTAATAATGATTGGCGTTTACCATTTTCTGATTACAGCGACTTTCTTAGGGTTTATTCTAATATATCTCTGGATAATGATATGTTCTGAATATTTTACTTCTTATATATGGAATTAATTCTTTTTTGCGTTAATAAGCCAACTTATATATTATAAAGCTTAAAGAAGTTTAAGAACGTATTTTATGTATATCTTTGGGGTTTTTGAGAATATAAAAATGTTGTTGAGGTAACATATAACAAAGATATTAAGGTATTTTCGTAATATATAATTAATTATCCGTTTAAAACTTACTAATACATTTATAAATCTTATTAATATAATTAAATACTTAAATAATCCGCACTTCGTCCTAAAAGCTGTTTTTTATTTATATTCTTTTTAATTCTAATAAGGCTATATTTATTTTTAAGATCGAATGTTACGCATTATTTAGTTCGATAAAGTCGGTATTTTTTTTCTGAAATCAGAAATAACAATATTCGATTTTTAATTATAACGTAATTTAGTTATCGATAATTAACCCCAAATCGCAATTTTTCTTTTTTTAATACGAAAAATATAAGATATTCTGCTAGCAATTTCGAAAATCGAATTTATCTTTTTTAAACCCGATTTTCAAGGTATTTTTAAAAAGCGCGCAATTTGCTTTTGTTAAGGTTATAAATAAGGTAAATCTTCGTCGAAAATCCTTCTTTAAAGATTATTTTATGATTTTATTGATTATATTCTAAGAATTTCGTATCAAGTGGTTTCTTGAAAAATTACTTATATCGGTAATGTTATAATAATACATTAATGAGATTTTTTGATTTTTGGAATTATTGCTTATATCGTTATTTAGTTTCTTTAATTTCGGCCTCAGAATAATAACAATGTGTTGTATTTTTCTTTAATACTTATTTTCTTTTTTATATTTTATTTCTTTAGCTTGTAAAGTTTTGTTATATTCTTATATTTATATTCGTTGCTATTTTCGATCGAATCTTAAATTCTTAATTTCTTTTTATCCGTTAATAAGGTATAAAGTGGTTTTTACCTAGCTAATCTCTTTATTAATCAAAATTTCGAATTCACCTAATTATAGTAATCCAAAGATTATATCGTAATTCCTGAATAACACGATATCGAAATTAATTATTTAATATCGTCCTTGGATAAATATCTCGAAATAATTAATTTTGTGTGTGATTTTCGGGTTATCGTAAGCGAATTCATAATTTTCAGCATATATAAATATATAAAGATTTGATTTGTATTGTAATAGAAATTTAAGCCTATTAATTACGTTTATTACAATATAATTTCACTCTAAAGTTTCCCTAATTTATTATAACAGGATATTAATATATTCCAATTCGTATATCTAAAATAATAAAGTTATTAACGGCTTTTATCGTCGCGTTTAAAACCTTTTTTAAAAATTCTTTTTAATTTTTTTAAGTTTGGTTATCTTGCAGCTCTTTTATAAGTAACCTTTTTTTAACTTCTTTTCGAATTTACCGAGGTTTATCCATATTTTCATATATAGCGCGTTAAATTATTATAACTATCGTTATTGCCGGCTGATTATTTTTTCGAATTATATTAATTATTCTTAATTTTGTTGGAATTCTTTTCCTTATTAAACAAATTAAATCCTTATTGTTTTAATCGCATCTTATTATATATCGTATTAATGGTTATTTGTAAGATAAGCAAGGATGCGACGCTAATCACAAGATCAAAAGATCAACAATTCCAAATCCCAATTAGGGTTTAGACACCCAAATCCACCTTATAAGAGCGCATGCAACAAGCCTCCAGCTACGTTACATTATTTTAAAGCTTACTTGTAAATTAACGTATTTCTTTTCTTAATGCCCTTTTTTTATTAAAATATATAATAAATGCCAATTAAAACTAGAAATCTATAATAATCTTTTAGTAATATTTCTTTATTATATGTTGGACCAACGTCTTTTCTGTTTTATAATTATATTACTTATAATAATTAAAAAAGGTTTTCTACAGATATTATTTTTTTTCGGCTAGCCTTCCGTTTCAACTAACTAATAAACATTTCTTAAAATTATAAATTAAAAATATTAATATTATTATTTTTTGTTTTTATTGTTTCCAGTTCTGTTTGCAAAATAGAATCCTTTATAGTATATACGGGTAATTCCTTCGTGAAAATATTATTTCTAGTTTTCGTAATTGGGATATTCTCGCCGTCGACAATATATGGCATATATTTTGCCGTATCGATTAAAAGTTCCGTGACAAATTTCTTTTATCCAATCCTAATATTTGCGTAATTATCTTTTTATTTCTTTTAATATATTTACAATATTTGTTAAACCAACCTCCTGGTTTTTTACACTCCTTATTGGACTTTTCACTATAAAAGGCCTGGTACGTATTTGGGCTAAGTTACACTAATGGATCAATTGGATCCGTACGCTCGGACATCTCCATCTCCCAACTCCGACCTATATTACCACCCTCTATCGTTTCTAAATACAATAACTTAATAACCACAACATGGATTTAGATAAAGCTGCTTCTGTTTTCGTCGCCAACCGTCGCCTTAATGAGAAATTTAATCCGGAAGCCCGGGCCTTCATGATTAGGGCCGTGGCTGCGGGTATAACCCAGATCCGAATGGCCGCGGTTATGAGGATAAAGCGCTAGCGAATCGGGGAATAGTTTTAACGTTTTATTATATACAAAACTGTTCATAATTTGCTACGGGGATACCGTTAGCGGGTAATTCGAAGTTGTCTAACTTTATATTTTTATTAATTAGGTCGTTGTTATATTCGGGATATATCCTGCGATTTTTAAAGGAAAATAGGTATTAATATTAGCCGGTTAATGATAAGGCGTTTTTTTCGTATATTCGCATTAAAGAAATAATGCGCAGCGAAAAAATTAACGTTACGGCCGATAACGTACGTAAACGTTTAAGGTTTATTAACGAAACTTTTAAACCGCGTAATAAATAATATCTTTTTTTAATTTTATCGTTTAACGAATATTCCATATAAAACGTATCCGGACGTTTAGGCTAATAAGTATTTCGTTTATCGTCGGACCGTTATAAGCAGAATTTGGTAAATTCGGAGGTTTATAGGAAGGCTGCCTTTTCCATTATGGCCTAGGGGATGGTATAGTAATGTAACGGGAAAGGCGCTTTTTTTCTTATCGTTCTTTACGAGGGAAATCCGGATTCGCCCGGTAACGAAATAACTTTTCGGCGTTATATCGAAATTTTATGCAAAATCTTTTTTTCCTTCACGAAGCCAATAATCCATTTTTTTAAAATAACGCTTTAATATATAAAGTTACTGCCGTTAAGGAGTTTTTCGAAAGATATAGGATTTAAGTATTCGAATAGCCGTTATATTCGCCCGATTTGAACCTAATCGAATATTTTTGATACGCTTTAAAGGATAAAATCTATGAGATTAAACCCGAATTTAAATATTTACTTAATAATGAAAAAAACCATTACCGCGTATTCGAAATAATTAAAAACGCGTAATTACAGTTGGATCCCCGCCTTATAATAAAGCTTATTAACTTATTTCCTAATAAATTAAAAGCCGTTTGTTATACTAAAGGATGGTATATAAGGTTTTGAAGCTTAGTTTTAAAGCTATATTATAATGTATATAGCTTTTTAATTAGATAGGTTATAATAAAGATATGTATTATTAAAGTTATAAAGTTAATATAGAGGGAGGGGTGGATTGATGGGTGCGCACGGATCCAATTGATCCATTAATGTATATTAATAAATTTATTTTCGTTTTTTTACTTTTTTTAAAATTATCTCTCGGTTACGAGTGTTTAATTATCTTTACGGTATCTTTTATGTACTGTGTATTTTATTATCTTATATACTGTTTTGTTACAATTAAAATATTTAGATTGGGTTTAGTATTTCTTATAAGTAACTTTTAGTTTTATAAGTTCTAATTCCGTGTCGTAAAAAATGTTACCGTATTAAAAGGTATTAATGTTAGCCGTACATTAGAGTTTATTATTTTTTTGATATTTTTAATACGCTAGACATATTATCGATCGTTAATTGTAATTATTATAACGATATAATCCAATAAATAATTAGGTCGATTAAATTTAAAATATTGTTTTTACATTTTTTTTAAACCGGGGAAAAAATTAGGTATTAATATTCTTTATTTTTAATTTAGATTAGAAATTAAATTAATGAACGTATTACCGTAATTAGATAGTAATCCTTTTTATTGTAATTAGCAAATTTATATTTCGGCATTTATTTTTTCTTTTAATACTTTGAAAGCTTTCATTAATATTTATTCAAATTATTCGTAATTATTTAATATTTATATTGTTGTGGATTTTTGTTTTTCAATTAATAAATTAATGTAGTTTTTGGTAACGGGATTAAATTAAATAACTTTATTGTTTTATAAATCGTTTAATTGCAACTTTAATGCTCATAATAAAGGGAATTGATCTAAAAGGAAAATACTCGAAATATATTCGATATTAAGTTAAAAATAATTGTAACTTAATCTAACTTCTCTCGAAAAATTCTTGTTTAAAGGATTTAAAAACGTTTTCCGATTCCTTGGTAAAATTTAGTTAAATAACTTGGTTGGTTTAAAAAGATTTTCGGGTCTCGAAATCTTTTCTTTTTTTCTTAACCTTTTTATAGGCGGCTTAAAGGGACATCATAAAGTTATTATTATTTTTGTTAAATTAAAAAATGCGTTCGTTTATAATATCTAGGCGTCGGAAAACTTTTTCGCAAAAAAAAAAAGAATTTATTTTTTTTAATTTTCGGGTTCTATTCCGGTATCCTAGTTATTAAGGACTTAATACGTAAGTTATTTGGGCTGCTTGCTACTAAATATGATGTCGGCGATATTGCTAAAAGTTTAACGGTATTATTAAATAAAAGTTTATAACGTATAACGGCTCAGCGGTTTAATTAATTATTAAACCTTAAATATACGAGTTTATATTAATGAAAATATCGTAAAAATTTGAAGTAATAAAATAATTTAATTATGTTTCGTAATAGTAATAACGTTAAATTTATATTGCAAATTATTAGTTTTGATAAATAATTTGTTATAAGTTAAAATTATTTAAATTATAAAAATAACGAACGTATTATACTTGGTTCTTCCTACGTTATTAAGCCTGGTTTTACGGGCTTTATAATAGATCCTGTCGAACCTGGCTTTACGAGCTCTACGATAAATTCTGTTGAACCGTCACGTAACTCGACCCATATAGCTTCCGTATTTTTTTGTCGCGACCGTTTTCTAAGGCCGCAGCCTGTTAGGTCATAACAAATATGTTTGGCGGAATAATTATATATGTATTTATATTTTTTTCTGATTAGCTGGCACTCAAAAATAGCGGCTTTTTAATATAACCTTTACTCTTATATTTTTCGAGTTATAAGATTAAGCTTATAAATTTTCGAAAAGACTATGCTTATATATAGAAATTTGTATCAAATATAAAATATCGGAAAGTAATAAAAATATTTTTGCGACATAATTTTTCATTTTGTTTTAATTCTGGATATAAATAATCACATTTAAGGTAATAGTGTTGTCGAAGAAATTTTATATATTTATATTTTTCGTTTAATTCTGTAAATATTTCTTAACTTATTTAAGTGAAAACGGATTCTTTTATTTTGTATAAACATAAATTAAATTACTATTAGTATAATACAGTTGAAATATAATATATTATAAAAATTCGCTAGAAGTTCAATTAAATATATAATAAATTTAAATAACTCGCAAGATTCGAAAAAAAACTAGTTATAATTATTAATATCCGGTCGAACTTAAGCTTATTTATTATGTATTCTGCACTTCGGCATATCGAAATAACAAAAATATCTTAATGTATGGTTATTTTTGAAACCGTTTATTTTAGATAGTACTTATAAACTTTCGCCTTAAAATCCTAGTATATAGAATAATTATTGTATTTTGAGATATCGTTCTATATTTGGGTATTCTTAATAATAGTAAATTCTGGTTGGAAAGATATCGAATTAACTTTTTTCTTTTCTTTTTCTATCTTATCATGCATTTTTGAGCTTAATTATTCTGGCTTTTTTCTAACGCTAAGAAGTCTTTCTGCTCCTGGTACCTTTTTTAATTAGAAAACTATAATTTTTTTAAAATGCCACTTTTTGCTATAATTAAAGTATTTTATATTAAATGTATTTGTCTTGAACATTTTTCGAAATAATATTTATTTTCTTTTAAGGTTTATTTTTAATTTTCTTCATTCGGCTACTAAAGCTGTTATCGTTATTTTGTTTATTAATTCTTTTTTAAGATATCTGTTAAACGCACGTTTATTATCGATAATCACGTTATCAGTATATGTTGAAAAATATCTAATTTTCAATTTTATATAAAAAATATTTTTACCTGAAAAATTTAAACTATTATAATAAGAATAAAATAACACTTTATCTAATACATTAAAAATAATTGCTAAACAGTTGAATTTAATCGCATACTTAAACAGTAACTTGGTTTATTGAAAGAACTAAAATTATTTAATTATTTTTTTTATTTAGGTTTTTTAATAGATTTTGTATTTCTTTCAAGTATTTACATATATTAAAAATATAATTTATTATGTCCGAAAAATTATAATCGTAATTTTATAAGTAGTTTTTATAGTGAGTTTGAATTATAAAAACACTTTTTCAGTAAACAACTATAAAATAGTTGTTATCTTTTAAATTTTTGTTAACCAGTTTTTATAAAACTTTATATAAAATCTAGTCTAAACGAGAAATCCTTTTATATTTATTGATATATTTTAAGGTTTCTTGCGGAAATCGGCTTTAATATTTAACTTTTAATAATTTATAATAATTAAAAACAGAAATTGTATATTTTCGTAATTAATTAATGCCGAATAATGATAAAGTTAAAGCTTTTTATTATGGAACGTATTTAACGTTTTCCTTTTTAAAGATTCGAACTTTTGTTATCAGAATATGTAACTTCTCATTAAGCGTTAATATCTTTTCTTTTCTTCTTTAATTTCTTTAATTTTAAATTCTTGAATTTCAATGGTGTTTTTATAGAGATAAGTTATTGCTGAAGGAAAAGCCGTTTTAGGATCTGATAGTACTAGTACTATATTGTCCATTAATTAAAGTATCTTTTTTAATATCGAGGATATTATTTAATCCGATAATTGTTATTTTATTATCGTATAACGAAAATAATATATATTTTTTTATTATAAATATCGTCCCATATTAGTATATATATTTAATTTAAGAAACCTTACGTTTTACTTAGGCGATAAACTATTCGTCTAGTATTATTTAAAGAATTATTAAAATATATCGAACTTATTATATATTTGCTTAAAGGTATAAGTGTTATGGCTGCACCATGCCATTACGCCACCAGGGCAAAAGATCAGTAGAATGATCGCAATTGTGGCAATCATCCTGGTGCTTACAGCTGTATATATACTCTGGAGCTCTTACGGGTGACCAGGCCGTAACAATAAGTAATATCGGAAATAAGGTTTAAATTTGCAGATAATAATAAGGCGAAAATTAATTTAATGATTTATTTGTTAAAAAGGTTCATAATGCTTTCTTTTAATCAGAAAATAATATGGTTTAGCAAAGATTTAAATTAATAATTCAGGAATAAAATTAAATAAATGTTATTTTATATAGAAAGTTAATATCTTTAATAAATATACCGTAAGTTTATTTAATCTATATAATCAGATCGCAAATTACTTAGACTACTTAGATTATTTAAATTATTTTAAAAGTCAAACTTTCCTATTCGAGGTTTAGTCGTAATTGATCCGCGCTAGATCTTAAAAGTAGATTTCCTTAAGACAAAAACCACTCTTTTTATAACATTATAATTTTAAAACTTTTAATAAAAGATTGATAAATACTGAAATAAAATAAGGACGATACTACGTAATTATATACGATATTAATGAAATTAACATTTCATTTATTAATACGGGTTTAAAATTTTCGATAGGAAAAAAATAAGTAAAGGATTAATTACTAAACCATAATAAGATTTACGTTTCTGGAGATTAATACAAATAATATGTTAACAAATTTTACGAAATTTCACTGTATACTTCTTAAGAAATTTCTAAGATTATTAAATACTTATAAGAAAAATAGAATTTTTTAGAATTTAGAAAGCATATATCAATACATCATTAAAACTTGTAATATTTATAATATAATGAAGATAATTTGTTATAAACTATATAGTTTATTATAATCTACAAATATTTTTGATGGGTAATAAAACGTTATAATCAAGGATTTTATTATTATCTTATTTTCATTTACAAATTTCGATGCCGAAGTCAAATATAACGAAATATAAGTAATTATCGATAGAGTTACTAGGTACAGATATATTTTGCTTTTTGAACGAAATATAACGATAAAACAATGGATTAATATTTTTATTAAGAGTTATTTGGATAAAGACAAAGTTTTTAAAAAAAAACTAGTGGCGATAAAAATACGTTTTTTACGCTTAAATTTAATGCTACTATTCTGAATAAATCGCCGTTCAATTTTTGTTTTTAATAATACATTATTTTTAAATAGACAAATAAACGAAAAAATAAAATCAAATATTAAAATAATGTTTCAAAAGTTAAGTTAATTATTAATAAAATGATTGGATAACGTTTGTATTATTATTATACGCAATTTATAACAGGGTAATTAACAAGAATATAAACGTATTTTTAAATACAGCAGTATACGAATGCGACATGGAAAACCGGCGACCGGCTTTTAAAAGTATTATTATTACGTTAAAAGTAAAAATATTAAGAATAAATATCAAAATAATACCAACTTGCATTTAAGTTAAATTATAATTTTTCTAATAAAAAATAGTTCAATATTATCATAAAAATTTAAAAGATCAATTGTTTTTAAAAAAAATAAGATTCATTTATTGCATTAAAAATAAAACGTAATATTTAATATCTTATAATTTAAAATTAAAAATTTTAATAATAAATTATATTTCAAAAGGTTGAGCTTGTTTAACATTAATAGAGTTATTTTTAAAAATTAATCATTAATTGTCGGTACTTAAAACTATAAGAATATATTCTGTATTTTATATTTTTCTATTTACATCAGTACTTAAAGACGCCTTTCAACAATGAATTTTGAAGTTGAAATGGCTAATAGTAATAAATGCAAAGCTAGAAAGAAATTACACTTTTAGATAATTTATAATAAAGTTTAGTATTTAATTTAATAAATGAATTATTTACGAGAATAAAATATATAAGAACTGCTTACGCACTTAATAAATGCGATAAATCTGGTTAAAACCTTTTATTACTAGAATTCCCACTGGTCGTTTTTAGTACGGCTAAGATTTTAGATAATAATGGCCTATTAGTTAACTTAATTTTTATAGCGTCTTAATTATAAAAGTTAAATATTTGTAAAAATATATTTACTTCAGTTAACAATTACGTCTATTTTGATCTTTATATATTGGTGTTTTTTAAGCCTTTTTTATATTTTAATTATTTAATTTATATATATTTGTTGAAAAAAAAATACTATTCTTTCAGGATTTCCTATAGAGAAGGTAATTGTTTTAAACGATTAATAAGCTTTTTTACTCTTTCTTAGTAGTTTTTTGGTGTTTGATTAAGGAATTTCTTTTATTTTATGTTGCTTTTTTTTAAACGGTTGTATTTATCGCCTAGTTTTATTAAAGAGTTTATTGTTAGTACGTTAAAGGTAAAACATTGATAACGGGTACAATAATGCTAATTCGAAATCTTAAGCACGAAAAAAGAATCGGTTTTATTAAGACGAATAAAGTTGAAGTAAAGAAAAGCCTTAATATTAAACTTTTTAATTGAATTGGTTCGGGCGTTGCGAAAGATATGTTGATTAAAACGAGTTTTTTTTTCGAATACTGCTTATTATAATAAAATTAGTTAAAAAGTTTACAAAACTTTTTCCAGTAAGCAAAGCGATTATTTACGGTTTTTATATTTGCGATAAAGGTTTTTGAAAAAGAGAAATAATGTTATAGAAATAGAGATCTCTGTTTTCAGAAAACATGTTTTTGGGGCATAATGTAGATTTGTTGCAGTTAACTTTCAAAAGATAGTGTTTATTTTTAATATCATTTAAATGATTTAGGTAATTGATCTAGATTATATAAATTATATAAATTTAATATATATTTAAATAAAAACATATATATATATAATAAATTGAATTTGTTATATAAATAATAATATATTTAATTGAACTTTTTAGGTATTAATTTAAGCTTTTAATTAAAGGTATCGTTTTTAAATTAAGGGAAAAAGCTATAAATCATTTAAAAAAATAAATAAATAAATTGTTTTTTCTTTTATTATTAATTATAAATAAAGATCCTATTGCGAATATTAATTATATCTCTAGATAGATGTATAATACATTCGTTATCTTGTTATTGCAAATTATGATTTAGGTAATAGAAATAACGAACGTATATACTCTACGTAAGTAAATTAATTATATATTAAACGTTAACATTCTTATAAATTCAATTCTTATAAATACCATGAATTACATAGAAATAATTCGGAAATTTAGAGTTAAACAATCCTAAATTATGTAGCTTATTTATATAAATCCGACTTGTTCTTATAACTGTTTTTAGTTTAGGTTATAATGCGAGTTTTATCTTTAAAATTTTATTTTTTGGCAATCCTTGATTTATTATAATAAATCGTAATATCCATTATAAATTTTATAATAATTTTAATTAAAAAAAGTTCTAAAGCTTTTAGTTACGTATAATATTAAATCTGGTTTTACAATAATACCATATACACCATATTTCGAAAATGGTATTAAATATTAAATAATTAAAAGATTCGTTATTATAAGGAAATATTAAATATTATTACTATTACGACAGCTTTAGTATTCCGATCGTTTTTTTACGCCGTATTGGAAAAAAGAAATATTGTTTAAATAGGACCAAAATCGTTATTAAGAAGGTTCTTTTAAGATTTTACTAGAAGATTAAGGAAAACTTAACGCGCAATTAGCGTAATATTAACCAGATTATCGATCGGTTTCCTTCCGTTTACGGTGCTCAAAAATTCCTTTACCAAAAAGGAAATAAATTTCTTAATTCCGAGTTTTAATTTATAAATAAATTAGAAAAAAAATACATAAATATTAAAACTGTTACTATTATATTTTTTATTTGCCTCTTAAATTAAGTTATTTTTAAGCCCTGTAATTAATGGAATATTATCCATAATTTCGACGTGATTAATAAAGGTTTTTTTAATCAACAATAGCTATTTATAAAACCTTTCGCATATTGTCAAGTATTTTCGAAATCCCAGTAATTATTTCATTTATTTAAGCATTACGTCAATTTATTTTCTTTTCGTATATTTTGCATGTGGTTTTATTTCGTGTATAATTTTAATTTTTATTTTCATTGTATTCTATTTTGTCGGGACTTTAACAATATCTTCTTTTAATTTTAATAAAAATGTATAAACCGAAATAGAACTTAACTTTCGGCAACTACCTTTATTGGTAAATAATTTTCAAAATTGCTTATAAATTTTAAATGGGCCGAAATTTTTAAAAGTATGTTTTTTGTTATATTTTGTAATGAAATAAGTTTTATAAAAGGTAAAGTATTTTTTATTTTGAAAAAATTAATTTCTTCCAACTTTCGTTCATTATAAAATTCGTTTATTTAATTATATGAGGAGTTTAATATTATTTCTCTTTTTTAATCTAATTATTTGAATTATTTCGACATAAAAATGAGTTTAAAATTAATAAATTCGTTATATGGGTTTTAATAAATGTTGGATACAAAACTATAATTTATATTTAGGGAAATTATTAAAACTCTTCTTAAAAATTAATATTATATATTTATCAAAGAGTGAATAAATCTTTAAATTTTTTACTTTCTTCGTAATTAATGAAACATTATAAATAGAATTTTAATATCTAATTTACTCGTTTCGTTTATTTATTTATCTACGGTGTAGATGGATTATATAATTTATAATTTAAATTGACTTATCGTGTAAACATTTATTAAAGTTTTAAAATAAACGTAATTATTTTACCGGAAATAATTTTAAACAACGATTAGTATATATTAAAAATACCATTTAGTATATATATATATTATATATTCGTCGTTTATATTTTCTTGATATAGTAGAATAGAAGAAGGGTTCTTAAATTTATTACCGATATTGAAAATGCTATCGTTATGTATTTTTATTATTAAATTCTTTAACAAGAGAAGGTTTATAATAAAATTTAGAATAATTCAGTTTTACATTTTTCAAGACGTGATTATAATTAATAAATTCTGTAAAATATATGTCGTTATGATTTAACCATATAATAAAACCTAAATTATCCGCGCGAATCTTAAATTATTGTTTTATTTTAAGAGAATTATAAATTTGTTTAAAATATTTTAAAATTGCACAAACTCTTAGATTTTCATTCAATTAATATTCATATATATAACATATTAAATTTATCTCATATGCCTTTGAAATATATAATTTTTTTAATATCTTGTTATTAAACATCCAGGGTTTCTATTATATATCGTGAAATATAACCCTTATTAATTTAATTGAGCGTAAATACAACTGTTCTTTTAATGATATATCGAATTCTATATTAATAATTTAAATTAAATTTTTAAAGTTTAGTTATTTATCGAAAGTATGCGCTTTATCGTTTTTTAAATCCTTTTTATAAATAATAATAGAATCGAAAGTTACTATTTTTTATATATCGTAATCATCGTTCTATAAATTCTTTAATCGTAATGAAACGAATAGACTTTTAATAATCCGTATAAAATATACCTTAGCACACAGTTCTTTTACAAAATGCCTAAATCTTCCAAAAACCATAATAGTAATTATAAAAGTTTTTTTTGCAATAATATAATTAAATTCGGTTCTTTTTAATTTATGCGAATAAATGCAATACGGTATAATTTATCTTAATTATTCCGGTTTTCGATTATCGTATTTAATACGTATTTCGAAATATTGGTCTTTAATAGGACTAAAAGTATTACATTATATATAATTAATAAATTTAGAAAATATTGAGCTTATATTAATTATAGCAAGGTTTTAAGATTAATATAAATATACTTAAAATATTTCATAAATAAATTATAAAATTAAATGTTTTTACATTAATTAATATATTACGTTTAATAAGACTTAAAACCTTTTAAAATCATATATTATATATATGTTTTCCGTTTTTAAAAATATCAAAATATCGTCGAGGTAATATATAACAAAACTTCCAAGTAGCTTTATAATATATAATTTATTATGCGTCAAAACGTTACTAATATATTCGTAAATCTTATATATATAATTAAAAATTTAAATAATTTATATTTTATTTTAAACTTAATTGTTTTAATCGTTTTCGTAATATTGAAATCCTTATTTTAACTTTTAAATATTAACTTTAAATTCTAGTTTTTTTCGAAATATAAATTTCACCGTTTTTTAATATTTTTTTCACAATTTTCTATTAAATCGTTAGTATTATCAGTTACTATATATTATGACCTAACGGTCTTGGCTTCTTTTTAGATAGTCGGAACCACGAAGGGGTCAGCTCCGACCTAAGCCAAAACGTCACGTAACTGGCTTAAAGGTCTTAAGGCGCCAAGCACCTTAAGCCCCTTAAGCTAGCAGGAAAACTTAAAGGGCTTAACGAGCTTAAGGGTTTAAACCGTTTAAATACCGTAAATTAAAATAAAAATATATACGTGTATTAATTTCATAATTTAAATAACTTTAATATATAATAATATTTTATTACTTAAAATATTTTTAATATTACGAAATATAATATATTATTATATTTGTTATTTAAAATTTTACGATATTTTTGTTAATATAAATTTATTAATTGAAAATTTAATAATTAATTAAACCGTTTAATTCGTTATATGTTATAAATCTTTAGTTAATAATACCGTTAAATTCTGAATAATATTTAATATTATTAAAATTTTAACCAATATTTAAAAAATCCTTATTTAATAATTTTAAATTTGAATTCGGAAATTGGAACAGAAAATTAAATATTTTAAGGTTACGTTATTTACCTAACTTGTTTTCGCCCATATAAAACTTAAAAAATTAAAATTCTATAATAAAACAGATTATCTTTAAATTTTCTTAATTTAAACACCAATTTATTTGGATTTTTTAAACTTTAATAATTTAACAGATATAATTTCAATAATAAATATATGCTTAATTAAAAATATAATTAATTTATTTAAGCTTATTATAAGAAATTTCTTAAAAATAAAAAAATAAATAAAAATATTTTATTAATAGGTTTTTATAATTTATATTAATTTCGAAAATAAAATAAGTAATAATTTCGGTAATCCGGATAAAAAATAATTAATAACTTAATAATTTTTATAATTCCGATAACAGGAACTTATATTTAAATATATAGTAATTTTTAAAATTTTACGGATAAGGCAAAATAAAGAAATAACAAAATTAAGGTTTTTATTAATATATTTTATAAAAAATTAAAAGATAATATGAAAAATACGATTATTCAGATTAAATAATTAAATGCTTTAAATTAATATATTATAAAAATAAATAAAATTAATAATTAAGAATTTAAAAAATAATAGGAAAAAAAATAATATGTTTTGTATTCGGAATATAATAAATGTAATAAAGAAATACAACAAAATATACCTTTTATTTTTTACGGAATAACGCCAAAGCTTAAGGAATTTGGCGTTACTTATAAACAAAATTGAAGTTAGATTAAATATTTTAATCGTGGCAAAATAAAATATAAGGTTTATAAAAATAAAAAACTTAAAGAATTATAACAAAATAATTAAATCGTTATACCGGAAAAATAATTCAAAAATAACTAAAAAGCAATAATAAAATTATTAATAGAATTTAAATAAAATACGTATTAGGCCTTAAATAAAAAGTTAAATAAAAATCATTAAAATAAGAAATTTAACGAAAAAGGCAAAAAATTAAAAAGCTAATTTAACAAATATTACGAATATAATAAAAAATATTATAAGGATAATTATACGAATATAAGAATTAAATAAAAGAAATTTATTCCGGAATTTTTAATTAATACGGCAAAATATATGTTTTATATTATTAATAATATAAATACCCCGGTTGCAAAAAATGGAAATAATATATTTATATATGAATTATTTATATGTATTACGAAAAATTCGATTTTTAAACAGTATTAAATATATTAAAAATAATAAATAATAATATTAACTGTTTCGAACTATAATCCGAAAAAACTTTTAATAATTAGCCGAAATAAAAAACTAATTTTAAAAAAAATAATGCCTGTAAAAAAAACTTTTTATTATTATGGATAATATAATTATTAAACGAAAAAAAAGTTAATTTAACGTCCGGTAAAAAAATATTATGAAAAAGTTATTACGGATTTTTATTTTCAATTAATTTTTTTACGGATTTCTAAAAAAAGTTATTAAAAAAGAAATACGTTAATTTATAAAAGCTCTTTGGAATAATACCCAAATTAATATATAATGAAATATAATCGCAAATATAAGAAAATAATTTATTCGATAAGAAAGAAAGTTGTAAAAAAATTAAAAATAATTAATACGGTTCGAAAATTTAATACGCCTATAATAACGATAAATATAATAACTTAACGCGTTACATATAAAAATATAAATAAAACTTAATAAATTCGAATAAAAATTAAAAATAAATTACATATTAAAAAGGTATAAAATAAGGAAACTTAAAGGAATCAAAGGGGATTCCTAAAAAAAGCTTTAAACGTAATAATAAAAAATATTAATAACTTTATTACTTTAGATATATAAATCCGAACGTATTAATATATTATAATAATAAATTGGGGAATCTTAAATGAAAATTATTTTACATTAAATAAAATTAATAAATTTAAATTTTTATAAAAATATAAATTAAAACATTATATAATATTAAATACCGATAGTTAATAATTCGCTTACGCTAATAAAAAAATTATAGGCAAAATTAATTATTTCGAGAATGTAATTTAAGGATAATACCAAATAATTAATTTTGATATCGTTCTATTCGGAAATGATAATATAATTCTACAATTACTATAAATATACTAATACGAAATCTTAGTGAATAACGGAATTAATTAAATAAAATTCACTTTGGACCTTATTAATAAATAAAAGAAAATTAAGATTTTAATATTCGATTAATAATAATAACGAATATAAGTATAAAAATACGATAAATATCTTATTGT
Source organism: Monosporascus cannonballus (assembly GCA_004154925.1). NCBI lineage: Eukaryota > Fungi > Ascomycota > Sordariomycetes > Xylariales > Monosporascus > Monosporascus cannonballus. The sequence goes on along the minus strand of QJNS01000130.1, from coordinate 139,571 downwards.
TTCAAAAAATAAAATACAGAAGAAATATTAAAGAAAAGTACGATATATTATTATTATTATTAAAATAAAATTGAAATAACTAAATAACGATCTGGAATAATAAAAATAAAAGCCCAAAAAATCAAAAACTTTAATTAATATATTATAATAATACTATAAATATAAGCAGCTGTTTAACAAAACGTTCGATACGAAATTATTAAAATATAACAAATAAAATTATAAAAAAATTTGTAAAAAAGGAACTTTAACGAAGTTTTACTTTATTTATAATTTTAATAAAAATAAATAACGTATTTTTAAAAAAATACCTGGAAAATTAATTTTAAAAAAAGTAAATTCGACTTTCGAAATCATTAGCAACATATCCGAGATTTTTGATATTTAAAAAAAATAAAAAATTATAATTTATAATTTATTCTAAATAATTAAATAACTTTAATATTGAAACTTAAATATCATTATTTTTAATTACGGAAAGCCCAAATGAAGTTTACGGAATTAAATAATTTATAATATTTGATTTTAAAAATATATATAATTTTACTAAAATTAAAAGGAAATACGAATAAGAAATATTTTTTAAAACAAAATATAAATTATTTAAATAGTTGGTTATATTAATAAATTTTAGGAACGTATTTATAACTTTTTAACGGATAAGAAACCATATTTTACAAAAATATTGCGATATTTTCGTTATTTATTATTTCAATAATATTTTTATTTTTTCGGAAATAAAAAGGATATACGTAAAATATATTTATAAAATTTTTTAAATTTTACAAAATACAAAATTACTTATTAACGTAAAAATAAATTAATTCCATATATAAAAAATAAGATACTTAAAATATATTAAAATATATTTTAAAAAAATCGTTATAATTATAAAATAACAAATATTAATAATAATAAAAGGAATATAAATATTTTTTAAATTTATTAATTATTATAAGATATTTATTCAAAACCTTTATAAAATAATTATACCTTTAACGAATTTTACAAAAAAAAAGTTTAAAAAAAGGTTACATATAAAACAAATATTTTAAAATATTAAAAACATAGTTATTAATAAGTTAGTTTTAATTAGATATAATTTAAATTATTCCGTTAAACTAATAACCGATATTTCCGATTATACCTTAAACGTAATAAGTAGATAATAAAATAATTAAAGCAAATTATATCATATTATATTTTTTTCATACAAATTAAAAAAAATTAAATTTAATTCCGGCATTTTAAATAAAATATTTATGGCTATTATTATAGCATTTCAGAAATTTAAGTATTTCCTAAAAGAAAACTTATACCAAATTAAAATTTATACAAATTATTAAAATCTTATTTAATTTATTACGGCCAATAAATTTATAAAATAATAATTAAAATATATAAAAAAACTGGTGAATTCTAATTTCGTTATTATTTATAAAAAAATCCAAAAAAATAAATATTTTAAATAAAGGATTAAATTTTGAAAAGAAATCAATTAAAATTAATTATATAATTTTTAATATTATTACAAAAAAATATTTACGTTTATAATAAATTATATTAATTCGGGCAATACCTTACGATATATATTAAAAGATTTAATAACATAACAATATTTTCCCAAATTACCAAAAAATAAACAAAATATAAATTCTAAAAAGATATTAAAAATGTTTACTACGAAAAATATATAAATATTAATTACATAAATATTTAAAGATTTATAAAGTCTAAAAACGATTTTAACGTATATATTTCTTATTTAAAATAAAGTTAATAATAAAAAAGATTATACGGTAATATAATATTTATATTAAAGCAAGAACTTAATAATATAAGTCATACGAAACATTATAAATATTATTAATTATAAAATAATTATAATATTTAATTATATTTAATTTCATTTTTAAATTTTTTAACTAAAAAAATCCAATTACAAAAACACATTATAATAACATTTTTGTAATTATTAACCGATTTACGAAATTCCCTTATTTCTTATCATATTATAAAGATATAAACGCCGAATAACTAATATATAATTTTTTAAATATATTTTTAATATATATAAATTATAAATAAAAATTATATGAAATAAAAAATAAATATTTGTGTTTAAATTTTAATAAGACTTTACAATATAAATCAGCCTAAATTACAAATTATCTAATATATTTAAACCTTAAATAAATAAATAAATAAAACGAATAAATTAAATTTTAAAAATTTATTTACGATATTATATTAATTATGAATAAAATAATTAAATTAAAAAATCATTAATTACATATTTAACTTACAATATTAATTATTACGAAAACCTTAAAATATTACTTATAAATATAAATTTTATTTTTATTTTAAAAGTTTACAAAAAAATACGTAATAATAATTTAATTATTATTAAAATCGTTTTTACGTTAAAATAATTATAATAACAGCATTAAAAAATAAAATTAAATAACTAAATATTATAATTAAAAGAAATTAAAACGATTAACTTTCGAAAAAGGAAAAATAATTTTCCTTATTATAAAAAATATTTAAATAAAATAATTTAATAAAAAACTCGATTTTAAATGTATCGGTCTATATAAATTCGCTAAAAGAAATCTTAAAAAATAATTACTAATTAAAATTCTTACCGAAAATCAAATTTTATTTAATTTGTTTTATTTTTTTATTGAAATCAATAGTAAATATAATTAAAAAATATACGGTATAAAATAATATAAAAATAAAAAATAAATAAATATACGAAATAAAAGAAATATTCGATATACAAAAATAAAACGAATTTGCTTAATATTTAATTAAATAAAAAAAATACCCAAATTCCGAAAATACCTAAATATTTACTAAAAACCTTATTAACGCTTAACGCTTATTAAAAAAATTTTATTAATAACGATAAACGTATTTTAATTAAAAGTTAACTAATTAATAACCGGAATATTAGATTAATCGGTTACGCCTTATGTTAACGTAATAACTATAATAATAACCTTTAATTATTTTTTTTTCGAAACGTTTAAATTTCATTATAATTTCCATACCTTAAATATCGTAATAAAATATTTCTATATCATAGCGACAAAGTAATCGCCTTTATTTTTTTCAAACGGTTTAACTTATTAATAATAACGCGTAATATTTTATAAACCTATTTTTCTTTACGCTTTAAATAATCTTTTTCGTCAAAAAACTTTAATATTTAATTTTCGAAAAACCAAAAACGTTATAAAAACCCCTATAATAAATATATTACGTATATTTTAAAAATCTTCGAATTATTTTGCATTCTGTACTTTTCTTTTCGTAACAGAAATAAAAAAATATTTCAACAACAAAATATTTAATATGTTCTGAAAAAATTAAAACATTAATACGTTTACAGAAACAAAATTTTTCGATTCGGTTTAATATAATAAACATATAAAAAAGAAAATTACTTATTAAAATTAATAAATAAATAATTTAATTTTTAAAAACAAAAATCCTAGAAAAAAGAAAATCATATTATAACTTAACGGTTTTAATTTTTTTTAAATAATCGGAATTACGAAAAATTCATTTCCAACTTAAGCCAAAACGTTATGTAATTAACTTAAAGGTCTTAAAACGCCAAATATCTTAAACCTCTTAAGCCAGGAAAAAAGCTTAAAAGGCTTAACGGGCTTAAAATTTTAAATTACTTAAATACTTGAAATTAAAACAAAAATATATATGTTTATTAATTCCATAATTTAAATAATTTCAACTTGTAATAATATTTCGTTACCTAAAATACCTTTAGTATTACAAAACGTAATATATTACTATATTTATTGCTCAAATTCCCATAATACTCCTACCAACATAAACCCGTCGACTTAAGGTTTAATAATTGGTTAAACCGCCTAGCTCGTCATACTATATCTTAAAACGATAATACTCGATAATTCTAAGATTTCTAAATAATTAAAAATCTTAGTTGTTACGGTTTTTACGGACTCCAGCTTTTATGCGGCCGGATACGGAGTTAAGAATATAAACATTTAATAAGCAGCATATTAATAATATTAATAAACGGACCGCTTCGCCAGGAAAAAAATCTTTACGTTTCCTTTAACGTTTTCCGTTTTATTGCTCTTTAAATTATATCTATTCGCGGATTTTATTTAGCACATCGACATATATTTGCAGCATATCGCCTTATTGTACGTACTTAATAAGGCTCTCTAGGTGGTACGTTCTAAGCTTATAATGCTTCTTGCTAACGTTATTAACCCAGAAATGGGGTCCTAGATTGCAAGGTGGCCCGGGACATCGCACGATAAAACTTTAAACGGCAATGCGAACTCATACCCTGAATCGCCCAATAGCTGCCAATTGGCGTTAACTCTGGCGCTTAATTGCTACCTGGAGATTCTTTACATCTTTACCAAAACCTTTGGCATAATCAGCACCATTATCAACCACTATCCATCCTCTCTTCTGCTAAATATGTCACCTCAGCGAACTTAGGCCTTAGCTGGCTCGTTTCTATTTTTGATATATTTTTATATATTGCGCTAAGGCGTTAAAATTAACTAATCAAATAACGTATCTTTGTAACGAACAAGCAATGCCTAAATTAGAATTACGCCAAAACGCTTTTATTTGGTACTTTTCTTAATAAAATAACTTTTTATTGAATTTATATATTTAATTTAAAACAAATTGCTTTTATATTATATATATATATATATATTAAATATAGGTTCATACGAGCATAAAGATTTCTTAAAATGTCGAAATTATAATTAGAATGAATATAATTAAATTAGAATTCTAGCAAAATTACCGTCCGTAACGTTTTTACAATTATAATAACGTAAATACCCCATATATTATTTTGTTATAAAGTATTTAAACATAAGTTAATATAAAAATGGTTATTTAATTATATTTTTGTTTATATGAATTATTATTATTACGTCGTGATTATAAACAGTTGAAAATAATACAATCGGAAATATGTGTATAATTATAACATAATTAATTTTAATTTAATAAATTAAAAACTTATATATGTGTTAAAAATAAAGTAATATATATATTAATATTAATGCGAAGTTTTTTAATAAAACATAAAATTAATAATATTAAATTTAAATTTTAGTAATAAACGATTTTAACGGCTTTATAACTATAATAACATAATTATTAATTTCATTATTCTATACCGAGCTTTCTTATTAAATATTGTATAAAAAACTGGTTCAATAATTTCTTTAGCCGTAAGGGCAATCGTTTTTATATTTTAACTATAAAAAAATTAAAATTATCTAAATCCGAAACGTCCTTATATTTATAACGTAATAACCCTAACGTATATAGACAAAAATATAACTAGATAAACGTTTCCTACATGTTATAACCTAACGGTCTTGGCTTCTTTTCAGATAATCGGAACCACGAAGGGATTAGCTCCGACCCAAGCCAAGATGTTACGTAACTGGCTTAAAGGTTTTAAGACGCCAAACACCTTAAACCCCTGAAGCTAGCAAAAATGATTAAAGGGCTTAACGGGTTTAAAAGTTTAAGCTATTTATATACCTTAAACCAAAATAGGAATATATATATTTATTAATTTTATAATTTAAATAATTTTAATTTATAATAATATTTCGTTATTTAGAATATTTCTAATATTACGAAACGTAATACGTTATTATATTTATTATTTAAATTTCCATAATACTTTTATTAATATAAACCCGTTAAATTAAGGTATAATAATTAATTAAACCGTTAAATTCGTTAAATATTATAAATTTTTATGTAATAATTTCGTTAAATTTTAAATATTATTTAATATTTTTGAAATATCAATTAATATCTAGGAAATTTGTATTTAATAATTTAAAGTTATATTATTTACTTAACCTTTTTTCGCCCGTATAAAACTTAAAAATTTAAAACCTTATGATAAAAAAATAATTTTAAAATTTTCTTAATTTAAATACAATTTATTTTTATTTTTTAAACCGTAATAACTTAACGGATATTATCCTAATAATAAAAATATATTTAATAAAAAATACGGTTAATTAATTTAAGTTTATCATTAAAACTTTTTGAAAAATTAAAAATATAAATAAAAATATTTATTAATAAAACTTTTAATATGTATTAATTTTAAAAATAATATACATAATAATTTCGATAATCCGGGTAAAAAACGGTTAACGATTTAATAACTTTTATAATTCCGATAAAAAGACGTATATTTAAATATACTGTAATTTTTAAAGGTTTTACGGTTAAAATAGGATAAGAAAATAACAAAATTAATATTTTTATTAAGATGTTTAATAAAAAATTAATAAAATATAAAAGAAATAAAGTTATTCGAATTAAATAATTAATTATCCTAAATTAATATATTATAAAAATAATTAAAATTAATAATTAATAATTTAGAAAATAATAAGAAAAAAATAATATATTGTATATTCCGGATATTATAAATTTAATTAAGAGAAAAAATAAGATATTTTTTTTATTTTTTACGAAACGGCATTAAAATTTATAAAATTCGATATTACTTATAAATAAAATTAAAACCAAATTAAATAATTTAACTAAAAAAATAAAACATAAGATTTATAAAAATAAAAGGCTTGAAAAGTTATAATAAAATATTTAAATCCTTATATTAAAAATTTATTTAAAAATAAATAAAAAATAAAAATAAGATTATTAACATAATTTAAATCATATACGTATTAAGCTTTAAGCAATATGTTTAATAAGGATTATTATAATAAAAATTCGACGAAAAATGTAAAAAAGCAAAAGATTAACTTGATAAATATTGCAAACATAATAAAAAACGTTATAAAAATAATTACGCAAATATTAAAATTAAACAAAAGAAATTTGTTCCGGAACCCGTAATCGATATGGCAAAATATACGTTATATATTATTGACGACGACAATACCCCGATTACGAAAAATGGAAATAATATATTTATATATGAATTATCCGTATATATTACGAAATATTTAATTTTTTAAAACGTACCAAATATAATAAAAATAATAAATAATAATATTAATAATTTTAAACCATAACCTTAAAAAATATTTAGTAATTAGTCGAAGTAAAAGGTTAATTTAAAGGAAAATAAGATATATAAAAAAACCTTTTTTATTATTATAAATAATATAATTATTAAACAGAAAAGGAATTAATTTAACGTTTCGTAAAAATATATTATAAAAAGGTTATTACGGATTTTTATTTTTAATTAATATTTATTACGAATCCTTAAAAAAAAGGTTATTAAAAATACGTTAATTTATAAAAAACTTTTAAAACGATAACTAAAATGGCATATAATAAAATATAGTTGCAAATATAAAAAGGTGATTTACGTAATAAAGGAGAAAATTGCAAAAAAATTAAAAATAATTAATATAATTCGAAAGAATAATACGCTATATATAAAAATATAAATAAGGCTTAATAAATTCGAATAAAAGTTAAAAAAGGATTACTTATAAAAAAATATAAAATAACAAAACTTAAAAAAAATAAAAAATTATTTTTAAAAAAAGTTTTAAACGTAATAATAAAAAACGTTAATAACTTTATTACTTTAAATATATAATTTGGAACGTATTAATATACCGTAATAGTAAAATATGAAGTTTTAGGTAGGAATTATATTATACCAGATATAATTAATAAGTTTAATTGCCATAATAATATAAATTAAAACTTTATATAATAATAAATAACGAAAAATAGGAATTTGTTTACGAAAACGGAAAAATTATATGCAAAATTAATTATTTTAAAATTCTTATTTTGAGATAATATTAAACGGTTAATTTCGATAGCGTATTATTCGGAAATTATAATATAATTTTAATATTATTATAAATATATTAATACGGAATTTTAATTAATAGCGGAATTAATTAAATAAGATTTGCCTTATACCTTATTAATAAGTAAAAGAAAAATTAAGATTTTAATATTTAATCGATTATAATAACGAATATAGGTATAAAAATAAGATATATATTTTATTATTTAAAGAAATAAAATATAAACAAAACCGGATATTAAAAAAAATAATATATTATTATTATTATTAAAACGAAATTAAAATAATTAAATAACGATCTGAAATACCAAAAATAACAACTTAAGAAATTAAAAACTTTAATTACTATATTATTATAATATTATAAATACAAATATCTTTTTAAGAAAAAACTTAATACAAAATTATTAAAATATAATAAATAAAATTATGAAGTAATTTTTAAAAAAGGATTTTCGACAAATTTTATTTTATTGATAACCTTAATAAAAATGGGTTATGTATTTTTAAAAAATACCTAGAAAATCGGCTACAAAAAATAAAATTAATTTTCGAAATTACTAATAAGATATTTCATATTTTTTGTATTTAAAAAAATGGAAAATTATAACTTATAATTAATTATTTATATTTAAACGATATTATTATTAAAAGTTAAATATTATTATTTTTAATTACGGAAATAAGAAATTAATTTTACGAAACAAAATAATTTATAATATTTAATCTTAAAAATAAATATAAACTTATTAAAATTAAAAAAGAATATAAATAAAAAATAACTTTTGAAAGGAAATGCGAAGTATTTAAATATTTAATTTTATTAATAAAATTTACGAATATATTAGTAACTTTTTAATAAATAATAAATTATATATTACAAAAATATTTGGTTATTTTCGTTATTTATTATTTTGACGATATTTTCATTATTTTAAAAATTAAAAGAATATACGTAAAATATATTTATTAGATTTTCTAAGTTTTATAAAATATAAAGTTATTTATTAACGCAAAAACAAATTAATTTAATATATAAAAAAAATATTCAAAATATGTTACTATCCTAAAATATATTAAAATAAATCCTAAAAAATCGTAAAAATTATAAAATAATAAATGTTAATAATAATTAAAAAAATATAAATATTTTTTAAATTTATTAATTACTATAAGAAATTTATTTGAGAGTTTAATAAAATAATTATATTTTTAAAGAATCTTATAAAAGAAATTTTAAATAAACGCCAAATATAAAAGAAGATATTTTAAAATATTAAAAATATAATTATTAATAAATTAATATTAATTATATACAAATTAAACCGCCTTAATAAATTAAAAGCCGATATTTCGAAATACGTATTAAACGTAATAATTAAATAGTGAAATAATTATAGTATATTATATCTTATTATATTTTTGGCACAAATTAAAAAAATCTAAATTTAATTACGGTATTCCAAATTAAAAATTTATAATTATTATTATAATATTTTGGAAATTTAGGTATTTTTTTAAAAAAACTGATATGAAATTAAAATTTATATATATTATCAAAATTTTACCCGATTTATAACAATTAAGAAATTTATAAAATAATAATTAAAATATGTAAAAAAAATTGGCGAACTTTAACGTCGTTATTATTTGTAAAAAAAATCAAAAAACGGCAAAATAAACGTTTTAAATAAACGATAAAATTTCGAAAAGAATTTTAAAATTAATGATATAATTTAAATATTATTATAAAAAGATATTTACGTTTATGATAAATTACGATAATTTGGGCAATATTTTATAATATATATTAAAAATTTAATAACATAATAATAATTTTATAAAAAATTAAAATATAAATAAAATATAAATTCTAGAAAAATATTAAAAGAATTTAGTACGAAAAATATATAAATATTAATTATATAAATATCCAAAAATTTACCGAATTTTAAAATGATTTTAACGTATATATTTTTTTAAAATAAAATTAGTAATATAAAGTGTTATATAATAATATATTAATTACGTTAAGATTAAAATTCGATAATATAAATTATACGCAAAATTATAAGTATTATTAAATATAAATTAATTATAATATTTAATTATATTTAACTTTATTATTTAATTTCTTATATTAAAAATTCCAATTACAGAAATATATTATAATAATATTTTCGTAATAGTTAACCAATTTACGAAGCTTTTTTATTCTTTATTATATTATAAAAATATAAACGCCGAATAATTAATATATATTTTTGGAATATATTTTTAATATATATTAATTATTTATAAAAATTATATTAAATAAAAAGTTAATATTGGCATTTATATTTTAATACAGTTTTATAATATAAATCGGCTTAAATTATAAATTATTTAATATATTTAAACTTTAAATAAATAAAGAATTAAAACGAGCAAATTAAATTTTAACCATTTATTTACGATATTATATTAATTACCAATATATTATTTAAATTAAAAAATTATTAATTATATAATTAATTTATAATACTAATTATTACGAAAACATTAAAACAATATTTACGAATGCAAATTTTGATTTTATTCCAAAAATTTACAAAAAAGTATATAATAATGGTCTAATTAATATCAAAATAATTTTTACGTTAAAACAATTACGATAATTATATTAAGAAATAAAAATAAAATTAAAATTAATACGAAATTAAATAAATAAATATTATAACCAAAAACATTAAAAGGATTAATTTTCAAAAAAGAAAAAAAAGATTTTTCGCTATAAAAAATATTTAAATAAAATAATTTAATAAAAACCTTAATTTTAAATATATCGGTCTATATAAAATCGCCAAAATAATTTCGAAAAATAATTATTAATTAAACTTTCCACCGAAAATTAAATTCTATTTAAACTTTTTTATTTTTGTACTTAAATTAATAACAAATATAATTAAAATATATATGGCATAAAATAATATAAAAATAAAACACGAATAAATATACAAAATAAAAAAATATTAAATATGTAAAAATAAAACGGATTTACTTAATATTTAATTAAGTAAAAAAAATATTTAAATTTCGAAAATATCTAGAAACTTACCAACAGCCTTATTAATACTTAATGCTTATTAAAAAAACTTTTATTAATAATAACGAATACGTCTTAATTAAAAATTAATTAATTAATAACCGGGATATCGGGCTAGTTGGCCGCAATCTGCGCTAATATAATAATTATAACGGCGGCCTGTAATTATTTTTATTCTTTTTCGAAACGTTTTAATTCCTTTATAATTTCCGCATCTTAAATATTATAACAAAATATTTCTATATTACGGTAACGAAGTAACCGCCTTTATTTTTGTAAATAATTCAACTTATTAATAGCGGCGCGTAATATTTTACAAACTTATTTTTTTATGTGTTAAATAGTTTTTCTTATTAAAAGTTTTTTAATATTTAATTTCCGAAAAATTAAAATCGTTATAAAAACCCTTGTAATAAATATATTGCGTACATATTAAAAACTTTCGAATTACTTTATATTTCGTATTTTTTTTGTAACGAAAATAAAAAGGCATTTTAAAATCAAAACGTTAATACGCTTACGGAAACGAAATTTTTCGATTCGGCTTAATATAATAAATATATAAAAAAAAACTACTTACAGAAATTAATAAATAAATAATTTAATCTTTAAGGATAAAAATACTGGAAAAAAGGAAATTATATTAGAACCTAACAATTTTAGCTTTTTTTCAAATAATCGGATTTACGAAAAAGCTAGCTCCAACTTAAGCCAAAACGTTACGTAATTAGTTTAAAGGTTTTAAAACGCTAAGCACCTTAAACCTTTTAAGTTAGCAGGAAAGCTTAAAAAGTTTAACGGGCTTAAAGATTTAAACTATTTAAACACCTTAAGCCAAAACAAAGATATATACGTTTATTAATTCCATAATCTAAATAACTTTAATTTGTAATAACATTTTGTTACCTAAGGTACTTTTAGTATTACGAAACGTAATACGTTACTCTATTTATTGTTCAAATTCCTACGATATTTCTGCTAACATAAACCTGTCGACTTAAGGTTTAATAGTTGGTTAAACCGCCTAGCTTCTCACATTACATTAAATTACCATTAAAAAATATATAACTAAATATTATATATAATAACCACGTTATCCTAATTGTAAGAGCAGTGTTAATTAAAATTGATATTAATTAAAAGGTCTTATATTTTATAATATTTTAATTAAATTAATCTCGATTGAAAAATTTTATATGCCGTTGAAAAACCTTTTTAATATTCTAGATAAAGATAATTCAATTTATTTTTTAATTATTTTTCATTATTATTTTATTTGCCAATTTGAAACAAAGATTTAAAAATTTTATATAAAACTCTATTAATTAAGGCCAAAAAGTGATAGTTTGTTATCAGATCTTATTTTAGAAATTTCGGTATTTTTGTAGGTTTTTTATAAATTAAATTAACGTAATACTAAAAGTTACTGAGCCATAACTACGCCGTAAGCGCAGCTATAACGTCCAAAATAAGGCCTGATTCTAATAAAACAATAAATGTGGTTATTTCTGCGTTCGCGGTTAGCCCGGGTATCGAGTCTGAAAAACGTGGGACCTCACTACTATAGAAAGACATTATTAGATCTCATACACCCCCCCCCCAGCTGCAAGATAGTTAAGGCTGGAAAGTACTCTATATTGCTGATAATTATCCGTAACCTAATAAGCTTTTTGACACGTTCTGTAATAGGCGGCAGTAGGATATAAAAATACTACGAGAGCAACGCATAAGGTAACATGTATACTAGTCGAGCTCGAAATCGAACGCCCTACTGCCAGTTCTAATGTGGCTCTGGGGCTTGGCGAATAATGAAATTTCATGCATGGAAAACTTGGCGACAACGAAATATATTACCTTATTAAAATCAGTGTTATGACCCAACAAGTTGCGGCCTCGGAAACGGTCGCAACAAATAACTAAGCCATGCGGATCAAGTTACGTAATGGCTCGACAGGATCAATCATAGAGCCTATAGAGCCAGGCTCGACAGGATCGATCATAAAGCGTATAAAGCCAGGCCCCATAAGATGAAAAAATTAAGTATAAAAACATTCATTATTTTTATAATTTAAATAATTTTAGTTTGCATTATAATACCGTTACTTAAGGCACCCTTGGAATTACGAAACGTAATACGATTACTGTATTTATTGCTCAGATTCCTACGATACTCCTGCCAACATAAACCCGTACGACTAAGGTTTAATAGTTGGTTAAACCGCCTAGCCGTCACAATCAAGCTCTATTTTAAGCGTTGTGGCTGCGCCTGCGGCGTAACTATAGCTAAATAACTTTTAATATTACGTTAACTTAATTGGTAAAGAACTCATAAAAACAACAAATTTTCCAAAATAACGCCTAATATTAAATTGTGATTTTTTTGGTTTCAATTTATACGTTTTCATACAAATTTTTAAAAATCTTTTTTAAAACTTTGCAAATATAATAATAATAGAATTATATTATAAAATGAGAAAGATTATAAATATATATAGCTTTAAAAAGGTTGTTTAACAGTATATATAATATCCCGATCGAGGTTAATTTGGTAAATATATTAAACGAAAATCAAAATTTCAGTTTTGTATATACTTTTAAACCAGAACGCCTTTATAAATACGATAATATAATTACCACATATATCATTTTGAAATAAGTTTTCCAAAGGTAATTCAATATAAGAAAAACCCGTATAATTATATTTTTATCCTTATGGGTTGTGGTTGTTATATTGCAATTATACGGGCGTTCGAGATTTAGCTATGTTTAAATTTTTTATAGGCTATAACGCAATAACGATAGCCCGTACGGGTAAAATAATTGCTAAACGGGTTTTCTCGATAATGGGTACATTAAGAGAAACGGGCGTACTATAATATAACCGGTAATTATATTATCGTAACTTATAGAAATATTCCGGTCGCCTATTTTTTAAAGTTAAATTTGATTATTTTGATTTTAAATTTAATCCTAAAATATTAAGGATTTCTCATGTATATATATTAAGTTATATTGGAGAACTATATTAATTATTAACTTCATCAAATTTACATTTATTATATTATAATTATAAGAATATTTCGAATTTAATTATTTTATTCTTTTTTTTAAAAAAATTATTATATAATAATGATACCTTACACGGGTAAAAATATTATGAAATATATATCTGTCATATTAAATTACTATGAAATAACTTTATCGAATTTTATTTTAATTATTTTAATTTTAATTTTTATCGAAAATTTTCGGAAAGATTTTTATACGCGTCTTAACTTATATTCGATGTATATTGCAAATCTCAAATTTATTCAACTTAAATTAATTGTAAAAATAAGCGAAATTTATTATTTTTCAAGAAATATATAAAAAGAAAACGTTTTTCTATAACTTAAACTTTGGCCTCGTGAGCTTGTTATGGGGATATGTTATTTGATTGGTTAATTTTAGCGCTTTAGCGTTACATATAAAAATACATCAAAAATAGAAACGAGCCAGCAGAGGCCTGAGCTAGCTGAGGTAAGGAATATGGCTTTTGACACCGTAACCAATACGGGAAGGGCTTATAACTGTTAGATTTGAAAAACGTAGTGTAGAGCAAGGGAATACCTATCTATGTACTTTTATCCACGGACTCGTGGAGTCCCGTCAATAGCGCGCAATTCCCATAAGTTACTCATAGCAATTTTTCTAAATTTAAAAATACTTACGGATTATCTATAAGAATTTTAACTTGCTTATTAATATTTATATTATTATATAAAAATAGTAATAACAGTAATAACGAAGAGAAAAAGTATATTAGTAATTATATTAGTAAATATTTTAATAGTAAAATATTTTATTATCGTCGATAGTTTTTTAAGTATGTTTCAGTTTATGATGATTTCCATGGGTAACTCGTAGGAGTTTTTCGTTTTGCGTGGGTTTCCACGGATAAGGCGACTCCCCCATCAACGCCCCATTCCCCTAACGCGCCACCATTTTGTTACGGCCTGGTCACCCGAAAGAGCTCCAGTATATATGCAGCTGTAAGCACCAGGATGATTGCCACAATTGCGATCATTTCACCGATCTTTTGCCCTGGTGGCGTGATGGTGTGATGGTATAGTGCAGCCATAACACATTTCTCATACAAAATCGACGAAATCGCATATTTATAATTAATTAACAAAAATATACATAGAAGCTGAATAAATAGAATACTAATAAAGGCCTTAAAATAAGACTGTATATAAAATAAAATATAGAAATATTAATACTTTTTTTAAATATATTAAGCTGAAGATTCGGAAAATATATCCTTAACATTATCCTATATAAAATGTATAGAAAGTTGTTAAGAAAACAGTTTTAGCTTTATCACTAAAAATTGCGGAAATAAATTAGATAAAAACATAAATTAGGCGTTATTAATATCTTTAACTAATAATTTATATTTTATTAAGAAAATAGCTATATAACTATAATGTTGGTTACGGTATTTATATTTTAAAACGTAATATCGTTTTTTTATAATAAACTTTCTCTACTTTTCCTCTATTTTTCTTTTTTATGTTGTACTTTTACATAATAAAAATATTATAAAAATGTTACATGGTTTCTATTAGTCATTGCTTTACATAATAATTTATAAAATTTCGTTTTAATATCTTTATTATTAAGAAAGTTAAGAATTTCTTTTCGTTACAAGTAAAAATGTGTAATACTATTGTTTTTTAACTTTACAAAAATGGAAGAAATTATTACCTAATTTTTAAAAATTCTCGGATAATATTATTATGTAAAGGATTTAAACTTGATAATAGTTCTGAAAACCACTTAATTTTTAAGATATTTATTGGATCTTTAAAGTATTGTTGAAAATATAGTGATTTTCGCCATTTTGCATAGGAAAACGGTGGCGCGTTCGCCCTAACGTAGGGCCCCATTACTATGGCGGGACCTTATCAGATCTGATACCTGGCAACATTTTGGACGCATCGTTCTCGATTTTTACGGCTACACAGCTAATGAATCGCCTTTTTAAGATGGCGAAAAAAGATATTGCGGGATACGTGGGAGCGATACCGGTCCCGCGCCCTGACGGTGCCTGGCGATGGCGACTTAGATGCGAAACGAACAGGAAATATTAAGCCAAATCCTGCCATTTAGGTAACTTTCTGCTTGAACTGGGAGAAGGAGGCCGCCATAACACGGCTGATAGAGGATATTAACGACCGGCCAAACCCGCTAATGTATATATCCTAGGGGAAACGCTGTACCCTCTGTATCATTTATTCCTCCGCCTGATTTAGGTTCTTATTCAACACAGCGTAGTATTAGATTAATTGCAACTCTTTTTGTATTAAACCTTGAAGTCCTTCTGATTGCGTCGGTGCCAGGCTTATACTAAATGGGTATTGGAATATGACAAAAGGTCGGGCGCTCGAACTCTGTTAGTCCAAGCGTTATATCTTTATATATATATATATATGTGTGTGTGTGTGTATTCCTACACGTATAGTCTGCTAGCTAGGGCCCTCTTCGACGGCTTGTTTCGCCCAGCCCTAGGAATACAGAGTTGCGTATCGTAGTGTAATAGGTTTATGTGTCAAGCCTAGCTGAAGCTGATCAAACAAGCCAAGCCTTAGCCTAGTTTGCTCAGCTCCTAAAGGGAGATAAAATCATCCATCTTTGGTACAGTTTTCTCTTCACTGTAACTGTTTTAATGTGTGTTTAAGGAGACTCCGCTACCCTCACTTTTAGCTAGGACCTTCTAGGGAAGTCAACAACCTATCAATACAGTTTCTTCAGTTATATGCTTCAGTGTGTGATGTCAGGGTCTCACATTATGTTACCGATGAAGTATGGTTATACGCATGAGAATATTGGACTAGTTCGACCTATCAGTATTGTTGTTGTAGGATGGGGAACTCATGCCCATATAGCTACAGGATTTTGGCTCTGTGCCCTTGGCATACCACACCCTTCAATACACTCATCATCTCCGTAGTCATCGACGATCTCGGAAGAGACCCGAGATTCGCTTCTGACCACCCCGAGCGCACAGACTGTGACATCTCCACTCTCAATCACAACGCGATTCTACTGGAGGCCGCGAGGGTAGGATTAGTACCCTATTTGGGCGGCATTTCCCGAAAGCAATATGATCATCCATGGCCTAGGACTCGGGTCCCGATTTAACTTCGGACACCTTGCCCGGGCTGGCCTGGCTTCCCCAGCATGGTTGCGTAGACTATAGGACGCAAAACTGGGCCGGCATGCGTTCGACCTTCACTTTTGCCGAACGGCTGTTGGGCATTGCCAGCGCCTCCGGTCATATGGACTAGACGTGCGCAAAGGGGCTCATTGGCCCCATTCCAGATGCCTATTATGCCGCCTCTGAAGTTACTTTGCAAGTTTTCTCTGGCAAGCCGGGAATTCAGCAAGGCTTCGAGTGGGTCGTCGGTCGCCGGGCGCTACTTCCCCACACAAACAGCTTCCGACTCTTCAGCATTAATGACACCTAGGAAGGAGCCCCAACCCTGTGGGGCTGGACATAGAACCAGCGGTACGGCCCAGCATACATGCCGGCTCTTCTAGCCCAGGCCGTGGATAATAACAGAGGCTGGGGTCGCAGGACATGCGCAGCGAAATATTGAAACGCGCATTTTGGGATCTTGCCCATGTTATAGGTATGCTCCCTGATGATTGGTCTGGCGATTCGGTGTCAGTCCTTGAACGTAACGTTCTGGGTGTAGTGAAGGCGGCCGTGCAGACGCAAGAATATCTACACATCCCATCGATCCTAGAGAAGGCTACAGTACCCGAAGCTGTTCCTGTGACCTCGGAGTGGAGGTCAAAAACCTATACATCCCGACAGTAGCGTTCATGCGGGGAACGGACGGCGGTGTTGAAGCTGGGATTGATCTACGGAGTTAAGGGGGCGCGGTCTGCGCAAGCTGAAGTTCTTGAATGGGACATATCACCCCCTCCCGGATGGCGTGTGTGTCGTTATTGGCATTGGTGGAAAGCTACATCGCTTTTCAATATCACTTTTCAATATTAGGTCTGGGTACTGCTTCGTACAGCTTGGCACATCTTACTACATAATCCTCAAGCATAGTCACATATCATCACTGCACTGCAATGCAACTCAAAGTAGGCAACTATGCTTTATTTTTCTGCAAAGTACATGTTACTGCTTTCAGATATTATTGCAAGGTGAGCATGTTGATCATTTCTGTCGACGTATGATCTCAGCTCAGATTCAAACTGAACAGTGCTAACATATTTTTTACTTTTCTTCTCCCAACATTCCAGCAAAGATAAATAAGCCCCTCTCACCACGGTTATACAATCTGACCCGATCACGCTCCCCATCTGACATTGTTTATTCCATGCAACTTTAAGGGAATAACAGTAAATGCTTTGCGTCTTTATGCAATCCATTTCCTACTAATCTCCTATAAAAGCCTGTAAAGCTTAACATGCATTTGAAAATTCTGTCCGCTGTCTTCTTGTGGGGACTTTTCCTGCGTGGTAAGTTAGTCCTTAGCCCCAACTATGGCTGAAATAATGGAATGTTAATTGATGCTCAACGTATTACATCTCAATAGTTACGCAAGCCGGCTCCGTATCAAAACAACTATCAACTGTGTCATGGGGCCCTACTCGTGTCCACTCCTTCAGCTTACATGCTGACAGTCATATCTGGCACCATTGGTGGAATGGCAACAGTTGGATATGGGAACAGCTCCCAGTTAGAGGGTGGTACAGCCTCCCTGAAGCAGTGAGCCGGGGTCCAAACAGCATTAACCTCTTTGCCGTTGGCCGAGAAAACTCTTGCTATCATGCCTCCTGGGATGGCGGCAGCTGGAGTGGTTGGCAGAACCTTGGAGGATATTTAACGAGCTCCATTAAGGCTGTTACCTGGGGTCCTGGCCGGATCGATTTATTTGCTCGGGGAGCGGATATGGCCGGCTGGCATTCTGGGTGGGATGGAAGCCGGTGGGTTGAATGGGTGACCCTGGGTGGAGAACCGCACTTGGGTGGATGGCTGAACAGTGGTATTGAAGCCGTCAGCTGGGGTGCGAACCGGCTTGATATCTTTGCCCTCGGGACCAGCAATACCTGCCTCCATAGGTGGTGGGCCGGGAGCTGGAGTCAGTGGGAAAGCCTGGGCGGTAACCTGACAGGGCCGATCTGTGCCGTCAGTTGGGGCCCAAATCGGCTGGACTTATTTGCAAAGGGGCCCACCAATGAATTGTTGCATAACTGGTGGGACGGAATTAGCTGGGGTGGCTGGGAATCCTTGGGCGGAACAATCATAAGTGATATCAGCTGTGTGTCTCGGGCTCCGAACCGACTGGATGTCTTTGCACTTGGGACCGACAACTCTGTCTGGCAGAGACGGTGGAACGGGAATAGCTGGGAAGCATGGGCAAGACGGGGAGACACTAGATTCTTTAGCGCGCCTTCCACTGCCCCAGGAGGTATGGATTGGCTTGATGTGTTCGCTGTTGGTGTTGACAATGGTCTTTACCATCAGTCGTTGGATGGTAATAGCTGGGGAGGATGGGATTATCGGGGCGGTTTTTTAATTAATAACATCCGAAATACTTAAGTCGAGCGGAGACTTCGAAATGCTTGGTTGAAGCTGGACGATGGAGCAGCAGTTCTGGATCTACAAAATAAATCTATTGACGCTATTTCAGTACAGTCTTCTTCAAAACCTGGAGCCAAAGAAAGAAAGAAAGAAAGAAAGAAAGAAAGAAAGAAAGAAAGAAAGAAAGAAAGAAAGAAAGAAAGAAAATATAAAGAGGGAGGGAGGGGGGGTGAATACACCTTTGTGGAAATGTTTAAAAATATACAGAGATTTTACGGCATCCTTATAATGGCTAGGGGGTTTAACCAACTAATAAACCTTAGTCATACGAGTTTATATTGGCAGGAATATCGTGGGAAACTGAATAATAAATACAGTAACGTATTACGCCTCGTAATACCAAAAATACCTTAAATAACAAATTATTATTATAAACTAATATTATTTAAATTATGGAAAATAATAAACATATTTATTTTTCTTTTTTTAATTTAATTATTTATAATTACGCAGCCGGTAATTATCATAATCGCTTAGGATTACCTCTAATTATTAATAATCACTGGCTTAATAGTAATTACCGTAACGTAACTCGAAAATGGCTCGTATAATCCGTATTTGACTGTTTTTTAAGGTCGAAACCTATTAAATCGTAATACGATTTTCCTTTTCTCAAAAATCTTGCCGTTAAGATTTTCTTTTCCTTTTTTTCTTTATTTGGTAAATAACCTTTTTTTATTTTCTGTAATTATGTCGTTTCGTATTTTCAAAATCCGTCGCGTTTTTCGTTTTTTTATCGTTTGTCGTACTGACTTCGTAAAAGTCTTTAACGAATTCCGTATTACTGTTATGACCTAACCGTCTTGGCTTCTGAAAACGGTCGGGATCCTGAAGAACCAGACCCCGACCTAGCTAAGAAGTTACGTGATTGGCTGAAAGGGCTTAAGGGCCCTGATTAGACCAAAAGGCTTGAGCCGGATAAGTACCAGAGGGGGCTTAAAGGGGCTTAAGAGGATTTAATTAAAGAAATATCGTTAAACCATAATAAATACCTAAAGCCAAAATAAAAATATATATGTTTATTATTTTTATAATTTAAATAATTTAATTTGTAATATTTATTAATATTAATTATTTATAATAAAATATTTTCGGTATTAAGAAATATAATACGTTATTATATTTATTATTTAGATTTTTACGATATTTTTATTAATATAAATCGGTTAACTTAAGATTTAATAATTAGTTAAATTATTTAGTTATTATACGTTATAAGGTTTTATTTAATAATACCGTTAAATTTTCAATAATATTTAATATTGTTAAAATATTAACCAGTATTTAAAAAACCTTTAATTTTAGGTTCAAATTCGGGAGTTAAAAAAAAGTTTGATAATTTTTAGATTTTCTTCATTTAAGTACGAATTTATTTTCGTTTTTTAAATTTTAATAACTTAGCGGATATGGTCCTAATAATAGGAATATACCTAATAAGAAATATAATTAATTAATTTAACCTTATTATAACAAATTTCTTAAAAATAAGAAAAATAAATAAGGAAGATTTTATTAATAAGATTTCTTTAATTTATACCAATTTTGAAAACAAAATGCGCGATAATTTTAGTAATCCGGATAAAAAACGATTTACAGCTTAATAATTCTTATATTTTTAACAAAAAAGATATACGTCAAATATGCCGTAATTTTTAAAAGTTTTGCGGTTAAGGCCGGATAAGGAAACGATAAAACCGATATTTTTATTAATATATTTTATAAAAGGTTAAGGGATAATATAAAAAATAAAATTCTTTGGATTAAATAATTAGTTACCTTAAATTAATATATTATAAAAATAATTAAAATTAATAATTAATAATTTGAAAAACGATGAAAAAAAGGATAATATATTTTATATTCGGGATATAAATTTAAATAAAGGAGAAAAGGAGATATACCTTTTACTTTTTACGGAATAACATTAAAACTTATAGAATTCGGCGTTATCTATAAATAAGTTTAAAGTTAGATTAAATGCTTTAATTATGGTAAAATGGAATATAAGGCTGATAAATATAAGAAACCAAAGAAATTACGGTAAAATAACTGGACTATTATATCGGAAAAATAATTTAAAAATAATTAAACACACGGTAATAAAGTTATTAACATAATTTAAGCCAAGTATATAATAAGTTTATAGCAAAATGTCTAATAAGGATTATTACGATAAAAATTTTAACGAAAAATACGAAAAGTTAAAAAATTAATTTAATAAGTATTGTAAGTATAATAAAAAATATTACGAAAATAATTATACAAATACTGGGATAAAATACAAAAGTTTTGCTCGGAATTTTTAATTAATATAATAAAATATATATTATATATTGTTAACGACAAGAATATCCCGATTATAAGGAATAAAAATAATATATTTATATAGAAATTACCCGTATATATTATAAAAAATGCGATTTTTTAAACCGTACCGGGCATAATAAAAACGACAAATAATAATATTAATAATTTTGAATTATAAGCCTAAAAATATCCAATAATTAGCCGAAACAAAAAGTAAACCTAAAGAAAAGTAATGCCCGCAACAAAACCCTTTTTGTTATTATGGATAGTATAATTATTAAATGAAAAAGGAGTTAATTTAATATACGGTAGAAAAATATTATTAAAAAATTATTACGGAATTTTATTTTTAATTGGTATTTATTGCGGATTCCTAAGAAAAAAAAGTTATTAAAAAGAAATATATTAATTTATAGGAAATCTTTAAAACGATAACTAAAATAACGCATAATAAGATGTAATTGTAACTATAAAAAAATAATTTATTCGATAAAGAAAATAATTATAAAAAATTAAGAATAATTAATATAGTTCGAAAGAATAATATGCCGGCAACAACAATAAATATAGCAGTTTAATACGTTAAACAAAAAAATATAAGTAAGGTTTAATAAATTCGAATAAGAATTGAAAAAAAGATTATCTGTAAAAAAGCCGTAAAATAATAAAATTTTAAAAAATTAAAAGAAATTTTTTAAAAAAGGTTTTAAATACAATAATAAAAAACGGTAATAATTTTATTACTTTGGAAATACGATTCGGAACGTATTAATATATTATAATAATAAATTACGGAATTTTAAACGGGAATTATATTATATTAAATATAATTAAGAAGTTTATATTATTATAGAAATATAAATTAGAACCTTATGTACCGATAAATGCCAAAAGTTAGGAATTTGTTTACGATAACGGAAAAATTGTACGTAAAATTAATTATTTCGAGATTTTTATTTAAAGACGATATTAAACGGTTAATTTTAATATCGTTTTATTTGGGAATTATGATATAATTTTAGGATTATTATAAATACGTTAATACGAAATTTTAATTAATGGCGAAATTAGCTAAATAAGGTTCGCCTTATATTTTATTAATAAATAAAAAAATATTAAGATTTTAATATTTAATTGATAATGGCGACGAATGTAAGTATAAAGATATAATAAATATTTTATTACTTAAAAAAATAAAACATAAAAAAGAAAACGGATATTAACGAAAAATATACCGTATTATTATTATTATTAAAACGAAATTAGAACAATTAAATAACGATTTAAAATAAGAACAATAATTTTAAAAATTAAAGAATTTGAATAATATATTACTGTAATATTATAAATATAAATAGTCTTTTAAAAGGGAACTTAATATAAAGTTATTAGAATATAATGAATAGAATTATGAAATAATTTTCAAAAAATGATTTTCGATAAAGTTTTACCTTATTTATAACTTTAATAAAAGTAAATTATATATTTTTAAAGGATTCCTGGAAAATCGGTTATAAAAAAGATAAATTCGATTTTCGAAATTATTAATAAGATATTTTATATTTTTCGTATTAAAAAAATGGGAAATTACGATCTGTAGTTAATTATTAATAATTAAACGACGATATTATTAAAAATTAAATATTATTACCTTTACAAACGGAAATTAAAAACCAATTTTACGGAATTAAATAATTTATAATATTCGATTTTAAAAATAAATATAATTTTATTAAGATTAAAAGAAGATATAAATAAAAAATACCTTTTAAAATAAAATATGAATTACTTAAAAATTTAATTATATTAATAAGAGTTACAAACGTATTAGTAATTTTTTAGCCAATAATTAATTATATATTATAAAATATTTTGATATTTTCGTTATTTATTATCTTAATAATATTTTTATTTTTTCAAAAATAGAAAAAATATATATATAATACGTCTTTAAAATTTTTTAAGTTCTATAAAACGCAAAACTATTTATTAACGCAAAAAAGAATTAATTTTATATATAAAGAGTAAAATATTTCGAATATATTATTACTTTAGGATATATTAAGATAAATCTTAAGAAAATTATTGTAATTATAGAATAATAAATGTTAATAATAATTAAGGAAATGTAGGTATTTTTTGGATTCGCCAATTATTGCAGAAAATTTATTCGAAATTTTAATAAAATAATTATATTTTTAATAAATTTTAAGAAAAAAAAAAGAATTTAAATAAATACTAAATACGGAAAAAATATTTCAGATTATTAAGGATACGATTATTAACGAATTAATATTAATTATATATAATTTAAATCGTTCCGTTAAATTAAAAACCGATATTTCGGATTATATATTGAATATAATAATTGGATAGCGAAATAATTAAGGCAAATTATAATTTATTATATTTTTTTTCGTATAAATTAAAAGCAACCGAATTTAATTACAGTATTCCAAATAAGAAATTTATAGCTATTAATAAGGTATTTTAGGAGTTTAAATACTTCTTAAAGAAAAACTTATATTAGGTCAAGGTTTATACGAATTATTAAAATCTTATATAATTTATTACGTTTATAAAATTTATAAAACGATAATTAAGATATACGGAAAAATTAACGAATTTCGATTTCGTTATTATTTATAAGAACAGATTAAAAAATAACAAAATAAATATTTTAAGCAAATAATTAAATTTCGAAAAGAAATTGGTTAAAATTAGCTATATAATTTTTGATATTATTATAAAAAGATATTTACGTTTACGAGAAATTACGATAATTCGGGTAATACGTTATAATATGTATTAGAAAATTTAATAATATAATGATAATTTCCTAGAAAACCAAAAAATAAATAAGATATAAATTCCAAAGGAATACCGGAAGAATTTAATACGAGAAATAAACGAACATTAATTATATAAAAATTTAGGGATTTATAAAACTTAAGAAAAACTTTAACGTATATATTTCTTTTTCAAATAATATTAATAATATAAAAAATTATATGATAATACGATATTTGTATTAAAGTAAAAATACGACGACATATGCTATACGAAAAATTATTATTATTATTAGTTGTAAAGTAATTATGGTATTTAATTATATTTGATTTTATTATTAAACTTTTTATATTAAAAAATTTGATTACGAAAATATATTACGATAGTATTTTCGTAATTATCGATCGATTTACGAAACTTTCCTATTTTTTATTATATTATAAAAACATAAATATCAAATAATTAACATAAATTTTCTGTAAATATATTTTTAATATTTACGGATTATTTATAATACTTATATCAAATAAAAAATTAATTTTCGTATTATAATTTTGGTAAAGCTTTATACCATAAATCGGCTTAAATTATAAGTTATTTAACATATTTAAATTTTAAATAAATAAATAAATAAAAAGAATAAATTAAATTTTAAACATTTACTTACAATATTATAATAATTATAAATAAAATAATTAGGTTAAGAAATGATTAATTACATAATTAACTTATAATATTAGCTATTATAAAAGCATTAAGATAATATTTGTAAACGTAAATATTGGTTTTATTTTAAAAAGTTTATAAAGAAATACGCGATAATAGTTTAATTAATAATAAAAAAAGCTTTACATTAAAGTAATTATAATAACTGTATTAAAAAATAAAATTAAAATTAAAATTCGTACGAAATTAAATAAGCAGATATTATAATTAAAAAAAGTTAAAAAGATTAATTTTTAAAAAAGAGAAAATTGTTTTTCTCGTTATAAAAAATATTTAAATAAAACGATTTAATAAGATATTCGATTTTAAATATATCGGTTTATATAAAATCGTTAAGAAAATCTTAGAAAAATTTTATTACTTAAAAAGTTTATTAAAAGTTAAATTTTATTTAATTTTTTATATTTCTTTATTTAAGTTAATAGCGAATATAATTAAGGTATATACGATATAAAACAATATAAAAATAAAAAACGAATAAATATACGAAATAAAGACAATTTTCGATATACGAAAATAAAACGGATTTACATAGTACCTGATTAAGTGGAAAAAGCATCCGGATTCCGAAAATATCTGGGAACCCGTTAAAAACCTTATTAACATTTAATACTTATTAAAAAAATTTTATTAATAATAATGGGCGCGTTTTAGTTAAGGGTTAACTAATTAATAACCGAGATGTCGGGCTAATTGGTTACGGCCTACGTTAACGTAATAACTGTAACGGCAGCCTTTAATTATTTTTGTTTTTTTTCGAGGCGCTCAAACTTTTTTATCGTTTCCGTACCTTGAATATTGCGGCGAAGTATTTCGATACCCCGTTAATAAAAAAATTCTTTTTATTTCCGTAAACGATTTAAACGATTAAATAATTTGTTAAAATATTACTAAACCTTTAAAAATTCCTTTTCGGTAATACGTTCTTTTAATTTTAAACGATTTTTTTTAGTAATTAATTTATGGTATTTCAAATTAGGAAGGATTAAAAAGATTATAAGGATTTCCGTAAACGGTACAAAAGGCATATTTCCTTAAATTGCGATAGGCCTTATAAATTTTGTTCTTAGATTTGTAATAAGAACAAAAAAATATACGAAAACATAATAAAACTAAAACGGTTAATCCGTTTTGAAAAAACGAAAACGTTAATACGTTTGCAAAAACTGGATTTTTTAATACGACCCAACATAATAAATATAAAAAAGGAAAAGTTACTTACCAAAATTAATAAATAAATGGAATAATTTTTA
The DNA here is from genome assembly GCA_004154925.1 of Monosporascus cannonballus. Lineage (NCBI taxonomy): Eukaryota > Fungi > Ascomycota > Sordariomycetes > Xylariales > Monosporascus > Monosporascus cannonballus. Next base: position 112,890 of record QJNS01000130.1, on the reverse strand, counting down.
GGGATAAAAATTCTAGAAAGGGAGAAATCGCATTATGACCTAATAGTTTTGGCTTTTGAAAACGGTTGGGATCTTAAAAAACTAAATCCCAACCTAATTAAGAAGTTACGTAATTGGCTTAAAGGGCTTAAGGGCCCTAATTGGACAAAAAGGCTTAAGCCGGATAAGCACCAAAGGGGGCTTAAAGGGGCTTAAAGGGATTTAATTAAAGAAATATAGTTAAGCTATAATAAATACCTTAAGCCAGAATAAGGATATATACGTTTATTATTTCCATAATTTAGATAGCTTTAATTTGTAATATTTATTAATACTAATTATTTATAATAAAGTATTTCCGATATTAAGAGATGTAATACGTTACTATATTTATTACTTAGATTCCCATAATACTCCTGCCAACATAAACCCGTCGACTTAAGGTTTAATAGTTGGTTAAACCGCCTAGCCGTCACAATTACGACCCGACAAGCTCCGGTTTCAAGAAACGGTCGGGAGCACACGGGCCACCTCCCGGGTCACGTAACGGTAATCACTGCCAAGCCAGTGATCATTAATGATCAAAGGTGAACCCAAATAATCGTAATTACCACCAACGGCGTAATTACGAAAAATTAAGTTAAAAAAGAAAAAAAATATATACGTTTATTATTTCCATAATTTAAATAATATCAGCTTATAATATAACATTATTATCTAAGGTACCTTTAAAATTATAAAACGTAATATTTTACTATATTTATTACTTAGATTTTTACGATATTCCTATTAACATAAACCTGTTAACTTAGGGTTTAATGATTGATTAAGCCGTATAGCCGTTATGCGTTACGGGTTTGTGTTTAATAATAGCGTTAAATTTTAAGCAATATTTAATATTATTAAAATATAAATTAACATTTAGAAAACCCTTATTTAATAATTTTAGGCTCGAATTTAGAAATTAAAAAAAAATCCGATAACTTAAGGCTACATTATTTACCTAAACCTTTTTCGTCCGCATAAAGCCAAAAAAACCAAAGCCTTATAATAAAAAAGGCAATTTTTAAATTTTTTTAATTTAAGTACAAATTTATTTTCGTTTTTTAAACTTTAATAATTTAGCGAATATAATCCTAATAATAAAAGCATATTTAACGGGAAATACGGTTAATTAATTTAAGCCTATTATAAGAAATTTTCTGAAAATAAAAAAATCAAATAAGAAAATTTTTATTAATAAGACTTTCTTATTTTATACCAATTTCGAAAACAAAATGCGTAATAATTTCAGTAATCCGAATAAAAAACGGTTTACGGCTTAACAATTTTTGTAACTCAGATAAAAAAAATCCGTATCCAAATATGCCGTAATTGTTAAAAGTTTTGCAATTAAAGCGGGATAAAAAAATAACGAAACCAATACGGATATTAACATATTTTATAAAAAGTTAAAAAATAATATAAAAAATAAAATTATTTGGATTAAATAATTAAAATTAACAATCGATAATTTGAAAAATGATAAAAAAAAAGAAATAATATATTTTACATTTAGGATACCATAAGTTTAACCTGAGGAAAAAATAAGACGTATCTTTTATTTCTTATGAAACGGCGCCAAGACTTATAGAATTCGGCGTTACCCACAGATAAAACTGCAGCCAGATTAAATATTTTAATTATAGTAAAATGGAATATAAAATTTATAAATATAAAAAACTCAAAAGGTTACGATAAAATAACTAGATCCTTATATCGGAAAAATAATCCAAAAATAATTAAGAAAATAATAATAAAGTTATTAACATAATTTAAATTAAATGCGTATTAGATGTACGATAAAAAATTTAATAAGAATTATTACGAGAAGAAATCCGATAAAAAATACGAAAAATTAGAAAATTAACGTAATAAATACTATAAATATAATAAATTGCATTATAAAAATAATTACGTAAATATTAAAATTGAATAAAAAATTTTGTTCTAAAACTTTTAATTAATATGGCAAAATATATGCCATATATTGTCGACGACGAGAATATCCCGGTTACGAAAAATAGAAATAATATATTTACGAACGAAATACCCATATATATTATAAAGGAATCGATTTTCCAAACCGTACCGGAAATAATAAGCACAATAAATAATAATATCGACATTTTCGAACCATGACCTGAGAAAATGTTTAACAATTTGTTAAAATAAAAAATTAACCCGAAAAAAAATAATAGCCATAAAAAAACCCTTTTTGTTATTATATATAATGCAATTATTAAACGGAAAAAGAATTAACTTAACGTACGGTAAAAAAGCATTACCAAAAACTTATTATGAATTTTTATTTTTAATTAATATTTATTACAAATCCTTAAAAAAACTATTAAGTAAAAAATACGTTAATTTATAAAAGATATTTAAAACGATAACCAAAATAACGCATAATAAGATACAATCGTAAATATAAGAAAATAATTTATTTATTAAGGAAAAAAATTATAAAAAAATTAAGAATAATTAATATAATTTAAAGGAACAATACGCCGGCAATAATAATAACTATAACAGTTTGATACGTTAAATAAAAAGATATAAATAAGTTTCGACAAATTCCCAACAGAAATTAAAAAAAAAGGTTATTTATAAAAAAGCCGCAAAATAACGAAACTCAAAGAAATTAAAGGGAATTCCCGAAAAAGGCTTTAAACGCGACGATAAAAAATATTAACAACCTTATTATTTTGGATATACGAATCGGAACGTACTAATATACCGTAATAATAGATTGCGGAACTTTAGGCAAGAATTATATTATACCGGATATAATTAATAAATTTAAATTACCATAAAAATACAAATTGGAACCTTATATAACGACAAATACCGAAAGTCAGGAATTTGCTTACGATAACGAAAAAATTATATACAAAATTAATTACTTTAAAATTTTTATTAAAAAATAATATTAACTAATTAATTTCGATATTATTTTATTTAGGAATTACGATATAATCTTAGTATTATTGTGGATACGTTAATATAAAATTTTAATTAATGGAAAAATTAACCAAATAAAATTTATCTTATATCTTATTAATAAATAAAAAAAAGAATTAAAATTTTAATATTCGATCTATAATAACGATAAATATACCCATAAAAATACGATAAATATTTTATTACTTAAAGCAATAAAATAAAAAAAAATAAATATTAAAGAAAAATATAACGTATTATTATTATTATTAAAACGAAATTAAAATAAATAAATAATAATTTAAAATAACAGAAATAATACCCAAAAAATTAGAAACTTTAATTAAGATATTATCGTAATACTATAGATATAAGCAGCTTTTTAAAAAAAACTTAATACGAAATTATTAGAATATAATAAATAAGATTACGAAATAACCCTTAAAAAACGATTTTCGACAAAGTTTTATTTTATTTATAATTTTAACAAAAACGAATTACGTACTTTTAAGAAATACCTAAAAAGTTGGCTATAAAAAGGATGAATTTAACTTTCGAAATTACTAGCAAAATATTTAATATTTTTCGTATTTAAAAAAATTAAAAATTCCAACTTATAATTAATTATCAATAATTAAACGAAATTAATATTAAAAATAAAATACCGTTATTTTTAATTACGAAAATAAAAAACCAATTTTCCGAAATCAAATAATTTATAATATTCGATTTTAAAAATAAATATAACCTTATTAAGATTACAAAAAATACGAATAAAAAATGATTTTTAAAACGAAATACAAACTATTTAAATATTTGGTTATATTAATAAAATTTACGAACGTATTAATAATTTTTTAACGAATAATTAATTACGTATTACGAAAATACTTCGATATATTTGTCATTTATTATTTTAACAATATTTTTATTTCTTTTAAAAACAGAAAGAATATATACAAAATACGTTTATAAAATTTTTTAAGTTTTATAAAACATAAAATTACTTATTAATGCAAAAAAAAATTAATTTCATCTATAAAAAATAAAATATCGGGGACATATTATTATTTTAAAATATATTAAAATATACCTTAAGAAAATTATTATAATTCCAAAATTAAAAATATTAATAACGGTTAAGGAAATATAAGCATTTTTTGAATTCGTTAATTATTATAAGAAATTTATTCGAAATGTTAGCAGAATAACTATATTTTTAATAAATTTTACGAAAAAAAAATTTAAATAAACGCCGGATACAAAAAAATACTTTAAAATATTAAAAATATAATTATTAACGAATTAATGTTAATTATGTACAATTTAAATTATCAGGTTGAATTAAAAACCGATATTTTGGATTACGCGTTAAACGTAATAATCGGATGACGAAATAATTAAGGTAAATTATATCTTATTATATTTTTTTATGCAAATTAAAAGGAGCCGAACATAATTACGGTATTTTAAATAAAACATTTATAATTATTATTATGGCATTCCGAGAATTTCAGCATTTCTTAAAGATAAATTTGTACCAGATTAAGGTTTATACGGATTATTAAAATTTTACCCGATTTATTATAATTAAGAAAATTATAAAATAATAATTAAAATATATAAAGAAATTGGCGAAATTTGATTTCGTTATTATTTATAACAGGGGTTTAAAAAATAATAAAATAAATACTTTAAGTAATTAATTAAACCTTAAAAAATATAATTAAAGTTAACTATATAATTTTTGATATTATTATAAAAGGATATTTACGTTTACGACAAACTGTAATAATACGGGCAGTATTTTATAATATGTACCAAAATATTTAATAATATAATAACGATTTCTTAGAAAATTGGGAAACGGACGAAATATAAGTTTTAAAAAAATATTAAAAAGATTTAGTACGAAAAATATACAAATATTAATTACATAAATATTTAAGGATTTATAAAACCTTAAAGCAATTTTAACATATATATTCTTTTTTTAAAATAAAATTAATAATATAAAAAGTTATACGGTAATACGATATTTATGCCGAAATAAAAGCTCGACGACATAAGTTATACGGAAAAATATAATTATTATTAATCGTAAAACGGCTATAATATTTAGTTATATTCGATTTTATTATTAAATCTTTTAAATTAAAAAATTTTATTACGGGAATATATTACCATGGTATTTTCGTAATCGTTAACCGATTTACGAATTCTTTTTTTACCAAATTACGAAAATATAAATACCGAATAACTAGTAAATTTTTTTTTCAAATATATTTTTAACATATATAAATTATTAATAGAAATTATATTAAATAAAGGATTAACTTTTATATTGAAGTTTTAGCAAGGCCTTATAATATAAATCGGCCTAAACCATAAGTTATTTAACGTATTTAAACCTTAAGCGGATAAATAAATAAAACCAAGAAATTAAACTTTAAAAATTTATTTACGATATTATATCAATTACGAACAAAATATTTAGGCTGAAATATTGCTAATTACATAATTAGCTTATAATAGTAGCTATTACGAAAATATCAAAATAATATTTACGAAAGCAAATTTTAATTTTATTTTAAAAATTTATAAAAAAAATATGGAATAACGGTCTAAGTAATATTAAAATAATCTTTACATTAAAATAATTATAACAATTATATTAAGAAATAAAAATAAAACTGGAATTCGTACGAAATTAAATAAATAAATATTATAATTAGAAAAAATTAAAAAAATTAATTTTCGAAAGAAAAAGGTAATTTTTTTTCGTTATCAAATATATTTAAATAAAGAAACCCAGCAAAAAATTCGATTTCAAATATATTGGTCTATATAAAATCGCCAAAAGAATTTCAGAAAATAATTACCAATTAGAATTTTTATTAAAACTTAAATCTTATTTAAGTTAATAGCAGATATAATTAAAATATATACGGCATAAGATAATATAAAATAAAAAATAAATAAGCATACGAAATAGAAAAATTCTTGCCTCATCGTAATCAGGACCCCATTTTGGAGGTTGTAGCTGCGCCTGCAGCGTAGCAGCCGTAATCACAGCTATAGCTTTTGATCAAGAAATATCTGTCAGGGGTCCAATATATCAGCTAAACTCCTTTAAAAATAATACTTACAAAAATAACAAAACCTTTAAAATAAGGCCTAATAATAAATTATGATTTTTTCGTTCCGTTTAATACGTTTTTATACAAATTCGCAAAATTTATTAATATTAACTTTAATAATATATGTTAATTACAAAACCTTTAATATTTTAAATTATATAATTTAATACACAATTAAAAATTTTATTTCCTAATATAATAATAATCTTAATTAATACGAAATAAAAATTATTATAATAAAAAAAATAACTTAAAATCTCGATTAATATATATTATAACCTTTTATTTCTTTTAAGCCAATATAATAATAATATAAGTTTATAAACCAATAAAATAAATTATAAGGTTTAAAATTATCCGTAATAAGTTCCGAAATATATTTTTTTAATTAATTAAATATAAATAATATATTGGAAAGTTTAAAATTAATACCTTAAATTTTTAAATATTTAATTTTTTTAAACAAAATATTTATTTTTATTTAATATTTTTACTGGTTTTTTGCCGATATAAATATAATTAATTTATATGTTAACGTTATATATACGGCCGATAACCTTACGGAAATTTTGCGCCGTTAATTTATTCGTTTTATATTAGGCGTTATATTTAATAAATAAAGCCGTATTTTACGGAACAAATACATTAATATAATATATAATCTGCTTTTCGGAAAACTTAATATCTTTTTCGTTATTAAAATAAATTTCGGAAAATTTTTAATTATTTAACCCTTTTTTAAATAACCAATTTAATTATTATTTAAATTATATTATTAATTAAGTTAACGAGAAAATAACAAACCTTTTTATTAATAATTTTATATTTTGGTTTTATTTTCATATTTGCCAATACGAAAAATTTAAATTTAAAAATATTTAATTATATATTTACCAAAAAATATAACCATATAATTTTTAATTTTAAATATATATTGAATAATTAATACCAAATTATTATATTAAATTTTGTTTCCGAATAACGATATAATTTGGTTATTATCGACAAAATATATTTATAATCGAATTAAAAAAATTTCCAACTTAAATATATTAATATTTATAACTTAAGTTTTATTCTTTTTACTTGAATATATTAATTTATATATATAATAATTATTACTAATATTACAAAAGAAAATTACAAAATATAGCGGTTTTCGTTAAATCGGCGGCTTAACTAAATATAGTTATAAGGCGGAGATCCGGCATTTTAATATTAATTATCCCGAAATTAATATTATTATTTTCTTTATATTTAAAAATTAACGTTCGAATTAAAAATATTTAAATCCTTTACTAATTAATATATCCGGGCCATTAAATAATATTTTTTTTATTTCATTTAATAATTTATAATTTAATATTAAAATTATTATATATATTAATAATAAGGCGAATATTATAAATATCTGCAATTATCTAATAAGGATTATTGTAAACCGGGGATATTTATTAAAGATTATAAAAAAAGGTATTAAGTTTTATAATTTCAAAATATTTTACGGAAACCAAATTTGTATATATAATAATTTAAAATAATTAAATAATTTTATCCGTATTATTATATTTATTATTATTTTTAAATTAAGTATAAATATTCCGGATATTAATTAAATAATACCATAAAATATATTATAAAGTTTTTCGATTAAAAATATATAATAACGATTTAATTAAACGGTTTATAATTATCAGTAATTAAATATAATTAATTATAAAAAACTACATTATTTATATCTTATTAAATATTTAATAAATATAAAACCAAATTATTTATTTTAAAAAAAATAAAATAATAAAAGAAATTTAAATTTAAGAAATTTAAAATTATATTATTTATAAAAATATAAAGATCGTAAAAAAAACGATATAACGAATTTGGATAATAAAAAAATAATACGGAATATATCGTAAATAATTTTAATTAGGACAAAATAATTATTAAATTTTAATCTTAATTTTCGGCCGGTTAAAATATTATTTTTAAACCTTTAAAATAAAACAATTTTAACTTACAGCACCGGATAAAAATAAGGCCTTAATAATACGTATTATTTAACAGCAAATATATATGTAAAATAATTTTAGCATATTTTAAAAAATAAAATTATTATATTAAAAAAGAACCGTAATAATTTAATTCCGGCTAAACTTCATTATAATATATATATGCTTAATTTCCTTTATATACCCAAATTTTTAAATTCGAAAATATTTACGTAAAAATAACAAAAAACCTGTTAGGTAAAACCGGCTATTTGGGAAATAATAAAGTCCTAATATAAATAATAAGCAAACAAAGTATTTTTTACGTAATTATTTTAGTTTAATAATAAAAAAATAAAATAAATATTTATTTTTATTAAATTTAAACGGTTTTTATTTAATAAGTTTTCGAATAAATAAAATAAAATTAAAAATTCATATTTAATTTCAAATATAATTGAATTAATTAAAACGGTTCCTGGTTTTAATAAATAATAATATTAAGATATTTTAAAAAATTACTTATTTTTTATATTATATATAATATACGAGAAAATTATATTTTTTATTTTATAAAAATATAAATAACTTTCCGTAAATAACGGAATTCGTTTAATCGGAAATAACTGCGCTATATCCTTATATTATAAACCAATTTATACAAGTCATAAATTATAATTACGTTACAAATTATAATTATCTTATAAATTTAATAAATATAGGAAAAAAATATAAGGCCATTTTAAGTTGTATTTCGTTTTAATTAAAGAATACTATATACGGTTATTCGGTTTAAATTAGTAAATTATTAATTTAATAATAATTCTAATAATTTAAATATTAAATTAATATATAATTTATATACTTTCGTAATTTAGAATTATAATTTTGGTTATAGTAATATTTATGTTTATATACGTAATTTGCGATACATTAAAAAATCTTAATTAAGAATTTATTTCGTATTTTCTATTCATTACATTAACGTAAAACTTATTATTTTTAATTATTTTTAATATTTTAGTCCTGCTTTTATTACCGTACTCATATTCGCATAGTTCGTTTATTTTTATATTGTTACCGGAATCGCCGGTATCGCCGAAATATAATAATCCGTAATATAATATTATAAATCATATATCGGAAATAAAAATCAAAGTAAAAATTTTTATCGAAATTAAAAAAATACGAATTAAAAAGTAAATAATATTTATTAGATAATAACATTAATAATAAATTAAAAGAATATTCGTAATATTAAATTAAAAAATAAAAAATGAAATTTTGCCGGTTTTAATTAAAATTAATATTAAAAAATATATTTGGTTTCGGCGTAATATTATTATTATAAAACGTAATAATTATAAATATTTATATAATATTAATTAAAATTATTAATATATTATTTACATATTAAATTTGCTATTTTTATTAATTTTGAATTTATTAAATTTTATGTTAAATATTAATTCATTTTAATCCAGATTAATCATATATTATAATAAATATATAATAATTCTTTTAATTCGGAAAATTTACAAAAATTTATATTATATAATTCGATTTATAATTTAGTACAGTTATTAATAATTTTTTTTAAATTATAACTTTTAATTTATAATACCGAATTAAAATGTTTTAAATTTTTTTCTGTTTTTTTTTTAAATTCGTTTTATTAATTTTTAAAATAACTATAGTTCTTTTAATTTTCAAAATATTTTAATTCGGGTCGAATAATTAAAATAAAGGATTAATTATGCGGATAAATAAATAATATGGACAATATTTCGTTAATATGAAAAAGGTTATTTTTTTATTATTAATATAATTATTTTAATATCTGTTTTTCTCTAAATATTAAATCGAAATATTTAAAATTCCGGATTTATAATAAATTTTTATCAATTATGTTTTATAACTTTATTTTTTTATAATTAAGATTAATATCTATTAGCATACGGTGCTAAGTAATATTTTTCGAAATCGTCCGTATATTTTATTATTATTTTTTTAAAGATTTTAATAATTATTTCTTTTTTGAATTAAAGCTTTTTGGTTCCCTTAGTAAAAATGAGACGGCCAGATCTAGCTTTTTTCTTTTCGCCGCGTTTTCCCTTTATCGGCATACCTAACTTCCCGGTTAATTCTAAGGATTCCTTTATTTTTTCCTCAACTGGTTCTAAAAATTTCTTTATATTAAAATTTTACATCAGTAAAATAATAATTAGATATTCCGAGTAACTGCCGAAATCCTTAATATTAATACCAAAAATACCGTGGTACCTAAAAATTTAATCTTTATATAAAATTATTTATTTAATAATTAATTACGTATAATTACGGATTGTTCTTTCGTCTAATATTATAAATATAATGTTTATATAATATATATTATAAGCTATATTACGATTTTAAATTTCTTTTATTCGAAATTATAAAGTTATTATATTTCTAATATTATTTATGTTATGCAAATTATTATAAATTATAAATTCCCGAAACTAATTTACGGACCGAATTATACGATTATTTAAAAAATATATGTCGGTTAAATTTATAATATAAAAAATATTTATTATGCGGTTTTAAAACTTTATTATTTAATACTTCGTATTATCGGTATCGATAATTTTATTATTATATTTTAATATAACGAGAAAAACGAATAGTATTATATATTATTTAATAATCTTCTTAAAATTTGATAAAAACCAAATTTAAAAATTATTAAAATTTATAAATATATTTTTTACTAAGTTTTTATAAATTATGGATATATAATTAAAATCTCGTAATATTTATTTAAATATTATTTCGAAATTATCGTAAATCAAATTAATATTAATATATATATAACGGTAAATAACTTCTATTTTTTAATATATAATAATACAATACATTTTATCATAACTTTATAATATTAAGATTTTGTTAAATAATTATTTAATTTAAAAAAATAATTTATACATTAAGGAAAAATTTAGAAAAATAATATATATAATAAGAAATAAAATACAGAATATAACGCCGTAATTAATATAATTTATATCGAAAATTAATTTAATGCCGTTACGATTTTTGTATATATTTTAATTTTTTGCTAAATCATTATATGTTTTCCGAATATAATTAGCGTATTTTATTTTATTAAATAATAATAATATTATTATAATAATTATATAATATTATATATATATAAATAAGTAATTATAATTAAAATATTGAAAAATATTATAAATTTATTAACATAAATCCGGCTTAATTAAAACCAAAAGTGTAAATAAAAAATAAAAAATATAATATATAAAATAAAATTCATATAATAAATAATTATTAAATATATTATTAATTTAAATATGAAATATATAAGGATTTATAATATAGAAATAAAATTTATAAATAATTAATAAATTAAAAAATATTTTAAGGTAATATATATAATTAAAATTATATAATTATAAATATAAAAATTAATATTATCTTTTTTATAACGAAATTATAATATGTAAAAAAGATTTAATAACCATATATAAATTATACGAAATTTATATTTTGTTATCAATTATTTAATATAATTCATAAAATTATTTTAATTAAATATATATGAAATGTAATTATTATAATTAATTAATATATAATTAATATTATTTATTAAATTATAATTTTTTATAATTCTAAAAATTTATTATATTTTAACATTTAAATTTCCGTTTTTTATAGCATAATAATTATTAATTAGTTTTTCTTTTATGTAAGTTCCGAAATTTATATTATAATATATACGTTTTTATATTTTATATATTGTAAAAAATAAATAAATCTTTTATTAATATAATAAAGCTAATTTTTATTATAATTCCTAATAATATATTTTAAATATACTTAAAAAACTTTATTTGCTTACTTAAAGGAATTAAATTCCCTAATAATATTTCTGAAAAATAATTTATTTTCGAAACATAATCTATTCCCAAAAAATAACTTTAAAAACGGGTAATAAGATCTCGGACCAAACAACAGCCGGAATAAGTACTAAAATAAAAAGAATTTGTTTCCGAAAAATAACTTTAAAAACAGGTAATAAAATCTTTCATTAAAAAATAACCGGAACAGGTATTCAATTAACTTGTAATAAGACGAAATTAATAATCTAATCCCGATTAAGGTATTTTCGTATTAATTCAGTAATATTCGATTATTTTAAAATATAAAATATTCCTTACAGAAAATATATATTATATGTAATCGATTTGAAATATTACGTATATATTATAAAATTATATTAATAAAATACAAAATTAAAAGAATAAGTATTTTATATTTTAATATTAATATAATATATATAAATTAAATAAATCTTACAATTATTACAAATTTATAAATTCAGTAATATAATGAAAAATCTATTTTATAAGAAATTTTTTATTATAACAAAATACGGCATTTATATAAATTTTAAATATTTAATAATATAATTCGAAATATTTTCCGTAAAAATAACCGGTTGAATAGAATTTATATTATAACGGATTATATAGGCCTTATAAGTTATTAAATTGTTAAATTAATTACGAACTTTTAAATAATTACGGTATTTGCAATTTAACGAAAAAGAATATATAAACCGGATATTATAAAAACGATACGAAAAAAGGTGTATAATTTTATAAACCGGGTATTTTCATTAAAAAATATATATTATATAATTATTTTATAAATATTATAATTTACGGAATTATGCGGGCAATAAATATGTAAATTACGTATAAAACTACGGCGAAAAATATTTATACGTAATTCCTCAATATTTTACATTATTATATAATCAGAATAAAGATTTTAAAAAGGATTTAAACGTAAATATTGCGCCTAAAGTAAATAAGATTTTAGGATTCGAAAACCTAAAAAAAGTATTAATATATAAGTTATAATAATAAGCGAAAAAAGGTAAAACGGAAAGAAAAAACCTTAAAAAGTATGTAAAAATATTAATTAGTAAATTAATTACAAACGAAATATACGGATTAATTCGAAATTATATATTATATTTAATTATAAATAATACGATATTTTTATACGACCTTACGGAAAACAAAATATTCGAAAGGAATATAATTAATTAAAATTACGTAAAACATAAACCTAATTATTTATATTAATTTCGTTAATAATTATACCGTATATTTTTGTTATGAAATATTATTTTCTTAATCACGGTTTTATTATTAAAAATAAATAAATTACGTTAATATAATAATTAAGTAATTACAATAACATATAAAACGATTCCGAAATTAATTTATTAAAATTACGTAAATAATAAATTATATCAAGAATTTGTTTTCGTCCAATAAATCCTGATTTTATTTATTTAATAATAATAATAATAATAACGGACCGCTTTAATTAAAATTATTAATTAAATTATTAATCATTTGTACCATAAAATTATAAATTTTTTCTATATATAAGATATTATAATTATTTTAAACCAAATTATTTTTAATAAATTCGGTACCAAAAGCTTTTGAAATAATTACGTTAAAACTATTTATAAATTAATTAATTATTTTCTGCCGTATATAACTAATTAAATTTATATACGTTATTAATAATAAGTACGGTATTATTAAAATTAACAAATTAATTTTTATAATTTTACGGCCGGTAACCGAAAAATTTTCGAATTTTTAGTTATTTCTTTTAATCCGAAATAAATATCTTTTAATTAACCCGGAATTCCGAAATAAAAAATAAATACGTTTGAAATTTCGTTATAAAAGTTATAAATAACAGAACGTTTATTTCGCAAAAATATATAACGGGTATAAATTTTGCGTTATAAGGATATACGGTATCTAATTAAAAACGAATTTCGGAAAAAAATAATATTAAAGTTATATATATTATTTTTCGAAAGGCGCAATTCGCCAGAAAATTGTAAAATATAATGTTCGCCTTTTTGATTAAATATTTTTTATATTTTTTTTTTAAATTTTATTGAAGCCAAATTTAATATTAAAATCGAATTAATAAAAACTTAATTTGATATTATAAAACGTAATATCTAATCGAAATAAAATATTTTTTTTTACTGTAATTAAATTAATTAGCCCTATAAAAAAATAATAATATCGGTATTAGCCGCCTATTATAACTAACATTATTATATCGTATAATATATGAAAAATATAAATAAATTTGAGTTTTTTTTAAAAAAAAATAATAATTTCGTAATTCTTTATCGATAAAAATGGTATTAATCGATAATTGGTTATTATTTTCAATAAAATTAAAAAACTATCGCCCTATAAATTATCGGCTATAATAAAAATATTTTCGGCTTTATAATTATTCGATAAAAAAGTTTTATTAGGTACGTTTTAATTAAAATTAAATTACTTAATAAATAATATAAATAAGTTATATTTTTGAATTAAAAAATAAAATATTTACAAATTATTTATAAAATTATTTATATTATTAAATAACGTATTATTAATAAATAATAACAAAATATTTTCGTTAAAAAGGTTTTATTTATTAACGCGTCTTAATAAAATCTCGTAATACCTTATTTATTTATCAGGCGTAACCAAAATATTTAAAAATTATATTATACGCGATGAATTTAAATTCGGCAATAATTAACCGCCAATATATATATTTTATAAATTTGGTAAACTTAAATTTCCAAAAATGAATTTCGGTTAAAATAGTTAAGAAAATTTTATATATATTAAATATTTTTGTTATAAATAATTTATGTCAAATAGGTAATTTCTGCAAAAATAATCTAAATATGCGAATATTTTATATATAAAGGATAAAAAGTTCGAAAAAATAAAATTTCGGTAATTTTTAATATAATTACGTTATTTTATTTAAAAGTCATAATTTACTTTTAAAATTATTTATATTTTATATATTCTTTTTATATTATTGGATTAATAAGTACGTATAATTATTAGTAGAAAATTTATTTATATATAAAATAATGTAAATATAAAAAAGAAATACCGTTTTTTATCGTATAAATCAATTATTTTAGCTTAATTGGCCAATATTTTCCAAATATAGTTAATTATTTTTTAATTTTTATAATTAAAATAAAAACGTCCCAAAAATTAATAAAAGTTTTTTTTTAAATTTATATATTTTTTGGAAAAGCTTTCGATAAACGTTATAAATGCCGTCGATAGTATTTTCGTTTTCGTTAATTATATCTAACAAAATCGAATAATACTTATTATACGGTATACGTTTTAATTTGGGAAAACACGGGAATTTTTGCTTATTATGTTTATAAAACGTATTAATAAAAACGGAAAATAAAATCCAGATAATATTAATTACAAATTAATAAAGAATATTCAACAATATTAAATATTATTATAATATTTTATAAAATTATTTTATTTTATAATATTAATAAATTTAAAAAATAAATTATTTTAATTTTTTTAAGGATACGGTTATAATAATAGGTAAAAGCAATAATAATATTTTTCATAACAATACCATATTAAAACATTATATTAGAAATATAATTTTAAATATTAAAGTTATCGTACCAAAATACGATATTATTTTAATTTACCTCATTATAAAACGTAACTTATTTTAATTAAAATTATTTTATTATAAAAAAATTAATACTGTTACTTTAATTTCTTTTATTAACCAAATTGTGTTTTTATTTAATATATAATAATTTTCGTAAATATTTCACCCCCTTAATATATTAGTATTATTACGTAATAAATTCGAAAATAATAAAAACTTATTTAATAAATAAGGTAAATCAATCTCGTTAATTTTGGAAATTATTTTAATTATAATAATTAACATTATAAAAAAAATATATAAAAAATCCGAATCGTTATTATTACGAAACCGTTTCGTTTTTTATTTCGTATTACATAATTATTATTTTTGCTTTAAATATATAATTACTCAATTTAAAAACATAAATTAATTATGGGTAAATATTTTTACAAAGTATTAGTTTTTATCTAAAATAATATAAATTATATTAATTTCGAACAATATTTTTTCCGGCGGACGGCGGAATTTAGACCTTTTTATAAAAATTATAAATTTTCCGTATAATATATGATAATATTTATATATAACGGGGTCCTAATTAACAAAAATTAAAAATTCATATTAACTTTCGCATATTAATAATTATTTATATATTTTTTTTAATAAATTAATTAATTAATTGATTCGAACGGTCGAATTAATAATTTTGCGTAAATCGTTATATAAAATTTAATTACCAATAAAATTTTTAAACGTTATATTAATTCTTTTATATTAATATTAGAAATTTAAGGTACGCGTACGTGTATTTTGTTTTAAAGGCGTAACGCGGTAAATCTAAAAAAATTCGGATTTATCGTATTTTGAAAAAGGAAATTATAATATAACGGGTTCGGATTATAACTATTATACGTATTAGGATTTAAAAATAACAAATAAATCCGAATCAGGATTATCGTAATATTAATAATAAGCCATAATTAAGGTAATTATATATATATATATTTATAAAAACGTATTATTATTAAGTTGTTATGGATTTTTGTTTTTTTGAAAAAGCAAATATACCAAACGAAACCGTTTTTACGCAATTATAACTTAGGCCTTGCTGGCTTGTTACGGGGATTTGGGATTTGATTGGTTAATATTTAGCGTTATAGAGCGGTACTTGAGTAACTTTGAAGAAATTGGGAAAACGAGCCAGGGAGGCCTGAGCTAGCTGAGGTAAAAAAATCGTTAATATACGAAAACAAAATAAATTTACTTAGTACCTAATTAAATAGAAAAAATACCTAGATTCCAAAAATTTCTAAAAACTTACCAAAAACCTTATTAGCGCCCAGTATCTATTAAAAAAGTTTTATTAACAACGACGGACGCGTCCTAATTAATAACCGACCAATCGGTAACCGGGATATCGGGCCAATTAGCCGCAATATGTACTAACATAACACCCGTAATGGCAGGTTCCAATTATTTTTGTTCCCAACGCTTTTATTCCTTTAGTTCGTCCAACAATTAAAACTTACGTTATATTATAGTAACGCTTTTCGAACGAATTAACGCTTTTTGTTTACGTAAACGAATAAAACGAGAAAAGGTTTATTTATCTTTTTCTAATATTTGCGTTAAATTTCGAAATAAAGCCGTTAAAGCTTTAATAATTATTTTTCGGCAAACGTTTTTTCGTATTTTAAACGTTAATATTCGTGACGGATATTTTGTAAGAAAGAAATAGGTACGCCGGTACTATTACAAGATCGACCTCGATTAATACATTTCTTATACCTTAAAACGTTTTCCATTATTTTACACTTTATGTTTTTCGAAAAATAATAAAAGTAAAGCATAATTTCGTAACCAAATTCGTTAAAGGCTTTTATAAGGTCAGTACGACGAACGGTAGAAAAACGGGGAACGCAACGAATTTTGGAAATGCAAAACGACATAATTAATAGCAAAAAAAAGGATATTTACTACATAAAAAAAAGAAAAAAAAAGTCTTAAGGGCAAAATTTGAAGAAGGGGAAGATCGTATTACGACCCGACAAGTTCCGGTCTCAAAAAACGGTCGGGAACATACGGGTTACCTCCCGGGTTACGTGACGGTGATCACTGTTAAGCCAGTGATTATTAGTGATTAAAGATGAATCCAAATAATCGTAATTATTATTAATAGCATAATTACAAATAATTAAGCCAAAAAGGAAAAGGATATATACGTTTATTATTTCTATAATTTAGATAGCGTTAGCTTGCAATATAACATCCTTACCTAAGGTATTTTTGGAATTACGAGACGTAATATCTTCCTGTATCTATTGCTCAGATTCCCACGATATTCCTGCCAACATAAACCCGTCGACTTAAGGTTTAATAGTTGGTTAAACCGCATAGCCGTCACATTCGGTTACAAAATTATGTTTTACTCTTATTATGTCTCGAAAATTATAAAGTATAAAATAATAGAAAATATTTCAAGATATAAAAAATACATTAATTAAAATCGGTCTTACGATAATACCGGCGTACCTCTCTTTTTTTACAAAATATCTGTCGAAAACATTCATATTTAAAAGGTGAAAAAACGTTTTTCGAAAAGCGATTATTAAAAACTTAACGGCGTTATTTTAAAGCTTAACGCCATTATTAAAAGAAAATAAATAAATTTTTTTTCGTTTTATTCTTTTGTATAAATAAAAGGTATTAATTCGTTCGAAAAACGTTATTATGGTACAGCATAAGTTCCAGTTATCAAACGAATTAGAAAAATAAAAACGTTAAAAACAAAAATAACTGGAAGCTGCCGTTACGGCTATTATATTAACGCAGGCCGCGGCCGACTAGCCCGATATCCCGGCTACCGACCAATCGATTATTAACTGAAACGCGCCTGTCGTTATTAAGAAAAACTTTTCAATAGGCGTTAGGCGTTAATAAGATTTTTAACGAGTTCACATATATTATCGAAATTCAGATACTTTTTTGACTTAACCAGATATTAGGTAAGTCCGTTTTATTTTTGTATATCGAAAATCTTTTTTACTTCGTATGCCTATTCGTTTTCCATTTCTATTTCGTTTTATACCGTATATATTTTGATTATATCGATTATTAACTCGTATAAGGAAATATAAAAAATTAAATAAAATTTTATTTTTAATACAGATTTTAATAAATAATCATTTTCTGAGATTTTTCTGGCGATTTTATATAAAGCGGTATATTTAAAATCCAGTTTTTTACTGGGTTATTTTATTTAAATATTTTTTCTAATAAGCAAAATTATATCCCCTTTTTCTAAAACTAATTTTTTAACCATTTTAATTATAATACTTATTTATTTAATTACGTATGAATTTTAGTTTTATTTTATTTCTTAATATACTTATTATGATTATTTTAACGTAAAAAATATTTTAACATTAATTAGATCGTCGTTACATACTTTTTTTTTAAATTTTTAGAATAAAATCAAATTTGCGTTTATTGATATTATTTTAACATTTTCGCAGTAATTAGTTTTATAAATTAATTAAATAATAAATAAATTTTTTAACTGAATTATTGTATTTATAATTAATATATTATCGACAGTAAAGTTTTAACATTTAGTTAATTTATTTAATTTATTTATGCGTTTAAAGTTTAAATACGTTAAATAATTTATAATTTAAGCCGATTTACGTTGTAAAACCTTATTACAATTTAAATATATAAACAATTTATTTAAAAAAATATATATTATTCTTTCGATATTTATGTCTATATAATATGGTGGGAAATAAAAAGATTTCGTAAATTGATCGACGATTACAAAAATATTATCGTAATGTACTTTTGTAGCTAAATTCTTTATTATAAGAAATTTGGTAATAAAGTCCAATATAATTAAATATTGCAATCGTTTTGCAATTAATAATAATTGTAATTTTCCGTATAGCTTATATCGTCGAATTTTCCTTCTAGCGCAAATACCGTATTGCCGTATAATTTTTTATACCGTTAATTTCATTTTAAGAAGAGAAATATATACGTTAAAACCGTTTTAAGGTTTTATAAAGTTTTAAATGTTTATATAGCTAATATTCCTATATATTTCGTACTGTATATTTTTGAAACCTTTTTAAAATATATATTTTGTCCGTTTTTTGGATTTCCGGAAGGCCGTCGTTATATTATTATATCATTTAATATATATTAAAAGGTATGATCAGAATTATCATAATCTGTCGGGGACATAAATTTCCTTTTATAGTAATATTAAAAATTATATAACTAATTTTAACTAATTTCTTTCGAAACTTTTTTGTTTATTTAAAATATTTACGTTATTATTTTCTAATCCTTTTTATAGATAATAACGAAAGGGAAGTTGGTTAATTTTTTACGTAACGATATTATCGTTTTATAAATTCCTTGGTCGTAATAAATCCGGGAAAATTTTAATAATTTGTATAAAGCTTAATTTAATATAAACTTCCTTTAAAATACTTAAACTTTCGGAATATTATAATAATAACCATAAATTCCTTACATGGAATACTATAATTAAATTTGGTTTTTATGAACCTATATAAAACAATACAATAAAATATAATTTGCCTTAATTATTTAGTTATTTAATTATTACGTTTAAGCCGTAATCTCAACTATAGGTTATTAATTTAACGGGGCGGTTTAAATCATATATAATTAATATTGGTTCGCTGGTAATTGCGTCCTTAATATTTTAAAACATTTTTTTCATTTCGGACATCTATTTAAACTTTTTTTCTTTTGTTCGTAAAATTCGTTAGGGATATAATTATTTTACTAAACTTTCGAATATATTTTTTGTAATAATTAGCGAATCTATGGAATGTCTGTACCTTTGTAATCGTTATTAACGTCTGCCATGTTTATAATTAAAGCGACTTTTTTAAGATTTATCCAAATATGTCCTGGGATAAAAATATGTCTCAAATATTCCACTTTCAATACGTAGAATTTAAAAAACTTTATAAACGTATTTTGTATATGTTTTTTCCGTTTTGAAAAAAGATGAAAATGTCGTCGAGATACTAAATAACGAAAATATTGAAATAGTTTCGTAGCATATAATTAATTACTGATTAAAAAGTTACTAATACGGTCGTAAATCTTATAAATATAACTAAGTACTTAAATAGTCTGTATTTTATCCTAAAGACTATTTTCTATTTAGCTTTTTTCTTAATCTTAATAAAGTTATATCCATTTTTAAAATCAAATATTATAAACTATGTAGCTCCGTAAAATCGGCCTTTTATTTCCGTAATTAAAGGTAATATTATATTTTTAATAATAATGTCATTTAATTATTAATATTTAACTATAAATTATAACTTTGTATTTTTTAGATACGAATAATATTAAGTATTGTGCCGGTAATTTCGAAAATCGAATCTATCTTTTTTATAATCGATTTTCTAAGTATTTTTTAAAAACGCGTAATTTATTTCAGTTAAGATTTTAAATAAAGTAAAACTTTATTATGCATCTTTTTTTTAAAATTGTTTTATAATCTTATTCGTTATATTTCGGTAATTTCGTATCGAATTCCTTTTTAAAAAGTTATTTGTATTTATGGTATTATAATAACATATTAATTAATATCTTTAGTATTTAAAGCTACTATTTTAAATCGTTATTTAATTATTTCAGTTTCGCTGTATATTATAACACAGCCAAGGAAGAGTCCCGGAAACGGTCACTTGGTGACCGAAACAGGACCCAAGTGGGTCGGAATCACGTGACATGGATCCGGAGTGATCCAAGGGATTTAACGAGATCCATGCAGTAATTCAGTATGAATCCGGAATAATCCAAGGGATTTAACGGGATCCAACGGGATCCAGAAAAGGATATATATGTTCATTATTTCCATAGTTTAAATACCATTAGCTTATAATATAATGTCGTTACCCGAGGTACTTTTGGTATTACGAAACGTAATATATAAAAAAACAAATTATTTCATAAGGAAAACAATTGTAATAAAATTAAAAATAATTGATATAATTCGAAGAAATAATATGCCGATAATAAAAATAAAGATAGCAGCTTAACGCGTTAAACGAAAAAATATAGATAAAATTGGACAAATTTAAATAGAAATTGAAAAAAAGTTTATTTATAAAAAAGCTGCAAAATAACGCAACCCAAAAGAATTAAAGAGAATTTTTAAAAAAGGTTTTAAACGTAATAATCAAAAACGTTAATAACATTATTATTTTGGATATACGAATCGGAATATATTGGTATATTGTAATGGTGGAATGCGGAGTTTTGGGCAGAACTTATATTATACCGGATAAAATAATAAGTTTAAATTGCTATAAAAATATAAGTTAAAACGTTATATAATAACGAATGCCGAACGTGAGGAGTTTGCTGACGATAATGGAAAAATTATATGCGAAATTAATTATTTTAAAATTTTTATTTAAAACCGATATTAAATACTTAATTTCGATATTATTTTATTTAAAAATTACGATATAATTTTAGGATTATTGTAAATACATTAATACGGAATCTTAATTAATAATAAAACTCATTAAGTAAGGGTCGCCTTATAATTTATTAACAGATAAAAAAAAATTAAAACTTTAATATTCGATTACTCATAACAATAAATGCAAATGTAATAATATAATAAAGGTTTTAGTTCTTAAAGGGATAAAATATAAGAAAAAAACGAACATTAAAGAAAAATACGACGTATTGTTATTATTATTTGAAAGAAATTAAAGCAATTAAATAATAATTTGGAAAAATGAAAATAATAGCTTAAAAATTAAAAAATTTGATTAATATGTTACCGTAATATTACAGATATAAGTAGCTTTTTAGAAAGGAATTCGATACGAAATTACCAAAATATAACAAATAGAATTACGAAATAGTTTTTAAAAAAGGATTTTCGACAAAATTTTGCTTTATTTATAACCTTAACGAAAACGAATTACGTATTTTTAAAAAATATTTGGAAAATCGGTTATAAAAAAGCTGGATTCGACCTTCGAAATTACCAGCAGGATATTCGATATTTTTCGTACAAAACAAATAAAATTGCGATTTATAGTTAATTACCGATAATTAAATAATATTATTATGAACGATTAAATATTATTACCGTTAATGACGAAAATAAAAAACCGATTTTACGAAATTAAATAATTTATAATATTTGATTTTAAAGATAAATATAACCTTATTAACATTAAAAAATGCGAATAAAAAATAACTTTTAAAACGAAATACGGATTATTTATATATTTAGTTACGTGAATAAAATTTATAAACGTATTAATAATTTTCGAACGGATAATGAATTATATATTACGAAAATACCTCGATATTTTCGTTATTTGGTATTTCGACAATATTCTTATTTTTTCAAAAGTGGAAAAAATATATATAAAATACGTTTATAAAGCTCTTTAAGCATTATAAAACGTAAACTTATTTAATAATACAAAAGAAAATTAATTTTATAAATAAAAAGTAAAATACTTAAAATATATTATGATTTTAAGATATATTAAAATAAAGCTTGAAAAGATTATAGCAATTACAAAATAACAAACGTTAACAATAATTAAAAAAGTATAGGTATTTTTTGGATTCATTAATTATTATAAGAAATTTATTCGAAATTTTAGCAAGTTAATTACATCTTTAACGAATTTTACAAAAAAAAAGAATTTAAATAAACATTAAATACGGAAAAAGTATTTCAAGATATTAAAAATACGATTATTAATAAATTAGTATTAATTATATATAATTTTAACTGCCCCGTTTAATTAGAAACCGCTATTTTGGATTACGTATTAAACGTAATAATAAGATAGCAAAATAATTAAAACAAATTATATCTTATTGTACTTTTTTTATATAAATGAAAAAAAGCCGAACTTAATTACGGTATTCCAAATAAGGAATTTATAATTATTATTATAGCATTTCGCAAATTTAGGTATTTTTTAAAAAGAAACTTATAGCAGGTTAAGATTTATACGGATTATCAAGATTTTACCGGATTTATTACGCCCAAAAAGTTTATAAGACGATAATTAAAATATATAGAAAATTTAGCGAATTTTGACATCGTTATTATTTATAAGAAAAGCTTAAAAATAATAAAACAAATACTTTAAATAAATAATTTATTTTTAAAAATATTTATTAAAAATAATTATATAATTTTCGATATTATTATAAAAAGTATTTACGTTTACGACAGATTACGATAATTCGGGTAATATCTTTTAATATGTATTAAAAGATTTAATAATATAATAATAATTTCCTAAAATATTAAAAAATGAATAAGATATAAATTCCCAAAAAATATTAAAATAATTTAATACGAAAAAATATACGAATATTAATTATACGAATATCTAAAAATCTATAAAATCTTAAAACGGATTTAACGTATATATTCTGATCTTAAAATTTAATTAACGGTATAGGAAGTTATACAATGATATAATATTTATGCCAAAACAAAAATTTAACGATATAAGCCATACGGAAAATTACAGCTATTATTAATCGTAAAGCGATTATAATATTTAATTATATTTAATTTTATTATTAAATTTTTTTATCAAAAAAATCTAATTATAAAAATATATTACGATAGCATTTTCGTAATCGTCGATCGATTAACGCAATTCTTTTAGTTTTTACCATATTATAAGAATATAAACGCCGAACAAATAGGATATATTTTCTTTAAATATATTTTTAGTATATACGGATTATTAATAAAAATTATTTTAAATAAAGAATCGATATTTATATCGAAATTTTAACAAAACATAATAATATAAATCGGCCTAAATTACAAATTATTTAACGTATATAAACCTTAAATAAATAAATAAATAAAATAAGGAAATTAAGTTTTAAAAACCCATTTACAATTTTATATTAATTATAACCAAAGTAACTAGGTTAAAACATTATTAATCGTATAACTAACTTATAATACCAGCCACCATAAAAATATTAAAATAATATTTGCAAATATAAATTTTAATTTTACTTCAGACATTTACAAAAAAATACGTAATAATAATTTAATAAATACCAAAATTATGCTTAGGTCCAAATAATTACGATAATTGCCTTAAAAATGAAAACAAAACTGGAATTTATACAAAATCAAATAAATAAATATTATAACTAAAAAAGGCTAATAGGATTAATTTTCGAAAAGGGAGAAATGGTTTTTTTCGTTACCAAAAACATTTAAACAAATTAATATAACAAAAAACTCGATTTCAAATATATTGGTTTATATAGAATCACTAAGAAAATATCAGAAAAACATTACCAATTAAAACTTTTACCAAAAATCAAATTCCATTTAATTTTTTACCTTTTCTTATTCGAGTTAATAACGGACATAATTAAAGTATATACGGCATAAAACGACGTAAAAGTAAAAGGCGAACAAATAGACGAAATAGAAAAAATATTCGATATGCGAAAATAAAATAGATTTACCCGGTACCTAATTAAATAAAAGAAAATCCAAATTCCGAAAACACCTAGGAACCTGCTAAAAATCTTATTAGTGCCTAACGCCTATTAAAGAATTTTTACTAATAATAACGAAACTACTAGAAATAATTGCGTCTTAATCCATATTTACGATAAGATCCAAAAAATAAGATTATTCGGAAAACGTAATACGAAGTTCGTTTTTTAAACGACCGCATTTCGCCTTTAAGCGATCAGCTTTTTCCTATTATTCTAATTCGTCCAAGGATTGAAGACCCTAGTTAACCATTTATACGGCCTTTTTGCAAAAAACAATACTGCTAAATACGAAAACGCTTTAAACGAAATAACATTTTATCTAGGCAATAGGATACGATTAACAACTTTTAACGAATATCGCGAAAATGTTACCGGGCGGAAAATTCTTCTGACCGGAAACGTTCTATCTTTTTGTTAATATTATTTAAAAAAAAGAAAAATACCAGAATCATTATAATGGCGTTTTTTCGAAATGTATTATTAATAACGCGTTATATTATCCGACATGATGCAGAAATCGCCCGCATAAAAACAAAGTGTACAGGGTATAATTTCGAAACCAAAATTAATAACAAAAAGAACTAAAGCTTCACGTTTTTTATAGTTAATACGTCTGCGGTTTTTAATAACGCGGCCGGACATAGTTATAATAAAAAAGACATTTACCAGAAAACTCTTAAAGGCAAAATTTAGAGGAAAAAATCGTATTATAACCCAGCTAAAGGGGGGTTCCGGAAAAGGTTATTTGGTAACCGAAATGGGACCTAAATAGGTCGGAATTACGTAATATAAATCAGGAATAATCTAAGGGATTTAACGGGATCCATGCAGTTACTTAGTATGGATGCGAAATAATTTAAGAGATTTAACTGGATCCAGGAAAAGATATATACGCTTATTATTTCCATAATCTAAATAATACCAGGTTATAATATAACATCGTTACCTAAAGTACCCTTAGTATTAGGAGACGTAATATATTATTATATTTATTACTTAAATTCTTATGATATTCCTGCTAACATAAATCCGTATAACAAAGGTTTAATAATTAGTTAAACCGCTTAACCGTTATACTATAATAATAATAATAATACTTTGTATTTTTTTAATACCTAACTTTTTGTGTTTTATCTTTTTAGGTAATAAGGTTTTTATTATATTTTTATATTTATGTTTATCGTTATTTCCGAGTAAATATTAAAATTTTGATTTTTTTTATCTGTTAATAAGGTAAAAGGTAAACTATATTGCATTAATTTTTTCATTAATTAAAAGTTCTTACAACTATATTTATGGTAATCCTAAGATTATATCGTAATTGTGAAATAAAATGATATCGACATTAATTATTTAATATTATGTTTCCATAAAAACTTTAAAATAATTAATTTTGCGTATAATTTTTTGAATAGCGTACCCAAATTCTTAACTTTAGGTATTCGTTACTATATAGTGTTATAACTTATATTTTTATAATAATTTACATTTATTAATCATATTTAATATAATATTATTTTTACTTAAAATTTTTTAATTTGTTATTATAATGTATTAATTCATTTTAATTTATATATTTAAATTAATAAGGTTATTAACCATTTTTATTATTACGTTTAAAGCCTGTTTTAAAAACCTTTTTTAATTTTTTTAGATTTCGTTATTTTATTACTTTTGTATTTATAATATTTCTCTTTTCAAATTTATTAAACTTTATGTATATTTCGATATTTAAAAAATTAAGTTATTATATTTATCGTTATTACTGGCGTATTATTTTTTCAAATTAAATTAATTATTCTATATTTTATAATAATTGTTGTTATATGAAATAAATTTTTTTTATGTCTTTAATTATATTTTATTATATGTTAAATTAATTATTATTTTAAAGTTTATTTTTAAAATCATATATTTTTGTATTATTTGTTTATAAAAGTTTATAATGAATATTAATTAAAAACAAAAATATTCTTTAATGTTTTAACAATATTCTTTTATTATATATTTATTATTACCTAAGTAACAACATTTTCGGATATGATTATTTAATAATTAAAATAAATTTTAAGTAAATCGAAATTACGGAATATAAATCCGAAATAATTCAAAGGATTTAACGGAATTTATGTAATTATTTAATATCAGTTTAAACTAATTTAATAAATTTAATAAACGTTTTTTAAAAAAGTATATATTTATTATATCCATAATATAAATAACTTCAATTTATAATATAATATTATTATTTAAAATGTTTTTGGAATTACGAAACGTAATATAATTATTATATTTATTATTTAGATTTTTACTATATTCTTATTACTATAAAGCCGTGTAATTTATGATTAATAATTAATTAAATTATATAACCGTTATATATTATAAATTTCTATTTAATACTATTGTTAAATTTTAAATAATATTTATTATCATTAAAATATTAATTAATATTTAAAAACGTTTTATTTAATAATTTTAAGTTCAAATTTAAAAATTAAAAGAAATCTAATATATTAATATTACGTTACTTATCTAAACCTGTTTCGCTTATATAAAATTAAAGAAATGGAGACATTATACTAAAAACAAAATCCGTAATTTTTCTAATTTAAATATAAATTTATTTTCATTTTTTAAATTTTAACAATTTAGCAGATATATTTTTAATAATAGGGATATACTTGATAAAAAATAAATTTAACTAATTTAAATTCATTAAAAGAAATTTTTGAAAAATATAAACATCGGATAAAATAAATTCTATTAATTAAATTCTTTTATTTTATATTAATTTCGAAAATAAAATACATAATAATTTTTATAATTTAAATAAAAAGGATTTATATTTAAATATGTCGTAATTTTTAACTATTTGATGGTTGAACATGTAGAAGAAAAGAATAAAACATTTATTTTTATTAATATATTTTATAAACAATTAAGAAGTAATATTAAAAATAGTTTTTTTATAATCAAATAATTAATTATCTTAAATTAATATCATATGAAAATAAATAAAATAAATAATTAATAATATGAAAAATAATAAATCAAATAATATATCTTATAATCGGAATATAATAAATTTAATTAAAAAAATAACATACGATTTTTATTTTTTACGGAATAACGCCAGGATTTAAAAATTTAATGTTATTTATAAATAAAATTGAAATTAAATTAAGTATTTTACATATAACAAAATAAAATATAGAATATTTATATTTAAAAATCTTAAACACTTACAATAGAATAATTATATATTTATATGGAAAGAATAATTTAAAACAAATTAAGAAAATTATAATAAAACTATTAATATAATTTAAACCAAATTTATTTTAAGCTTATAATAAAAAGTCCGATAAAATTTATTCTGACAAAAAATTGAATAAAGAATATAAAAAATCTAAATCATTAACTTAATAAATTATATAAATATAACAAAGATACTATAAAGATAATTAGAAAAATATTAAAATTAAAAAAAAGAAACTTCTTCCGGAATCGTTAATAAGTATTATAAAATATATGCTATATATTATTAATAGTAAATATATTTCAGTTACGAATAATACAAATTATATATTTAGCAACGAATTATCCGTATATATTGTAAAGGATTTAATATTTTAAATTATATCGGAAATAACAAAAATAACAAATAATAATATTAATATTTTCGAATTATAATTTTAAAAAATATTTAATAAGTAACGAAACTAAAATACCGTTCCGAAAAGAAATACTAATTATAATAAGACTTTTTTTATTATTTTAAATAATATAATTATTAAACGGAAAAAACCTTAATTTCACGTACTGTAAAAAAATATTATTAGAAAATTATTAGAGATTTTTATTTTTAATTCATATATATTATAAATCATTAAAAAAAGATTATTAAAAAAATATCTTAATTTATAAGCGGATTTAAAAATAATAAATAAAACGATATATAATAAAATGTATTTATAAATATAAGAAAACAATTTATTTAATAAAAGAGATTATAACAATATTACAAATAATTAATATAATTCGAAAAAATAATGGGCCGGCAATAACCAGAAATATAATAATTTAATAAATTAAATAGAAAAACGACAATACAAATCAAAATATTCGAATAGAAATTATAAAAAGAATTATTTATCAAAAATTCGTAAAATAATAAAATGTAAAACAATTAAAGAAAATTTCCGAAATAAATTTTAACTATAATAATAAAAATTATTAATAACTTTATTATTTTAAATATATAATTAAAAACGTATTAATATATTATAATAATAAATTACAGAAATTTCCACGGAAGTTATATGATATTAAATATAATTAATAAATTTATATTATTATAAAAATATAAGTTAAAATTTTAAATAACGATATATACTGAAAATTAAAAATTTACTTACGATAACAAAAATATTATATACGAAATTAATTATTTTAAAATTTTTGTTTAAAAATATCATTAAATAATTAATTTCGATATTATTTTATTTAAGAATTATAAATTAATTTTACGATTATTATAAATACGTTAATACGGAATTTTAATTAATAAAAATTCATTAAATTAAATTTATATTTTTTATTTAGAAATAAAAAAATAAAATATTAAAATTTAATTAAAAATTACACTAAATGCAAATAAAAAAAATTGCGATAAATTTTGTTGTTTAAGGAAATACTATATAAAAGAAGTTGTTGCAGGCTAGAGCCTATAGGGCAGCTCGGGCTTACGGAGCGAGCTCCTTAGCCCGAGCTTATCCATATGTATATAAAAAGTAGCCACCTTTCTGGTGGCTAGCTATTTCTCCTTTTCCCTCCTCACTTTAAATATAAACCTTTATAGGCCGCGCCTCCGTTTAATTTATGTATCGTACATGTTATATATACTTAAGGTTATAACTTATTATAGCTTCTAGGAAATTAAGTAAAAGCGAAACGTTTCCTAAGGATACTTTGGTTACGAATAATAAGTTAAAAAAAGTTTTATAACGAGATAACTGCGAAGTAACATAATTAACGAAACTATAAATAAGTTTACGGCATTAAATTTGTCCGGAACCATTAAGGAAAACTCATAATACCAGTTATTTATAAATATGTTTTAAAAGCTTAATATATAGTAAGAAAAATCTGCTAAATTAATCCTTAGCCGTAACGAAACGATAAGTAATTTGTTTAATCGGATAACGAAAATAAAAAAAATACATTTTTACGAAAATAGAAAAAAAGGTTTTTATAAAATAGGACCCGTTTTGTTAAGAATTTATAATAAGTTTACTGCTTAATAAAGAATTTACAAAAGTGAATCGTAAGCTTATAAAATAACTTTCGTAAAACGAAAAATAAAAAACGTTTTAATTGTTTTTCGATATATTCCGTACGAAAATAAAGGAAAACCGGTTTATTTCCGGCTTCCATATAATAACCAGCTTAAGTATTATAATATTTATACTTATCGAAAAATAATTGTAATTTAAATATTAATTCGAAATAAAAGGATTATAAAAAGATTTTAACGGCGATAACTTTTTTTAATATGAAAAAATAATTCGAAAATAAACAAGTAATAAAATCCGTTAAGGAGTAATTATAACGCATAAGGCAGGGTAATAATTAACAGTTTTAAGATTCTTTATTGGATTTAGAATTTAAATTAACCGAATATAAAAATTTAACATAATTTTTAAAAATTAAGGTGGTTTCCATAAACGCCGGTATTAATACGTAATTTCGTAATGCGTTAATTATGAAAAATATGATTTACAATAATTATAATTTTTAAATACATAAAGCAAAAAAGGTAATTAATTATTTAAATTTTTTATTTAATTATTATATAGGCAAAAAAACGATAATTTGGTATTTCGGTAAAAAAACGAAATAATTAATTAATAATAATACGTCGGTTAAATCAATAAATCGGTTTAAATAATAAACGTATAAAAGGATATATTTATAACGGACGTTACGTAATTAATTACGTTAATTTTTAATTTTATAAATTAATAAGAAAATAATTAAAAAAATTGATCCGGGAATAGCTTAAAATAAAACATGGGTAACCGGCTTTATGCGAAATAGTTTTCCGATAACGAGAAAAAAATTTGGAAACGGAAAAAGCAATATTTCTGTTATGCCGTTACGAATTATTCGAATTAGGAGTACCTTGAATATAAATCCGTAAACCGGTTTCGTCCGGCTAAAACGGAAGTTACAATAACGAATTTGCGGGATGCCGTTGGCGGAAATAATAATTCGGATAACGAAAATTTAAAAAAATAACTTTTGTTAACAAATATTAATAAAGGGGTGATTTAAGAAAAGGAAAATTGCAAAAAATTAATAATAAATTACATAAATATTTTTTAAATTAAATAGTTAAATTGATAATATTATATATATAAATATTTTAATTAATAATAAATATATTTATTATTTCGCGTTTAATTAGTAATTAATCCGTTATTTAAACTTATAACGTATATTTATTATATTTTATTAATTAAAATTAATGAAAAATAATAAACTTATAATAATTGCGATTTAAACAATTATTAATATTAACGTAAATTTAAACGGCCGTTTAAAATAAATCTAAGGGTACGTAATTAAAATTTTATTTTCCTTTTTTATTTTAGAAAAACCTTAAATAAAATATAATAATATCGTATACGAAACGAAATAACAGCTTATTTGTTTTACGGATAACGTTACCGTACCCATATTACGTAAAAAAAGATAATTCGATAAGGAATTTAAGGACCGCTTAAAAAGGCGGTTATAAAAATATAAAGAAGTTTGCTTAATGGGGGTTGTAACCTTTGCGGTATTAATACGACAAAGCCGCCGTAAGAAAAACGGGATATAGTTATTTGTAATTTTTATAAAGGATATTAATAAGGCCTTAAGGGTAAAGCCGTAATTAACTTCTAAAGATATTACCAAATGTTTTTTTTTAAAAAAATACGGGAGTTTTAAAACCATTTTATAAATAATAAAGATTCGTTGTTACTATTTTATTATAATAATAATAACGTAACGTTAAACTTAAAAATAAATATTTTGGGTTAAACAAAATAATTTTATAAGGATCTTTATACGGGATATTAAAAAAGGAGCTATTAGGTTTATGTAAGATATTTATAAACTTATTCGACAAAAATAAAATTTGGATTAATAATTCCCTTATAAATATTTTAATATTATTCGTAAAGAAATTTAACGGGGGTTTACGGTTTTACGTAAATTATAAAGAATTAAATAAGATTACGAAATACAACCGTTATTTTTTCCCGTTAATAAACGAAACGTTACGAATTTTATTATAGGCCCGGGAATTTACGAAGTTCGACGTTCGAACGGCCTTTTACCGGTTACGTATTTGCTAGAGAAACGAATAAAAAATTGCATTCCGTATACGTTTTAGGTTTTTTGAATAATTAATATACCTATTCGGCCTTAGCGGTATACCGGCTGCTTTTTAGCGTTATATTAATAGTACCTTAAAACGTTATTTTAATAATTTTTGTTTTACGTATATCGACGATATATTGATTTATTCGTCCGGTTTTCGAACCCATTATATGGCTAAAGTTAAGCTGGTATTTTGCTGTTTGGCGGAAGCAGAACTAAAGTTGGACCCAGATAAATACGAATTCGTAATTTAGGAAACGAAATGCCTAAAATTTATTATCGAAATAAAAATAAGCTTAAAAGTTAATTTTAAAAAGGTAACCGTTATTCAGAAATAAAAGGCCTTTATTAACGTAAAAAAGGTTAAAGGTTTTATCGGATTCGTTAATTTTTACCGAACCTTTATAAAAGATTTTAAAAAGATAACGGTTTTCTTTTTATAATTAACTAAGAAAAAACATTTTTCTGCCAAAAGAATACAAAATAATAAGATTTTAATTAATTTAAAAAGGTTTTTATTAAAATATTTATTTTTACGTATTAAAACCCCGAAAGATATAATATTAAAAATAAATTGTTCCGGCTAAATAATTAAAAAATGCTTGTCTTAATTCGATTCGTTAAGATGTTTACGATTAATTACGTATTTTTTAAAAAAATATCGCCAATTAAATATAATTATAAAATATACCATAAAAAGTTATTAATTATTATTAAAATGTTAACGAAATAAAAAAGACACTTTAAAGGTTAATTAGCCCCTTTACGATTTTAATAAATTACGCAAATTTCCAGTATTTCACAAATATCCGCAAATTTATTAAAAAAATAAATTCGATAAACTGGTTTTTTGTCCGTTTTTAATTTCGTATTTAAATATTACTTAGGTAAATTGGCAAACCGATCCGATACCATATTTCGCAGATTATAAAATATATTTTGCGGCGAAAAAAATAATAAATTTGAAAAAACGAATAACCCAGTTTATTAAGAAAAAATAATTATTTAACGAATCGACGCGAATTTAAAAAGTTTTGATAACCGCAATTTATTTAAAATAAAATAATAATAAATAACCGGTTATACCCTGCGGTAAAAAAGTATTTTTTAAAAAAAGCTTTAAAAATAAAGGACTTAAAAGTTATTAAGGATAAAACCTTGAATATAATATATATTGCCGTAGCTTAAAAATTACGTAATTTTTCCTTAATTATAAATACGGTAAATACTTGTATAACGAAATATTTTTTTGATCTTAAAAGTTTTTTATAATTTAAAAAATCCATTTAGGTCCTTATTTAAAAACCGTTCCAAATGTTATTAGTTTAACGGATATACGATTTTCATATTACCGGCCACCTAACAAAAAATATTACGTTAGCAATATTAATCCATAATTATTATTAGCCGGAACAGATTTGAGATATACGCCGTTTTTGCCATAATTATAATATATATAACAGGTCGTACGTA
This sequence comes from Monosporascus cannonballus, assembly GCA_004154925.1. NCBI lineage: Eukaryota > Fungi > Ascomycota > Sordariomycetes > Xylariales > Monosporascus > Monosporascus cannonballus. The sequence goes on along the minus strand of QJNS01000130.1, from coordinate 78,764 downwards.
TAAAAAAACGAAAAAAGAGTTATTACAGCCTTTACCTATTCCAAATAGATTTTATTCAAATTCTTTAATAAATTTTATAATTAACTTACCGGCAAGGCAAAAAAAGAACCTTTAATTTTTTATAATATGTTATGATCGCTTAATAAAAATAATTAGTTTAAAACCGATATTTAATATAAACGTAAAAATATACCTTTAACGCTTTATTACTTATTATTAAAAATATTACGGTTTCTTTAAAAAATTAATATTTAATAAAAATAATAATTAAACGAATAAATTTTGGACTTATTTGTGCAACTTATTAAGTATATAATAATAACTTAATATATTCTTGTACGCCCAGACGGACGGAATTACGGAAAAAATTAATTAAAGAATTTTTGTATATTTCCGTTATTTTATAAATTACGCATAATATAATTAAGCCAAACTTTTACCGATAGTACAATTAGCCTTTAACGGAAAAAACTTTTTATTAAAAGTATACTTTTTTTTAATTTACAAATATAATATAAAATCTATTAACGAAATACCGGAAATTCCATAATTAATTCCCGAAACAGAAAAGATTTTTATTTTCGTTAAAAAGTTACAAAAAAGTACGGAATTTATATAAATTATTATAACGTTAATATAAGCTTAAATAAAATAATTAATTACCGTTTTTAAAAAATAAATATTATATTTCGAAATAAGGGACCTAATATAGTTAAATTTAAAAAATTATTTTAAATATATGTTTAATACAAAGTGACTGCAATTACGCCGCATAATACCATAAAACTATGCGTATTATCGGAGACATACCCGAAATTTAATATAAATTTCTTAAAATTAATAATAAAAAATCCGTTACTTAATTAAATCCTAAATAATATTTAACCGTTATTAATATTATTAAAAAATGGAAAAGAAATATATAATATAACGCATATTAAGGGCCGAAAATAAACGCGTAAGCCGCAGTCGCCGAAAAAAGCTATACGTAAAATGGGCAGTTTACGCCGAACCAATATAAAAATTATGTAAAAACTTTAAAAATATAACTGCTTTTAATAATTTCGAAAAGTTATTCGGAAATAAAAACGAGGTCGACAAAGACGTAAAAGCATAAATAGGGATATAAAAAAAGATATAAGCAAAGCCGCCGCCGCCTTACCGCAGTTTCGTTATTTCTTAAGGGCGAGAAAAAGGGTGGTATTATAAGCTAAAGCTTATAGGGCAATTCGGGCTTACGGAGCGAACTTCTTAGCCGGAATTCACCCATATGTATATAAAAAATAGCCACCTCGTTAATAGCTAACTATTCCTGCCTTTCCCTCGTTACCTTGAATATAAACCTTTGTTGGGCCATGCCTCCGTTCAACCTACGCATCGTACCCGTTACAGAAATATTAAAAGAAATATAATATATTATTATTATTGTTAAATCAAAATTATAATGATTAAATAACGATTTAAAAGAATAAAACTAATAATTTTAAAAATTAAAAATATAATTAATGTAGTAGTATAATATTATAAATATAAATAATGTTTTAGAAGATATTCGATATAACATTATTAAAAGATAATAAATAGAAATACGAAATAATTTTTAAAAAAAGATTTTTAACGGAATTTTACCTTGTTTATAATTTTAATAAAAATATATTACGTATTTTTAAAAAATATTTAAAAAATCGGCTATAAAAATTGAATTGAATTTTTAAATTTAGCAATAAAATATTTAATATTTTTTGTATCAAAAGAATTTAAAAAATTATAATTTATAATTAATTTTTAATAATTAAACAATATTATTATTAAAAATTGAATATTATTATTATGAATTACAGCAATAAAAGACTGATTTTACGCATTTAAACAATTTATAATATTCGATTTTAAAAATAAATATAAATATATTAAAATTAAGAAAAATTATAAATAAAAAATAATATTTAAAACAAAATACGGATTATTCGAATATTGAATTATATTAATAAGGTTTATAAACATATTAATAACTTTTTAACGGGTAATAAATTATATATTCTAAAAATATGTTACTATTTCCGTTATATATTATTTTAATAATATTCTGATTTTGTTCAAAATAAAAAAATATACGCAAAATATATTTATAAATTTTTTAAAATTTATCTGACGGAGAGTTATTTATTAATATAAAAAGAATTAAGTTTATAAATACAGAATAAAATGTTTAGCATATATTATTATTTTAATTTTATATTTAAATAAACTTTAAAAGGTTATTATAATTAAAAAATAATAAATATGAACGATAATAGAAAAAATATAAATATTTTTTAAATTCGCTAGTTATTATAAAATTTCTTTCGAAAATGTAACAAAATAATTATATTTTGAACTAATTGTATAAAAAGAAATTTAAATAAACATCCGAAACGGACAAAATATTTCAGAATATTAAAAATATAATTATTAATAAATTAATTTTAATTATATATAATTTAAATTATTTCGTTAAATCAAAAACCAATATTTTGGATTATATATAAAATATAATATTCGAATAACAAAATAATTAAGGTAAATTATATTGTATTATGTTTTTTTATATAAATTAAAAACGACCGAATTTAATCATAATGTTTTATATAAAGAATTTATAACTATTATTATAATATTTTAAAAATTTACATATTTTGTGAAAAGGAATTTTTAATAAAAGAAATTTATCCAAATTATTAAAACTTTATTTATTTTATTATAATTAGAAAATATATAAAATATTAATTAAAAAACGTAAAAAGATTAATAAATTGTAATGTTATTATTATTTATAAAACAAATTCAAAAAATAATAAAATTAATATTTTAAGAAAATAATTAAATTTAAGTATATAATTTTTGATTTAATTAATAAAAAATATTTAAATTTATATTAAACTATGATAATGGAAGTAATATTTTTAATATAGATTAAAAAAATTGATAATATAACGATAATAGTTTAAAAAACAAAAAAATAAATAAAATGTACATTTTAAACAAATATTAAAAGGGTTTATTACGAAGAATATATATATATTAAATATGTAAATACCTAAAATCCATAAAACATTAAATTAACTTTAACGTATATATTTCTTTAAATATAAAATTAATAATATAAAATATTATACGGTAAAATAATATTTATATTAAAATAAAAATTTACGATTTAAATTATGAGGAAAATTATAATGTATAATTATTTTTAATTTTATTATTTAATTTTTTATATTACCAATCTTAATTACCGAAATATTTTATAATAATATTTCCGTAATTATTAATTAATTTATAAAAGTTTCTTATTTTTTACCATGTTACGAAAATACGAACGCCAAACAAATAATATATACTTTTTTATGTATATTTTTAATATATTTAAATTATAAATGAAAATAATTTTAAATAAAAAATTATTTTTTATATTAAGATTTTCATGAAATTATTAATATAAATCAGTTTAAAATGTAAATTACAAATTATTTAACATATTTAAAATTTAAACAAGTAAATAAATAAATTAAATAAATTAAATTTTAAAAATTACTTATAATATTATATTAATTATGAATAAAATAATTAAATTGAATCTTTTTAATGGTATAATTAACATATAATATTAATTATTACGAATATATTGAAATAATAAATAACGAACGTAAACTTTTATTTTGTTTGAAAAACTTATAAAATAATATAAAATAATAATTTAATTAATATTAAATTAATTTTTATATTAAAGTAAACGTAATAATTATCTTACAAAACAAAATTAAAATTAAAATTTATAAGTACTTAAATAAATAAATAATGTACCGGAAAAAGTTAAAAAATAAAATTTTCGAAAAAAAGAAAATATTTTATTATTATTAAAAATATTTATTTAAAGTAGCCTAAAAAAAAGGCTTAATGTTAAATATATCGGTTTATATACAATTATTAAAAGATTTTCAGAAAATAATTATTAATTAAAATTTCCACCAAAAATTCAATTTTATTTAATTGTTTATATTTTTTATTCGGATTAAACATAAAGAAAATTAAAATATATATAACATAAAATAATACGAATATAAACAATACATAAATATACGAAGTAAAAAACATTTTCAATATATAAAACTAAAACGGATTTACTTAATACTTAATATAATAAAAAAATATTTAAATTCTCAAAATATTTAAGAATTCGTTAAAAAGATTATTATCGTTTAATATTTATTAAAAAGATTTTATTAGTAAAAACGGAATTACCAAAAATGATTATATTTTAATTTACCTTTACGATAAAAATAATAAAATAAAATTATTCGGAAAGCGCAATACGAAATTCATTTTTAAACGTTCGTACTTTATTTTTAAACGATTAGTTTTTTCTTATTTCTTTTAATTTATTTAAGAATTAAAAACCCTAATTAATTATTTTTATATTGTTTTGCGAAAGAATATTTATTAAATATAAAAACGTTTTAAATAAAATAATATTTTATTTAAATAATAAAATACGAGAAATAATTTTTAATTAGTATTACGAAAATATTATCGGGTAAAAACTTTTTAACCGTAAACGTTTTATTCTCTTATTAATATTATTGTTTTGAAAAAATACCGGAATCATTATAATAATGTTTTTTCAAGATATATTATTAATAACGCGTTATATTATTTAATAAAATACTAAAGTTATCGGTACGAAAATAAAATATATAAGATATATTTTGGAAAAATAAAATAAATATAAAAAAACCAGATGTTACTTTTTTTTATTTAACACATTTATAATGTTTAATGATTTAACCAGATAAAATTATAAATAAACAGATTTTATTAAAAAGTTTTGAAAAGTAAAATTTAAGAATAAAGAAAAATATATTATAAATTAATTAAAAAAGGTTTCGGAGACGATTACTTAATAGCCGAAATAAAACCTAAATAAATCGGAATTATATAATTTAAATCAGAAATAAAATAGAAAGTTTAACGGAATTCATATAGTTATTTAATATGAATCTAAAATAATCTAAAAGATTTAATAAAACCTATGCAATTATTCAATATAAATCCGAAATATTCCAAAATATTTAACGGGATTTAAAAAAAATATATACGCTTATTATTTTTATAATTTAAATAATTTCAACTTGTAATATAATATCGTTACTTAATGTACTCTGAGAATTACGAAACGTAATACGATTATTATATTTATTATTCAAATTTTTACGATATTCTTATTAACATAAACCCGTACGACTTAGGTTTAATAGTTAGTTAAACCGCATAGCCGTCATAATACTGGATTAAGTCTTTTTTCATTTAATACTTTCATTACTAGTAATAATACAAGGAGTTTTTTTATAAATATTATTTTTTTGAGCTAACTTTTTATTTCGACCAGTAATTCAATATCTTTTAAAGTTATGAATCGAAAATATCGCTATTATTATTTATTATTTTAATTATTTCTGATCCGGTTCGAAAAATCCAATCCCGTATAATATAAACGGCTAATATTTCCGTAAATATATTTTTTCTATTTTTCGTAATTAGGATACTTTTGTTATTAACAATATATGGCGTTTATCTTGTCATATTAATCAAAAGTTCTTAGATAAACTTTTTTTATTTAATCTTAAGATTTACGTAATTATTTTTATAACACTTTTTATTATATTCGCTATATTCATTAAGTTAGCTTCTTAATTTTATATATTTTTCCTCGAATTCCTTATCGTAATAACCTTTATTAGGTTTTTCGCTATAAGCGGCGTAATATGTAGTTAGGCTGAATCTTATTAATGGATTTATTTTCGTTTTTCTGATTTTCTCTGGATTATCTCTTAGATACCGGTTTCTAATTATTCTGACGGGGTTTTTTAAGTACTTGGCATTATGCTACCTTATGCCCCATTCTGTTATAATTAAAGCATTTAATCTGGCTCTAGTCTTTCGTATAAATAGATCCTAATTCCATAGGCCCTAGTTCCGTATCGTGAAAAGTGTTATTACGTCGAAAAACGCTAATATTAACCGTATATTCGGTTTTGCTCTTATTTTTTAATGCCCTTAATATGCCAAACGTATTATCGATTATCGATCCAAACTATCATAATAATATAATTTAATAAATAATTAGGCCGGTTATATTTAGAAAACTTTTCTTATTTTTCTTTTTTTAAATTATCGAAAAACTTATTTATTAATATTTTTTGTCCTTGGTTTAAATTAAACATTTATTAAATTAACGTATTACCGTAATTAAGTATTAATTGTTTAATCGAATTATTAATTTTATATTTTAACCTTTATTTTTCCTTTTATTATTTCGAACAGTTTCGTTAATACTTATTTAAATTATTCGTAATTATTATAAATTCGTACTACATTTAACTTTTATTGTTGATCAATAAAACAATGTATTTTTATAACGGATTCGAATTAAATACCCGTATTTTCGGTAAATCGTTTAATTACGAATTCGATTCGTATAATAAGCTTAGTAAATGAAATAAAAAAAATACCCGAAATATATTGGGTAGTATATTAAAAGTAATTATGCCTTAATTCAAAATAATTATTACTTAACTAAAAATTTGGTAAAAATTTTTAACTTACGAAATTTAAAAACCTTTTTTAATTTTTTAATAAAATTTAATTAAATAATCTGGTTTATTCGGAAAAGCTTTTTAATTTCGGGGGCTTCTTTTTTCTTTAAGCTTTTCATAAGCGGTTTAAAAAACGTTATAGGGTCATTATTATTTTTTTTAAGCTGAACGACATGTTTGTTTACGGCGTCCTGGTGTCGAAAATTTTCATCGCGAGAAAACGAGGTTTTTTCTTTTCCTTTTCGGATTCTATTTTAATATCCGAGTTATCAAAAATCTGGTAAATGGGCGATTCGAGTTAATTGTTAATAAATATAATATCGGCGATATTGCTTAAAGTTTGACGGTATTACTAAATAAAAGTTTATAATATATAACGGCTAAAAAATTTAACTAATTATTAAACCTTAATTATACGGGTTTATATTAATCGGAATATTGTAGGAAATTAAATAATAAATACAATAAGGTATTACGTTTCATAATATTAAAAATATCTCAAATAACGAATTATTATTATAAATTAATATTATTTAAATTATGGAAAATAATAAACATATATATCTTCCTTTTTCTTAGCTTAATCACTTATAATTACGCAGCCGGTAGTGATTATAATTGCCTAGGATTACCTCTAATCACTGATAATCACTGGCTTGGCAGTGATCACCGTCACGTGACCCGAAGGTGGCCCGTATGATCCTTGTCTGACCGTTTCTTAAGGCCGAAACCTGTTGGGTCGTAACAATCCTCTGGGATAAACGACAGGTCAGAGATGACATAGCGGCCATCGGGAAGACGCCTCGCTGTTTTGTAGGCGATATACGCGCCGCGATGATCTTCGTTGCTTTCGTTGATGCTTTTGAGCAGGAGGGCATGTCGATAAAACTATCCTCGTTGACATGTAAGGCCTGCTGACTACAAACCTTTCTCGCTGTTTCCTGCTTTCCACCTGCGGCAACCTCCACATAAGCTACGTTGAAGAGGAACGCGTTCAGCCGGTGAAACGAGCACTCATTGACGATGCGGTCATCTTCCGCTAATGCGCGCAAGAGCGGACCAGCGCCCGCCGGGTCGGGCGCGGCCATATCGAACTTGGAAATATCTGCGGCTAACTGGAGCGCGGAATCGGGCCCACTCCCATATTGGCAACAGGGGCAGTGCCGCTGGCTCCAGCCACGCCAAGACGGCGGCGAGGCTGTGTGCCAGCATTTCTCCCGTCGACGTGACCTGGGGGCTTATGCCCTTCACCGTTGTCATGACCTCGTCGCGCGCCCGCCGGCGGGCGTGTCCGCTCTTTGGCCGGATCAAGTGGGCCACGGCGGGTAGGGTAAAGAATAAACGCACCCGACGTCTTTGCCGGGCACCTTGACACTGGGAGGGTACATCACAGACCTGAACGTGACTCTCGTGCTTAACATTCCACGCACTACAGCCCTTCCAGGGTCGGTGCCGGATCCTGTCGTCCTCGCCCATACTTCTCTGAGCCTGTGGACTAAGAGCTGCCGTACGCCCTATTGCATCTGCTCGGGAACGTGGAAGCACCTCAGCGGAAGGCGGCCCCCGTACGGGAGTTTCGCGACGTGGCGCAGGAAGAGACAAATCGCCTCGAGGTAATATTCACACGCCGTGCTATCGAACCAGTCGGGCATTAAGCCGGGCCCGAACCTCACTCGTGCTTAGTATCCGCGGTGACGATCGCGGCTATGCCGTTAGCGGTACCTTAATCGCACAGGAAGCGGAGCTCGGTCTTGGTCAGTCGGACGCTCGCCGGATGTCCTCGGCGATTTGCCAGTCGAAGATGCCCAGTCGATGGTACCCGTCGCAAATGACCTGCGAGACGCCCTTAACTGGCCATCTTGACAGGAAAACGGGTATCCCGAATATCAGTTTGTCTCCTTCATAATCGTTCATGCCGCCCAAGTCCTGCTGGGGCCCTATAACGAAGCAGGGCTTTCGCTGGGGGTCTCGTTCGAGGTCTCGCATAAGCGAATCCGTCGCCTCCGGAGTCTCTATAAAGATCAGGACGACGGCGTTCGGGTCCTTCTCTGAACACGTCCCCCACGACCTGTAGACCCCAGGTTCCGTACGTCGCGCCCGCGCGGGGAGGTTGGTATTTCACAATCGCTGATAGCCGCTCGGGAACTTTGCACTCGATGTCGAGATTCAGCGTCTCCCCGGTGGGCAGGCGACGGTTGGTAAGAAATCTCGAATCTGGGTATGCCGTCATCATCACCATGGGAACCTAGGTTCCTACCACTGCCACCACCAGCTTGCGGCGCTAATTGGCCTCGGGTCAAGAGCCGCCAAGTCGTTGCAACACCATGTTTCCAACTCGACGGGGCATCTACATTGAGAAACTTCCCTACGTATACGCATCCTTATTCTTTAATAAATGACACGCTTAGGTATAATACTTGGAAACGATCGAACCTTATATACTTGAGTCCGTAGGGCTGGGTAGGTACAAGCTGATATAATATCCGACAAGTTATTTGTTGCCTTAGGTACTACGTGCTACATGGCTTCTCGTAAAGGTGACTAATCACCGACTCTAAGAAGTGGAGAAACCCAGAAGGCACCAGTGGCCGGCAGCCTTTTTACAAACAGGGTTACGAAACCAATTTCCATCTTTGTCGCTTACATCTTTTCCTTCCACGTCGCTCCCTGACATTCTGCCGCTTTGCCTTATTTCATTTTGCCGTTTCAATTAAGTTCATTCTAGGTTCAGCGTTCTGACAATATGTTTATATCGGATGTTTTTGTCACAGAATAGAGATATTTCTTAGTTATCAAGCTTTAAGAGTATCGTAACAACCTTGCTCGGGTACTTTTACAGTATATAGAGAACTATTTAACAATAATTCTTTAAAACCTAATTTTAACAAAATAATTTTAATTTTTCATATTTTATATAACTTTATTTCTCAATTATCTTAATTATGCTAATTATAAGGTCTGTATTTTAATTGTGCAAAAACAATTACAATTTAAGTTAACGTAATCTATAAGCAAAGCGCCCATATAAGCGAAGCGCCTACTTTAACGACCCCATTGTATATATTCAGTTTCTTAATAGTTATATTATACTTAAATTAATTGAAATTATTCGGAATAATTTTTATCAAACGTATCTATTATTTTCTAATAAGTGCGCGCATTATGTCCGAGCTTACCGTAAACGTTATAGCACCGTTTTTTTTTGCAACTCTTTTGCGACAATTACCTTCCGCTATTATTTTTTGTATTGGTTCGCTATTATCCTTTTTTTCGGCCCGGAAAGCTTCCCTTTTCTAAAAGTAAATAATTTTTCTTTTTGGAAGCGTTTATTTTTGGTTTTCCGGCGCTTATTGAGAATATAATTGGTTTCGCGAAGGTAGCTGATTTTATTACTAAGAAAAACGATTTTATATAATAAATAATTTATACCTTTAGCCAAATAATTTACTGTTTCGATTATAGTTATTGGCGAATTACCTTAATAACTTATAATTTTATTTTTTAAATAATTAAATTACGAAATTAGTTTTTCGAAAATTTTAAATATTTTGTATTCGAAATAAAGGGATAAAAAAATAAAGGGTTAACGGTCGATATTTAAAAGGGTTATTAGATATCTAAATGCGAAATGATATATTTAAAGTTTAATAAAATAAGATTAATATCGTAAAAGCCAGTTTTAATATTTTCGAAAATTATAAACGTTTTAAATATTTTGTAAAAACCGATAAAGAAATTTTTTAACGATATACGTATTATAATACCTTATAAGGTTTTCGATACAATAACCGTAAGTTTGTTTTAACGGAAAAAAATATGTTATATTAAAAGGTTAGAATTTATGAAAAAAATAGAAAGATATATAAAACATAATAATATAATATTTTTTATAATATTTTTCAAATTTTATCAAATAATAGTTTTCGTAACCGTTAAAAATAAAAAAACCTTTGGTACTTTTTGTATACGTTTTATTATGTTTATCGAAATATTTAACTTTATCCAGATTTAATACGTTTATTATTTAGCCGTTATTATTTATGGTAATTTTGTAATTACGTAATATGGAACTGTTGCGATATTAGGAAATAAGGTGGTTTTTGCCCGTTACGATAATGTACGGAAGGAAAGCCCAACCTTAAGAATTAACGGCTTAAATAACCATAACTTATTTTTTATTATTTTGCTAGGTTTATTTAAGTTTTTTATGCTTTTCGGCGTTTATAATTATTATACTTAATATTATTATTAACTTTATTAAAAAATTAATTTTGTCCAAATTATATATATTTTTTTCCGAGGTACCGTATTTCGCAATTATATTACGTACGAATTTAAATTATTTGTAAAATATTTTTAAAGTTTTACAAAAAGGTTTTTCGTAATCGATTTTTCGATTTAAACGCGTTTTTAATTTATTTTGCCGTTTAACGAAATTCGACTTCCAGTTAACGCCGATACGCCCCGTATTACATTTATGGAAAAATATATTGGTTATATTTTTAACATTTTTAAGTTGGGAAAAAAACGTTTACAAATTAAGATCGAAAATATATTCGATAATGATTTGTTTTTTGAAATCGGTTAACTTTTGCGAATTAGGCAGTATATTGCGTTATGCAGGTTTGCCTTAGATTTATTCGCGAAAAGCCTTTTTCGAGATAATATATATAGTTATAAGTTTTTGATAATTAATATGAATGTTGCGTTTTTTGGCCTGAATAATAAGGTTTGATCGTATTTTTTTAAAAAGCTTAAATATATTATTATATTGAATAATATATAAATAAAATAAGGTAATTGAAAAGTTAAATCTGGGTGGGCATTTCGTTTATATGGGCATTTTGCTTATAGATTACGTTAATTAAAAAAATATTTATTAAATTATAATTTATTTCTGCTAATATATGGAATATTTTTATATTTAAAAACGTAAGTTTTACAAATCGTTTAAATTACTTTATTTAATTTTTCATTTTATATTTTCTTATTTCTTTCGTAATTTTTAATATTTTATCTATTTAAATAAAATAAATGTAAAATGATTCACCGACATTACATAGGTTTTTTCGCTCGAAAAATATATTACGAAACGTAACGTTTAAATAAAAAAACAGAATACGGTAAAACCTTCAGCCTATAGTAAAACTTTAATAAAGATCTCGTTTAATACGACTTTATTTCGAAGATTTTTAAAAGTTAAAAATCGCAAAGTTTAAAAAATAATACGAAATTAATGCACAATATTTCGAAAGAAAGAACTAGATAACTTTTAAAATCGATATATATTATATAAATATTCAGCTATAAATTACCGTATCAATAAAGAAATTAAGAGTTTAACCACGTTTAGGTTTATTCAAAAATTCAAAGAAAAATGATGACTTTAAACTTAATAAAAAATATTAAAAGATTAATGTATTTTTATAAAGCTATATACAGTTATTATAAGATGTGAAAAATATTATAAAACTTTGCGTTAAATTATATTAAGGTATTTAAAACTTGATGAATAAGATAAGAGTAAATGTATTATTTATATTTCGATAAAAACATAATATTTACAAGCATAAAAAATACGATTATTATTTAAGAGTTTTTAAATGCCATAATAAAAAATTTTTTTTCTTATTAAGTAAATCAGAGAAAAATTTAATTTTATTAATAATACCGTTTTTAATAAATTTATTTTAAATCTTAAAAAGAATAAAGTTTAATAATCGATTTTATACTAGAAACATAGTTTACAAACCGATATTAACGAGTTGAGATTTTTTGCAAATATGGGGAGAAAAATTAGTTTTCTGAATCGAATATAACGTTATTATTAAATCACGTTTCGTTAGTATTTAACGCGTTTGAGAAAAGGAATTAAAAAAAGAATAATAAGAATTTAAATTTATTTTTACCAATGAATAAATATTTATAAGAGTTATTAAATACACTAAGTTATGTTTTCCGATTACGAAAGTAATTATTCCAAAAATCTTTAATTTCAATTGAATAAAAATAAAAACATCAGAGAATCCTGTAAATCTATTAAGTGAAAATATATTCCTTACGAATTCTTTCAAATTTATAAATAAAGAAAAAATAATTAAATAGACAATAAAACGATTTATTAGTAATAATTATATTCGAGTTAATAATACTAAGATAACCCTAATTAACTTGTATATTGTTAATATTATTAATATATCTCTAAGCATTTAGATTGCTATATACTTCGAAAATAGTTTTTAATATAAAATATATTAATCGATAGTTATAGACTTAAGTATTTAGCAAGTAATCGAAAAGCATTTATTTTTAATATTTATATATTCGAAAAAACAGATTAAATAAGAACATTAAAATTATATATATTATCGATTAATGTTATCAGGTAATAAATAATTACTTAATTATTATTCGAAATTAAGGGAAAATTAAAATTTAATTATATTCTTCAACATTTAATAAAAAGTAAAATCTTTACGTTAATCGTGTTTCGAAAGTTTTATTATTTAAACTACAATTTAATATTACGATATAAATTATTAATTTAAATTCGAGAAAACCCGCAAAAATATTATTTTAATAAAGGTAAATTACACTTATAACGTAGTATCTTAAATATTAGCCGTTATTTCTTTTATTCGAATATTTTATTAATAGTTTCGCAAAATCTTGTGTGTTTTTTTAATACTGTTAATTATTAATAAAGAAATACGAAAACGTAAAAATAATGTACAGATAATTTAGATTTTTAAATAATAATAGATAATTTGTAATATTTTTAATTTAAATATTTAAATGGAGCAGGGTATTATACCCATAATCAGGCTCGGCTGATCAGAAAGCCCGAATCTCGCATATATATTAAGAAGTTCTTTTTCGCCATAGGTTCAACCCCCTAGCATCACTAGGCACCATCACCACTTAGCATGTCTTCCGTCATTTTTAGTCATCGAGGTTCAACACCAGCAATATAATCGGATGAAGCTCTTCATTTCGACAATCCTGTTCTGTACTGTCATGGCCTAACGAGCCATGGTCTCCAGAAACGGGCTGTCGTGACCCAACGACAAGTGCGCGGTAGAGCAGGTTACGTGATAAATTACCAATTTACTGGTAATAAGCCAATAAACCGGATCGCCAACTCACTAATAATAAGCTAATAAGCCGGATTATTAATTTATTAATAATAATTTAATAAATACAAGTAAAATATATATGTTTATTATTTCAATATTTTAAATAATTATAATTTATAATCTAATATTATTACTTAAAGTATTTTTAAAAATGCGAAATATAATATAATTATTATATTTATTATTTAAAGTTCTATAATATTTTTATTAATATATATCAGTATAATTAAGATTTAATAATTAATTGAATTTTTTAATTATTATATATTTTAAATTTAATTTAATAATACCGTTAAACTTTGAATAATATTAATTAACGTTATATTTATTAATATAGAATCCGAATAACTTATTTACTATGTTTCCGATTATCCGGATATTAAAATAAAATCCGGAAAAAAAACTTTATTTTCCTTGCGAAAAAGTTTTTCGATAACTGGATATTATAAATAAACGTATTTTTTAGCTTAAGAAAAATAATATTAATTTTACGACATTTTTTTAGGCCGTTTATAAAAATCTTAAAGAAAAAAAACTTCCGAAATCGACAAACCCCTTTAAATAAATTAAATGATTTAATTAGAGTTTATTAAAAATATTAAGAAAAAATTTAAATCTTTTAGGCCAGCATTTTTTCGATAGAATTGTAATTAAATTACAATTGTTTTAAACTTAATACCGAATATATTATGGGTAATTCCTCATTCGATTTATTATGTTTATTATATAAATTAAATTCGTAATTAAACGATTTATCGGAAATACGGTTATTTTGTTTCAGCTTACGATAAAAGGATAGGTTATTTTATTAATCCAAAAACGAAATCCAAAAATAATGTAACTTTATAATAATTACGAATAATTCGAATAAATATTAAGGGATATTTTCGAAATAATAAATAAAAGAATTAAAAACCGAAATATATATTTAATAATTACAATAACAAGAATTAATATTTAATTACGGCAATAAGTTAATTTAACTAGTATTTAATTTAAATTAAATATAAAAAATATTAATTACTAAATACTTCGATAACTTAAAAAGAAGTACAAAAAAAACTTGTTAAATTCGATTAACTTAATTATTTATTAAATTATATCGTTATAATAATCAAAATTAACGATCGACAACACATATAAGGTATTAAGGGTACCAAAAAATAATAATAACAAATCCCGATATCTGGCCAATATTAACATTTCTGAATACGGTAATATTTTTAACGCTATCAAACCAGAACCTATAAAATAAAAAGTTACTTATAAGAAGAATTAAAATTAAATTAAGTGCTATAATTACAACAAAATAGGACATAAGGTATTATGGTATAAAATATAGAAAAAGCTCTATTAATATAACTAGAAACTAATACCTAAAGGATAATCCAAAAAAAAAACCAAAAAAGTAGAAGCAAATTTATTAATATAATCAAGCCTAAATATAGGCCAGGTCCCTTATAGCAAAAGGTTTAATAAGGATTATTGCGATAAAAAATCTGACAAAAAATGCCAAAAACCAAAAGATTAACTTAATAAGTTTTACAAATATAACAAAAAGCATTATAAAAATAATTATGCAAATATTAAGATTAAACGAAAAAGTTTTATTTCGGAATACCTAATCGATACGGCTAAATAAACGCCATATATTATCGATAACGAAAATATCCCGAATACGAAAAATAAAAATAACATATTTACGTCCGGATTACTCGTATGTATTATAAGAGATTCGATTTTCTAAACCGTATCGGAAATAACAAAAATAATAAACAATAATATCGACAATTTCGTCCTATAATTTTAAAAAATATCCAATAATTAGCTAAAACAAAAACCTGGCCAAAAACAGGTAAAGCCCGCAAGAAAACGTTTAAATTAATTTTAATAATATAACTATTATACCGGAAAAAAAGTAATTTATCATATAATTAGAAAAGAACTGCCAAAACGTTAATACGGATCTTTATTTTTAATTAACAATTGCTATAATTCCCTAGGAAAAAAAGGCCATTAAAAAAGAAATACTTGAATTTATAAAACATCTTTGAAACGATAACCAAAATAACGCACAATAGGATATAATTAGAAACAGAAAAAACAGTGTATTCGATAAAGAAAAACATTACCACAAAATTAAAAGTAATTAATAAAATTCGAAACAAAAATACGCCGACAATAACGACAATTATAACAGCTTGACGCGTTAAACGAAAAATTATAAAAGAAATTCGATAAATTTAAATAAAAATTAAAAGAAAAAGGTTACCTATAAAAAAGCCGCAAAATTACGAAATCTAAAAAAGTTAAACGGAATTCCCGAAAAAGGTTGTAAACGCGATAATAAAAAACGTTAATAATCTTATTATTTCAGATATATCAATCGGAACGTATTAATATACCGTAATAATAAATTACGAAACTTTAGGCAGAAATTATATTATACCGGATATGGTTAATAAATTTAAATTGCCATAAAGACACAAATTAAAACCTTATATAACGATAAATGCCGATAGTTAAGAATTCGCTTACGATATCGGAAAACTTATACGCAAAATTAATTATTTCGAGATTTTTGTCTAAGGACGATACCAGATAATTAATTTCGATATCGTTCCATTTAAAAATTACGATAGAATTTTAGGATTATTATGGATATGCCAGTACGGAGTTTTAATTAACGGCAAAACTGGCGAGATAAAATTTATTTCACCCTCTATGTAACGAGCTAGAGGGTTTAATCAACTATTAAACCTTAGTCGTACGGGTATATATTAGCAGGAATATCGTGAGAATCTGAGTAATAAATATAGTAATCGTATTACGTTTCGTAATTCCAAGGGGGCCTTAAATAACGATATTATATTGCAAGCTAAAATAATTTAACTTATGCAAATAATAAATATATATATCTTATTGTTATTTATTGGATTATTATTAATACGTTCGTAATTTGGTTTATTGGCTTATTACTAATAAGTTAATGATTTATTAGATAATTTGTTTTACTGCGTACTTATAGTTAGGTTACGATAAATCGTTCTTGAAAATTATGATTCGTTAAGTTATATTAGAATTTTTTTCTTTTATAAATTTTGCCTTTAAAATTTTTTCTCTTTGTTTTCGATAAGTTTTTTTATTTTCGTAAATCCGAATAACGATTTACCTTAGCTAATTTAATTAAATTCGAAAACTTTAACGTAATATTATTTTTTAATTCCGTCCGACAATTTAATTGCCAAATAATAAACGGGGTTTTTTATTATAAAATATATATTCGGTAAGACCGTTCGTATAATAAAAAAGAAACTTTTACTGTTATAATTAATCGTTATATTACGAAATTAAAAAAGTTTAAAAAAAAAGAATTACCGTTTTAAATACTTTTGTCCAAAATATTTACGCGTTTTTTTCGTATACCTTGTTAACCTTAATATTATTAATCTTAAAACATAAAATTCGTTAATTGTATTTCTTAATTTATGTACCATCTTTTCGATTTTATATAATTAAAGTTAAAGTTTATGGTTAACATATAAGCCTTAAGTAAAATAAACGTTATTAACTAAAATACAGTAAATTTTTTTTTTTGGTTTTTTATGTTAAACTATTATTATTTTAAGTAATTCCGTTATTATCAATAAAAGTGCTTTAATAGGCGTTAGGTATTAATAAGATTTTTAGCGGGTTTTTAAATATTTTCGAAATCTGGATAATCTTTCCATTTAATTTAGTATTAAATAAATTGGTTGTATTTTTGCATATTAAAAACTTTCTTTATTTCGTATATTTAATTGTTTTTAAAATTTAATGTATTTTATACCGTATATACTTTAATTACATTTATTGTTAATTGGAATACAATAATTTAAAAAAATTAAATATAATTTAACTTTTAACAAACGTTTAAATTAATAATTGGTGTTTAAGATTGTTTTAAAGATTCTTTATGGACCAATATCTTTAAAATCGATTTTTTTATTAAGCCGTTTTATTTAAATTTTTTTATAACGAAAAAAATATTTGCCTTTTTTCGAAAATAAATTTTTTAAGCTTTCTTTAATTATAATATTTATTTATTTAATTTCGTACGAATTTTAACTTTGTTTTTTATTTCTTAATATAGCTATTATTATTTATTTATTATAAATATTATTTTGATATTAATTATATTATTATTGCCTATTTTTCTGCAAAGTTTTAAAATAAAACCAAAATTTACGTTTGTAAATATTATTTTGATATTTTCGTAATAACTAGCATTATGAATTCATTATACCATCTGTAATTTTCTAATTTAATAATTTTATTTATAATTAATATAATATCATAAATAAAATTTAAAAGTTTAAACTTTCTTATTTTATTTATTTATCCGTTTACAATTTAAATACATTAAATAAGTTATAATTTAAACCGATTTATAATATTAAGTTGTGCCAAAATTTAAATACGAATATTAATCTTTTATTTAAAACAGGTTTTATTAATAATCCGTTTATATTAAATTTTTTTAAAAATATATATATATTATTCTTTCGGTATATATATTTTCGCAATACAATAAAAATGAAGAAAACTTCGTAAATCGATCGACGATTACGAAAGTATTATCGTAATATATTTTTATAATTGGATTTGTTAATATAAATACTTTATTAATAAAATCCAATATAATTAAATATTATAATTATTTTATAATTAATAAGCATTATAATTTTTTATATAGCTTATATCGTCGAGATTTCATTTTGGCGTAAATATCGTATTACCTTATAATTTTTTATACCGTTAATTTTATCTTTTAAAATAACATATGTATTAAAACCTTTTTAAGGTTTTAAAATTACTTGGATATCCGTATAATTAATATTCGTATATTTTTCGTATTAAACGTTTTTAATATTTTTCTAAAATTTGTACTTTATCCTTTTTTTGATTTTTTAGGAAATTCTTATTATATTATGAAATTTATTAATATACGTCCAAAGTATTTTCCGAATTATCGTAATTTATTATAGACGTAAATATCTTTTTATAATAATATTAATAATTATATAATTAATTTAATTATTTTTCAAAGTCCGGTTATTTATTAAAATTATTGGTTTTATTATTTTCTAAAATTTTTATATGTAATAACGAAATCGAAATTGGATATATTTTTAGATATTTTAATTATTATTTCATAAGTTTTTTGGTTACAATGAATCGGATAAAATTTTAATAATTTATATAAACCTTTACCTAATATAAAGTTTGTTTTTAAAAAAATCCATAAATTTCGAAATACTATAATAATAACCATAAATTCCATATTTGGAATACCCTATGTAAATTCAGCACTTTTTCATTTATGCGAAAAGAATATAATATAGTATAATTAGTTTTAATTATTTTGTTATCCTATTATTACGTTTAATAAATAATTTTAAATATTAGTTTTTAATTTAACGAAACGGTTTAAATTATATATAATTAATAATACTTTGCTAGTAATCGTATTCATAATATCTTAAAATACTTTTTTGGTATCTGGAATTTATTTAAATATTCTTTTTTGTAAAATGTATTAAAGGTATAATTATTTTGCTTAAGTTTTTATTAGATTTCCTGAAATAATTAATATATTTAAAAAATATTTAAATTCCTTTAACTATCTTTAACGTTTACTATTTTATAATCATAACGATCTTTTTAGGATTTATCTTAGTATATCTCAAAATAATGATATATTCTAAATATTTGTTTTTGCTTATAAAACTAACGTTTTCCTACGTTAACGAATAACTTTACGTCTTATACAACTTAAAAAACTTTATAAACGTATCTTACGTATATTTTTCTATTTTATAAAAAAGGAAAATATTTTTAAAATATTAAACAACGAAAATGTCGAAGTATTTTCATAATATATAATTTATTATCTATTAAAAAGTTATTAATATATTCGTAAATCTTACTTAAGTTATATTTATTCTTAAAATTAAATACTATAAATTATTTAATTCTATAAAATTCGTTTTTATTGCCGTAATTAGCGGTAATCACGTTTAATTTTTCATAATAATATTGTTTAATTCTTAATAATTAATTATAAGTCGTAATACTTTATTTTTTTAAAATATGAAAAATATAAAATACTTTACTAATAATTTCAAAGGTCGAATTTATCTTTCTTATTACCGATTTTCTAGGTACCTTCTAAAAATGCCTAATTCGTTTTTATTAAAATTATAAATATGGTAAATTTTATCGAAAGTGTTTTTAAGGATTATTTTATAGTTTTATTCGTTATGTTCTGGTAATTTCATATCAAATTCTTTCCTGAAAAGCTATTTATATTTATAGTATTATAATAACATATGAATTAAATTTTTGAGCTTTTCATGTTATTATTTTTATTATTCCGAATCGTTATTTAATTGTTTTAATTTCGTTTTAATAATTATAACGATATGTCGTATTTTTCTTTAATATTTATTTTCTTTCCTTTTATTTTGTCCTTATAAGTAATAAAGTTTCTGTCGTATCCTTATGCTTATATTCGTCGTTATTATCGATTAAATATTCATATCTTAATTTTTCTTTTTTTCGTTTATTAGTAAAAAATAAAATCAGTTTTTTCTGGCCAGTGTAACCGTTAATCCAAATTCCGTATTAACGTATTTATGATAATCTTAAGATTATATCGAAATTAATTCTTTAATATTATATTTAAATAAAAACTTTAAAATAATTAATTTCGCGTATAATTTTTCCGTAATCGTAAGCAAATTCATAACCTTTAATAATTGTCATTAATTAAGATTTTAATTTATATTTTTATAACAATTTAAGCTTCTTAATTATATCCGGTATAATATAATTCCCGCCTAAAGCTCGGTAATTTACAATTATGGTATACCAGTACGTTCCGGTTCGTATATCTACTGTAATAAGGTTATTTACGGCTTTTATCGTTACGTTCAAAGCTTTTTTTAGGATTTCTTTTTAACTTTTTTCGGTTTTATTATTTTATGGCTTTTTTACAGATAACCTTTGTTTTAAGTTTTATTCGAATTTGTTAGACTTTACTTATATTTTTACGTTTAGCGCGTTAAGTTATTATATTTGTCGTTATTGCCGTCGTACTGTTTTTTTGAATTCTATTAATTATTTTTAATTTTCCTGCAATTTCTTTTTCTTATTAAGTAAATTATTTTTTCATGTTCGCGATTATATCTTATTATATATCGTCTTAATTATCGTTTTAAAAATTCATGTAAATTAATGTATTTTTTAATAATTGTTTTAAGAATTTATGATAAATAATAATTAATAATGGAAATCCTAATAGACTTTTGGCAGTATTTTTCTATTAAAGCTAAATTAATTTTGTTTCCGTTTAGTAATTATATTATTAGAAATAAAAAAAAGGTTTTTTATAAGTATTTTTTTTTCGGGCCAGCTTTTTATTTCGGCTAATTATTAAATGTTTTCTAGGGTTATGGTTCGAAAATATCCATGTTATTACTTATTACTTTTGTTATTTCCGGTACGGTATAAAATATTAAGTTTTTCGTAATACATACGAATAATTTATTCGTAAATATGCTATTTCCATTTTTGGTAATCGGGATATTTTCGTTATCGACAATATATGGCATGCGTTTTGCCGTATCGATCAAAGGTTCCGGGATAAAGTTTTTTTGTCCAATCTCGGTATTTGCATAATTATTTTTATAATGTTTTTATTATATTTACAATATTTATTAAACCATGTTTTTAGTTTTTTGTAGTTTTCGTCGAATTTCTCATCGTAATAACCTTTATCGTATATTTCCCTATGGGGGGCCTAATATATATTTGGTCTAGAGTATGTTAATACATTTATCTTCGGTTTTTTATTCTTTTTTAGGTTATCCCTTAGATATCAATTTTTAATAGTTTTAATAGGGCTTTTTAGGTGCTTTATACCATATTATCTTATATCTTATTTTATTGCAATTATAATATTTGGTTTAGCTCCAGTTCTTTTTATAAATAAATTTTAATTTATAAACCTTGGTTTTATGCTGTAAAAAGTATTATTACGTTAAAAAATGTTAATATTGGCCATGTGTCGAGATTTATTATTATTTTTCCTTTAATATCTTTAATGCGTTATATGTATTATCGATCGTTAATTTTAATTATTATAACGATATAATTTAATTCATAATTAAGCCCATTAAGTTTAAAAAAGGTTTTTGTATTTTCTTTTAGGCCGTCGAAAAACTTAATTATCATTATTTCTTTTAATTTAATTTGGCTTTTAATTAAATTAACGTACTCCCGTAATTAAATACTAATTCTTTTTGTTATAATTATTAGATTTATATTTCGGTTTTTTTTTAGTTTATTATTTCGAATAATTTAGTAAATACTTATTCGAAATATTTATAATCGTTATATATTTGTTTTATTTTGAAGTTCTGTTTTTCGATTAGTAAAGTAAGTTATTTTTTTATCGCGGGTTTAAATTGAATAACCGTATTTTCGATAAATTATTTAATTAAGAGTTCGACTCTGTAATAGGCGTAATTAATCAAATAAGACAATATTTAAAATATATTCGGCATTAAGTTAAAAATAATTATACCTGCATTAAAATTCCATTAAAAGGTTCCGGCTTAAAAGACTAAACTCCCTTTTTTAATTCTTTAATAAAATTCAGCTAAATAACTTAATTCGTTCGAAAAGGCTTTCCGATTTCGGAAACCTTTTTTTTTTTCAAGTTTCTCATAAGTTGCTTAAAGGGAAGTCGTAAAATCGTTATTATTTCTTTTAAGCTGAAATATACGTTAGTTTATGGAATCCAATTATCGAAAAACTTCTTTACGAATAAGGCGAGGCTTTTTCTTTTCCTTTTCGGATTCCATTCCACTATGCGGATAATTTAAGACTTGGTAAATGGGCTCTTCGGGCTGCTTATTAGTAAATATATCGTTGATCGATATTGCTTAAAATCTAACGGTATTAATAAATAAAAGCTTATAACGTATAATAATTAAACGGTTTAATTAATTATTAAACATTAAGTATACAGATTTATACTAGCAAAAGTTGTATAGGAATTTAAGCAATAAATATAGTAATCGTATTATATTTTATAATTCCAAAACTGCCTTAAATAACGATATTTTAATTACAAACTAAAGTTATTTAGATTATGGAAATAATAAAAGTATATATCCTTTTTCTGGCTTAAGGTACTTATTACATCTTAACGACACTTTTCTGGTTAAGTCTTTTTAAGCCCCTTTAAGCCCCCATTGATGTTCAACTAGCTTAAGCCTTTTTGACCAACCAGGGTCTTTGAGTTCTTTAAGCCAGTCACGTGACCTTTTGGCTGGATCGGGGTCTGGCTTTTCAGGATCCCGACTGTTTCCAGGAGCCAAGACCGTTAGGTTATAACATTAATCGTACGGGTTTATGATAATAGGTATATCGTAAGATTTTGTAATAATAAAATGACTTAATTACGTTTTTTCATACTAAGAATGCAAAAATATATTATAAACGATTAGTATTAATATATGTTGCAAAATAATGTTATTTAAATTATGGAAATAATAAGCGTATATATCTTTAATTTGGTTCAAGGTATCTTTAGCTAGCTTAAAGATATTTAGTTAATTAAGTTCTTTTAAGCCTTTTTAAGACCTTCGTAGCTTAACTGGCTTATCGTTCCTGAACTAATAGTAACGTTTAAGCCTATTAACCCAGTCACGTGATTTCTTGGCTTAGATCGGGGCTTATTTCCTCTGGAGACCCGACTGTCCGTAAGGGGCCAAGACCGTTAAGTTATAACAATTTGTTTATTTCGGTAAGTAATCTTTCTTTTTTTTATATTTATCAGACTGGGTCGTATTGAAAAATATTGTTTTCGTAAGCACATTAAGATGACCCCCCCATCCGCGCTCCACTCCATTGATATGACGAGCTAGGCGGTTTAACCAACTATTAAACCTTAGTCGTACGGGTTTATGTTGGCAGGAGTATCGTGGGAATCTAAGCAATAGATACAGTAATCGTGTTACGTCTCGTAATACTAAGGGTGCCTTAGGTAACGATGTTGTATTATAAGCTAAAGTTATTTAAACTATGGAATTAATAAACGTATATATCCTTACCTTGGCTTAAGGTATTCATTACGGCTTAACGACATTTTTCTAGTTAAGTCCCCTTAAGCTCCTTTGAGCCCCTTCTGGTGCTTATCCGATTTAAGCTCGTTTTACTAATCGGAGCTTTTATGTTTTTTGAGCCAGTTACGTGATTTTTTGGCTAGGTCGGGGTCTGGTTTTTTTAGGATCCCGATCGTTTCCAGAAGCCAAGACCGTTAGGTCATAACATAATCCTTATTGGACCTCTGGCCATAGGCCTGATACGTATTTGGCTTAGATTATGTTAATAGCTTTACTGTCGTTGCCTTAATTATTTCTGGGCTATCTTTCTGGTACGGGGGTTCAATTATTTTATCGTGGTTTTTTGGGTTTTTTGTATTTGTAAGCCTTACGTCCTATTTTGTTATAATTAAAGCATTTAATCTAGCTTTAATTTTATCTATAAGAAACGCCAAATTCTATAAATCTTAACGCCATTTTATAAAAAATGAAAGGTATGTTTCGTTTTTTCCTTTAATTAAACTTATTATATCCCGAATATAAGGCATATTATCCTTTTTTTTCTGTCGTTTTTTAAATTATTAATTATTAATCTTAATTACTTTCGCGATATACCGATTTAAAGCAATTAATTACTTAATTCGAATAATTTTATTTTTTATATCGTGTTTAAATCCTTTATAAAATATATTAATAAAAGTATTAATTTCGTTATTTTCCCTTCCGGCTTTAACCGTAAAGCCTTTGAAGGTGACGGCGTACTTAGACGCAAATTCTTTTTATCGGAATTATAAAAATTATTAAGCCGTTAATTATTTTTTATCCGGATTATTAAAATTATTGCATATTTTATTTTCGAAATTAGTATCAGTTAAAAAAATCTTATTAATAAAGTTTTCCTTATTTACTTTTCTTATTTTCAAGAAATCTTTTATAACAGGCTCAAATTAATTAACCGTATTTCCTATTAGGTATGCTATTATTGCTAGGACCATATCCGCTAAGTTATTAAGGTTTAAAAAATAAAAATAAATTCGTCCCTAAGTTAAAAAATTTTAAAACAACCTTTTTTATCGTAAGGTTCTAGCTTTTTGGGCTTTATGCGGGCGAAAAAGGATTAGGCAAATAACGTAACCCTAAATTATTAAACTTTTTTCTTTAATTCCCGAATTCGAGCCTAAAGCTGCTAAATAAGGGTTTCCTAAATGCTGGTCGATATTTTAATAATATTAAATATTGCTCAAAATTTAACGGTATTACTAAACAAAAATTTATAACTTATAACCAATTATGTAATTTAACCAATTATTAAACCTTAATCGTGCGGATTTATGTTAATAGGAATATCGTAAGAATTTAAATAATAAATATAAGAATATATTATATCTTTTAATATCTTATTATTGCAAACGATTAATATTAATAAGTAATTTGTTATAAGCTTAAATTATTTAAATTATAGAATTTAATAAACGTATATATTCTTATTCCGTTAGCTGGATTATTACCAATCAGTTGGTAATCCGGCTTACTGGCCTATTACCAGTAAGTTAATGATCCGGCTTATTAACTTACCACCAGTAAGTTGGTGATCCATTACGTAACCTAATCCACATAATATTTTTGGCCTTTCTGTTACGACCGTTTCTGAAGGCCGTGGTTTGTCAGGTCGTAATAAGGTTCCTATAATTTTTTGAGTTTTTCCGAATTTAAATACCGGAAATTAGTTATTAAAAAAAATTTTTGGAATTAAAAAAACGTATTGCCGAAAAGGAATTTTTAAAGGCTTAATAATATCTTAACGAATTATTTGGTTACTTAAATCGTTTGCGGAAATAAAAGAAATTTTTTCGTTAACAAGAAATTGAAATATTTCGTCGTAATATTTAAGGCGCGAAAGCAATAAAGAAATTAAAGCGTTTCGAAAAGAAATAAAAATAGTTAGAAGTTGCCGTTACGGCTATTATATTAATATTGGCCGCGGCCGACTGGCCGGATATCCCGGTTATTAACTGGTTAACTATTAATTGAAACGTGCTTATTATTACTGGTCAAATTTTTTAATAAATGTTAGGCGTTAATGAAACTTCTGGCAAATTTCCAAATACTTTCGGAATTTAGATATTTTTTTATTTAACTAGGTATTAGGTAAATCCGTTTTATTTTTGTATATCGAAAATATTTTCTACCTTATATATTTATTTGTTTTTTATTTTTATATCGTTTTATACCGTATATACTTTAATTATATTTATTATTAATTTAAATAGAAAAACGTAAAAAATTAAATAACGTTTGATTTTTGGTAAAAATTTAATTAGTAATTGTTTTTTAAGATTTTTTGGCGATTTTATAAAAACCGATATATTTGAAATAGAAGTTTTAGTTAGGTTTTTTGGTTTAAATATTTTTTGTAATAAAGGAAACCATTTTTCCCTTTTTGAAAATTAATTTTTTTAACTTTTTTTTAGTTATAATATTTACTTATTTAATTTCGTACAAATTTTAATTTTGTTTTTATTTCTTCATATAATTATCGTAATTATTTTAATGTAAAAATTATTTTAATATTAATTAAACCGTTATTACGTACTTTTTCATAAATTTTTAAAATAAAGCCAAAATTTACGTTTATAAATATTATCTTAATTTTTCGTAATTATTAATATTATAAGGTAATTATACGATTAATAATGTCTTAACTTAATTATTTTTCATAATTAATATAATATTATAAAAAAGTTTTTCAGGTGTAATTTATTTTATTTATTTATTTGTTTATTTATTTATTTCAGGTTTAAAGACGTTAAATAATTTGTAATTTATGTTGAATTATATTATAAGGCTTTACAAAAATTTAAACACGAAAATTAATTTTTTATTTAATATAATTTCCATGAATAATTTATATATATTAAAAATATATTTAAAAAAATATATGTATTATTTATTTGGCATTTATGTATTCATAATATAGTAAAAAATAAGAAACTTTCGTTAATTAGTTGATAAATACGAAGATATTATCGTAATATATGCCCGTAATTAAATCTTTTAATATAAGAAATTTAATAATAAAGTGGAATATAATTAAATATTATGGTTAATTTATAATAAATAATAATTGTAAGTTTCCGTATAGTTTATATTATCGAGGTTTTACTTTAACGTAAATACCGCATTATTATATAATTTTTTATATTATTAATGTTATTTCAAAAAAGAATTATATGCGTTAAAATCGTTTTAAGGTTTTGTTAATCCCTGAATATCCATATAAGTGATATTCGTATATTTTTCGTATAAGATCTTCTCGGTATGTTTTTAAAATTTGCATTTTGTCTGTTTTTTGGTTTTTTGTAAAACCGTTATTATATTACTGGATTTCTTAATATATATCTAAAATTGCTACTCGAATTATTACAATTTATTATAAACGTAAATATTTTTGTCATAATATTAGAAATTATATTATTAACTTTAATTAATTTTTTTCGAGATTTAGTCGTTTATTTAAAGTTTTTATTTTACCGTTTTCTGATTTTCTTTTATAAATAATAATGAAATCGAAATTCGCCAATTTTTTCGCGTAATAAAATTATCGGTTTATATATTCCCTAATGGTGGTAAATTATATAAAATCTTAATAATCCGCATAAACCTTAAGTTAATTTAAATTTCCCTTTAAAAAATATTTAAACTTTCGAAATATTATAATAATGGCTATAAATTTATTATTTGGAATATCATAATTAAGTTCGGTTTTTTTTAATTTATACGAAAAAAATATAAAAGCCTATTATTTGCCATAATTATTTTGTTATTTAATTATTATGCTTAATACGTAATATAAAATATTGGTTTTTAATTTAATAGGATATTTTAAATTATATATAATTAATACTGGCTTATTAATAATTGCATTTTTGTTATTTTGAAATATTTTTTCCGTATTTGGTGTTTATTTAAATTCTTTTTTTGCGTAAAAGTCGATAAAATATAATTATTTCATTAAAATTTCGAATAACTTTCTTATAATAATTAACAAATTTAAAAAATACTTGTACTTTTTTAACTATTATTAACATTTATCATTTTATAATAATAACGATTTTCTTAAAACTTATTCGGATATATTTTGCAGTAATAATTTATTTCAAATATTTCATTTCTTATATATGGAACTAAATTCTTTTTGCGTTAATAAATAACTTTTCATTTTGTAAAATGTAAAAGACTTTATAAATATATCTTATATATATTTTTTCCGTTTTTAAAAAAATAAAGATATCGTCAAAATAACAAATAATAAAAATATCAAAATATTTTCGTAATATGTAATTAATTATTTATTAAATCTTTATTAATATGTTCGTAAGTTTTATAAGTATAACCAAATACTTAAATAATCCGTATTTCGTTTTAAGAATTATTTTTTATTTATATCTTTTTTTATTTTTAAAATTAAACATTATAAATTATTTCACTACGGAATATTAGTTTTTTATTTTTATAATTCCAAAAAATAATATTTAACTTTTAATAATAATATTATTTAATTAATAATAATTTACTATAAATTATAATTTTTTATTTTTTTAAATCCGAAAAATATTAAATATTTTATTCATAATTTTAAAAATTAAATTTATTTTTTATAGCCGATTTTCGAAACACTTTTTAAAAATATATAATTTATTTCCGTTAAAGTTATATATATGGTAAAACTTTGTCGAATATCTTTTTTAAAAATCATTTCGTAATTTTATTTATTATATTGTAATAATTTCCTATTAAGTTCTTTTTAAAAGAGCTATTTATATTTATAATATTATAATATTATATTAATTAAGAATTTCGATTTTTAAAATTATTATTTTTATTATTTCAAATTATTATTTAATTACTTTAATTTCGTTTTAATAATAATAACGATTTGTTGTATTTTTTTTAATATTTTTTCTTATATTTTATTTTTTTAAGTACTAAATTTTTTATTATATTTTTATATTTATATTTATCGTTATTTCTGATTAAATATTAAAATTTTAATATTTTTTTCGTTTATTAATAAAAAATAAAATAAATTTTATTTAATTATTTCTGCCGTTAATCAAAATTCCGTATTAACGTATTTATAATAATCTTAAGATTATATCGTAATTTCCGAATAAAACGATATTAAAATTAATCGTTTAATATTATTTTTTAACAAAAACTTTGAAATAATTAATTTCGCATATAATTTTTCGGTTATCGTACACGAATTCTTAATTTTTGATATTTATCGTTATATAGGATTTTAACTTATATTTTTATAATAATTTAAATTTATTAAATATATCCGATAAAATATATTTTCCGTTTAAAATTTCATAATTTATTATTACGGTATACCAATACGTTTTAATACGTATATTTAAAATAATAAAATTAATAATATTTTTTATCATTATATTCACAATTCTTTTCGGAAATTCCTTTTAATTATTTTAAGTTTTAGTATTTTATAAGTTTTTTATAAATAAAGTTTTTTTAATTTTCATTCGAATTTATTAAATTTTATTTAAATTTTTTTATTTAATACCTTAAGTTATTATATTTGTCCTTATTACTGACATATCGTTTTTTTAAATTATATTAAATATTTCTTAATTTCTTTCCAATTATTTCCTTTATTAAATAAATTATTTTTTCGTATTTATATTTATATTTTATTATGCGTCGTTTTAATTATTATTCGAAATATTTCGTAAAAAGTAATATATTTTCTTTTTCATAATTTCATTTTTAATAATCCGCAATATATATTAATTAATAATAAAAATTTATAATAAACTTTCACAATAATCTTTAATTATATATTACATTAACTTTTTTTTCCGTTTAATAATTATACTATTTATAATAATAAAAAAGGATCTTTTTATAAATATTATTTTTTTCGAATTAACTTTTTATTTCGACTAATTATTTAATATTTTCTGGAATTATAATTCGAAATTATCGCTATTATTACTTATTATTTTTATTATTTCCGATACGATTTGGAAAATCGAAATCCTTTTAATATTTATAAGTAATCCGTTCGTATATATATTATCTTTATTTCTTATAATCGGGATATTCTCGACGTGGACAATATAAAATAAATATTTTACTGTATTACTTAAATATATCCGGGTAACATTTTTCTATTTTATTTTAATATTTACCTAATTCTTCTTATAATGTTTTTATTATGCGCGCAATATTTATTAAATCAGCCTTTTAATTTTTCCTATTTTTCATCAAATCTTTAATTATAATAATCCTTATTAAACTTTTTATTTTAAACTTAATATAGATTTAGCTTAAATTATATTCATAATTTTCTTATTATTTATTTAAATATTTTTACATTATTCTTTTAATATAAAAATTAATTATTTTATCGTAATTTCTTAAAATCTTTATATTTATAAACTTTATATCCTGTTTTACCGTAATAAAAATATTTGATTTAACTTTAATATTATTAATAAATGACCCCAAATTCCATAAATTATAGCGCCGTTCCGTAACAAATAAAAAGTACGTTTCGTTTTTTTCTTTAATTAAACTTATCATATTTCGAATATATAATATATTATTTTTTCGTATTATTTTTCAAATTGTTAATTACTAATTTTATTTCCTTTTGTAATATATTAATTTAAAGTAATTAATTATTTAATCTCAATAATTTTACTTTTTATATTATTTTTTAACCCTTTATATAATATATCAATAAAAATATCATTCTTATAATTTCTTTATTTTACCTTAACTGTAAAACTTTTAAAAATTATAATAGATTTAAATATAAATCCTTTTTATCGAAATTACAAAAATTATTAAGCCGTAAATCGTGTTTTATCTGCATTACCGAAATTATTGTATACTTAATTTTCGATATTAATATAAAATAAAAGAATTTTATTAATAAAATTTGTTTATTTAATTTTTTTATATTTAAAACCTTTTTATAATTTGTTTAAATTGATTAACCGTATTTCCCGTTAAATATGGTTTTATAATTAAAATTATATCAGTTAAATCATTAAAGTTTAAAAAATAAAAATAAATTCATATATAAATTAAAAAAGCTTAAAAATTACCTTTTTTTTTATAAGGTTCCGGCTTTTTAAGTTTTATATAAATAAGAAAATTTTAGGAAAATAATATAACTATAAATTATCAAAGTCTTTTTTTATTTTTGAATTTAAACCTAAAGTTATTAAATAAAGATTTTTTAAATATTAATTTATATTTTAATAGTACTAAATATTATTCAAAGTTTAAGGGTATTATTAAATATATGTTTATAACGTATAATAAATTATATAATTTAATTAATTATTAAATTTAAATCGTACGGATTTATATAAATAAAAATATTCTATAAGTTTAAATAATAAATATATTAATATATTATATTTTATAATATTAAAAATACTTCAAATTACGATATTATATTATAAAATAAAATTATTTAAATTATGAAAATAATAAATATATATATCTTTTTTTTAGCTTAAGGTAATTACCGTAACTTAACAATATTTCTTTAATTAAGTCCTTTTAAACCCCTTTAAGCCCCCTTTAATGCTTATCCGGCTTAAGCCCTTTTGACTAATTAAAGTCCTTAAGCCCTTTGAGCCGGTTACGTAACTTCTTAGCTAGGTCGGGGTCTGGCTTTTTAGAATCCCGACCGTTTCCAAAAGCCAAGACCGTTAGGTCATAACACATATAGGGTCGCATTAAAAAGTCCAGATTTCGTAAACGTATTAACGCCTTTATTCTTTGAAAGCGGATTAACCGCTTTAATTTTATTATGTTGTCAAATATTTCTTATTCCAGTTATATATCTAAAAACAAAATTTACAAGGCCTATCGTAATTCAAGGAAATATGTTTTTTGTATTATTTACGGAAATCCCTATAACCTTTTTGTCTTTCCAAATTTAAATACCGAAAATTAATTATTAAAAAGGACCGTTTAAAGTTAAAAAAACATATTACCAAAAAATACTTTTAAAAGATTAATAATATTTTAACGAATTAATTGATTATTTAAATTATTAGCAAAAATAAAAATTTTTTCATTAATAAAGAATTAAAATATTTCGTCATAATATTTACGGCGCGGAAACGATAAAAAAATTTAAACATCTTAAAAAAGAACAAAAATAATTAAAGGCCGCCGTTACAGTTATTATATTAATTCAGGCCGCCGCTAAATCGCCCGATATCACGGCTATTAATTAGTTAATCGTTAATTAGGACGTATCCGTCGTTACTAATATAAGGTTTTTAATAAACGTTAAACGTTAATAAAATGTTTAATAAATTTTTAAATATTTTCGAAATTTGGATATTTCTTTTATTTAATTAAATATTTAATAAATCCGTTATATTTTTATATATCGAAAATTATTTCCACCTTATATATTTATTTATTTTTTATTTTTATATTATTTTATGCCGTATATACCTTAAATATATTTATTATTAATTTACATAAAAAACGTAAAAAATTAAATAAAATTTAATTTTTAATAAATATTCTAATTACTAATTATTTTCTAAATTTTTCTTAGCCATTTTATATAAACCGATATATTTAAAATCGAATTGTTTATTAAGTTTTTTGTTTAAATATTTTTAATAATAAAAGGAATTATTTCCTTTTTTGAAAATTAATCCTTTTAACCTTTTTTAATTATAATACTTTTTTATTTGATTTTGTAAAAATTTTATTTTTATTTTTATTTTTTTATATAATTATTATAATTATTTTAAAGGAAAAATTATATTAATATTAATTAGAT
Organism: Monosporascus cannonballus; assembly: GCA_004154925.1. NCBI lineage: Eukaryota > Fungi > Ascomycota > Sordariomycetes > Xylariales > Monosporascus > Monosporascus cannonballus. The sequence continues at coordinate 45,994 of QJNS01000130.1, read as the reverse complement.
CGTTATTACGTACTTTTTTATAAGTTTTTAAACTAAAATTAAGTTTTATATTTATTAATATTATTTTAATATTTTTATAATATTTGGCATTATCAGTTAATTATATAATTAATAATTGCTTAATTTAATTATTTAATTTTAATTAAAATAATATTATAAATAAATATTCAAAATTTAATTTATTCGTTTTATTTATTTATTTTTTTGAAATTTAAGCCGATTTGTATTATAAAACTTTAATAAAATCTTAATACCAATATTAATATTTTATTTAAAATATTCTTTATTAATAACCCGTATAAATTAAAAATATATCTAAAAAAAATATACCAGTTATTCGGTATGTATACTTTTATAATATAATAAAAAATAAAGAATTTTCGAAACTCGTTTTGCGATTACGAAAATATTATCGTAATATATTTTTATAATAACATCATTTAATATAAAAAATTTAATAGAAAAATTAAATATAATTAAATACCATAATTATTTTATAATTAATATTAATTATAATTTTCCTTATAATTTATATCGTTAAGTTTTTGCTTTAACGGAAATATCGTATTACCGTATAATTCTTTATACCGTTAATTATATTTTTAAATATATATATATATCGAAATTATTTTAATATTTTATAAACCCTTAAAAATTTATATAATTAATATTTATATATTTTTTATATTAAACCTTTTTAATATTTTTCTAAAACTTATATTATATTTATTTTTTAACTTATTAAAATATTATTATTATATTATTAAATCTTTTAATATATATTTCGAAATATTACCCGAATTATTATTATTTATCGTAAATATAAAGCTCTTTTTATAATAATATTAAAGATTTTATAATTAATCTTAACTAACGTTTTTCAAAATTTAATTATTTACTTAAAATATTTATTTTATTATTTTTTAAATCTTTTTTATAAATAATAACGAAATTGAATTTTGCTAATTATTTCGCATATTTCAAATATCGTTTTATATGTTCTTTAATTATAATAAATTAAGTAAAATTTTAATAATCCGTAAATATTTTAACTTAATATAAGTTTTTTTAAAACAATATTTAAATTTTCTAAATACCATAATAATAACCATAAATTTTTGATTTGGAATTCGGTAATTAAACTTAGTTTTTATTAATTTATACAAAAAAAATATAATAAAATATAATTTATTTTTAACATTTCATTATTTAATTATTATATGTAATACGTAATGCGAAATATCGGTTTTTAATTTAATAAGGCAATTTAAATTATACATAATTAATATTAATTCGTTAATAAACGTGTTTTTAATATTTTAAAATACTTTTTCCGTATTTAATATTTATTTAAATTGTTTTTTTTAAAATTTATGAAAAATATAATTATTTTATAAAAGTTTTAAATATATTTCTTATAATAATTAATAAATTTAAAAAATACCTATATCTTTTTACTTACCGTTAATATTTATTATTTTATAATTATAATAATATTTTTAAGGTTTATTTTAATATATTTTAAAATAATAATATATTTTAGGTATTTTATTTTTTATAGATGGAATTAAATTTTTTTTACGTTAACAAATAATTTCGCGTTTTATAACACTTAAAAAATCTTATAAACGTATTCTATATATGTTTTTTTCGTTTTTAAAAAAATAGAAATATTATCGAAATAACAAACGACGAAAATATCGAAATATTCATATAACATATAATTAATTATTCGTTAAAAAGGTATTAATACATTCATAAATCCTATTAATATATGGAAATATTTAAATAATCCATATCCTATTTTAAACATTATTTTTTATTCTTTTTTTTTAAATTTAATAAGGTTATATTTATCTTTAAAATTAAATATTATAAATTATTTAATTCCATAAAACCGGTTTTTTAATTTCGTAATTTAAAATAATAATATTTAATATTTAATAATAATATCGTTTATTTATTAGTAATTAATTATAAATTATAATTGTTTATTGTTTTTAAATACGAAAAATATTAAAAATTTTATTAAAAATTTCGCAAATTAAATTTATTTTTTATAACCTATTTTTCAGGTATTGCTTAACAATAGGTAATCTATTTCCGTTAAAATTATAAATAAAATAAAACTTTGTCGAAAATTTCTTTTTAAAATTATTTCATAATTCTATTTACTATTTTCTAATAATTTTATATTAAGCTTTTTTTGGAAAGATTACTTATATTTATAATATTATAATAAAATATTTATTAAATCTTTAAATTTATAAAACTATCATTTTTATTTTTCCAAATCGTTATTTAATTACTTTAATTTCGTTTTAATAATAATAATAATAAAACGTTATATTTTTTATTACCCTTTTTTTTCTTGTATTTTAATCTTTCAAGTAATAAAGGTTTTATCGTATTCTTATACTTATATTTATTATTATTATCGATCAAATATTAAAATTTTAATTTCTTTTTCTTTATTAATAAAAAATAAAATAAATTTTACTTAATTAATTTTACCGTTAATCAAAATTCCGTACTAACATATTTATGATAATCTTAAGATTATATTGTAATTTCCGGATAAAACGATATCGGATTTAATTATTTAATATTATCCTTTAATAAAAATTTCGAAATAATTAATTTTGTATATATACTTTTTTTATTATCGTAAACGAATTCTTAATTTTCGATATTTGTTATTATATATGGTTTTAATTTATATTTTTATAGCCATTTAAGCTTATTAATTATATTTAATACAATAAAATCTTACATGAAATTTTGCCATTTATCATTACAATATATTAATATATTTCGATTTATATTTCGAAAATAAAAAAATTATTAATATTTTTTATCGTCGCGTTTAAAATCTTTTTAAGAAAATTCCCTTTAACGTTTTTAAGTTTTATTAATTTAGGGCCTTTTTATTAATAATATTTTTCTGTTAATTTTTATTTAAATTTATTAATTTCTTTTTTGTATTTTTACATTTAATATATTAAGATATTATATTTATTAGTATTATCGGCGTATTATTCCCTTAAATTCTATTAATTATTTTTGATTTTGTTATAATTTCTTTCTTTATCGAATAAATTATGTTTTTATATTTATAATTATATTCCATTATACGTTATTTTAATTATTGTTTTACAGATTTTTTTATAAATTAACGTATTCTTTCCTTAATAAATCTTTTTGGGTGAATCCGTAATAAATATTTATTAAAAATAAAAATCCGTAATAGTTTTTTAATAATATCTTTTGATCATACGCTAAATTAATTATTTTTCGTTTTAATAATTATACTATTAATAATAATAAAAAAAGGTCTTTTTATGGATATTACTTTTTTTGGATTAACTTTTTATTTCGGCGAATTATTAAAGATCTTTTGAAGTTATATTTCGAAAATCTTAATATTATTATTTATTATTTTTGTTATTTCCGATATAAAGTAAAAATTCGAAGCTTTTATATTGTATATAAATAATTTTTTCATAAATATATTATTTTTATTTTTCGTAATCGGGATATTTTCGCTATCGTTAATATGTGGCGAATATTTTGATATATCGATTAAATATTTTAAGATAAAATTTTTTATACATATAATATTTATTAAAATAACTTTTTAGTTTTTTATATTTTTTATGAATATTTTATCATAATAATCCTTATTGAACCTTTTGCCGTAACTTTAATATATATTTGTTTTTATATTATATTAATAATTTTATTATTATTTCCTTAATTATTTTTAGATGGTTTTTCCGATATAAAGATTTAGTTATTTTATTATAGCTTTTTAGGTTTCTTATATTTATAAACCTTATATTCTATTCTGCCATAATTAAAATATTTAATCCAGCTTTAGTTTTATTTATAAATAACGCCAAATTTCATAATTCCTAATACCGTTTTATAGAAAATGAAAAGTACGTTTTATTTTTTTTCCTAATTAAACTTATTATATTTCGAACGTAAAATATATTATATCTTTCTTTTTTATCGTTTTTTAAATTATCGATTATTAATCTTAATTATTTTTGATACATATTAATTTAAAATAATTAATTACTTTATCTGTATAATTTTATTTTTTTTTATATTATTTTTTAACTATTTGTAAAATATATTAACATAGCCGTCGGTTTCGTTATTTATTTATTTTATTTTAAATGCAAAATCTTTAGAAATTACGACTTATTTAAATATAGGTTTTTTTTTCGGAATTATAAAAGCTGCTAGGCTGTAAATTATTTTGTATCCGGATTACCCAAATTATTATACATTTTATTATTAAAAGTAATATAAAATAAAAAGTTTGTATTAATAAGATCCTTTTTATTTAAATTTTTTATGTCCAGATAATTTCTTATAATAAGCTTAAACCAATTCACCGTATTTCCCGTTAGGTATATTTTTATTATTAAAACCATATCCGCCGAATCGTTAAGATCTAAAAAATTAAAATAAATTTGTAACGGCTTTGCGGTTTAACCAACTATTAAACCTTAAGTCGACGGGTTTATGTTGGCAGGAGTATCGTGGGAATCTGAGCAATAAATATAGTAACGTATTACGTCTCATAATACCAAAAGTGTCTTGGGTAACGATATTATATTGCAAGCTGGTGTTATTTAAATTATGGAAGTAATAAGCGTATATATCTTGATTTTTTTATTACTGCTTATTTTTGTTTAGCAGAACCCTATTAAATAATTACTTAGTGCTGCTTAGTCGTATTTAGTTAAAACCCGTTAAACACTGATTACGTAAGCTTGAATTAACGTAGTTTTGTAATTTTGGCTGGACCGTTTTCGCAGGCCTAGCTGATTTGGGTTGTAATACGATTTCTTTTTTTCCCAAATTTTGCCCTTAAGATTTTTTTTTTCTGGTAAGCCTTTTCCTTTTAAAATGTTGGCTCGCGTTACTAAAAATTATCGTTAGGTCCTTTCGGTTATTACGCGACGTCAAAATCTGCTTTTTATTTTTATCAATTTTAGTTTTGAAATTATACCGTATTTTCTGTGCTTTTTTAAGGGCTGAAAATGCAAGATAATGGAAAACGTTGCCAAATACAAGGCGTATATTAAACGTAACTGTTCCTGCGATAATAATAATGTTCTTTAATTCTCCTTAAAAAATATTCTTGCCGAAAATTAACGTTTAAAATGTAAGAAGATATTAGCGAAAAAACGTTTTTTGGATTTGCAAAAACGTTATTAGCAAAAAATAAACGAGGCCATTACGCGGTTCATCCGTTTTCGAAAACAGAAAGCGTTTTTTGTTCGAAAGGTATTAAAATGGTATAGCAAAAATTGTAATCGCTGGAGGAACTGGAGGAGTAAAAGCGTTAAAAACAGGTTAACGCCGAGGTTTTCTTAACCGCTTTGGCTTTTTCCTTTAAGCTGTCCGGCGTTACCTGGCCGCTGGATAACGTTAATTGGGACATAATTATATCCGGTGGTTCCGTTGCTGTTGGTGAAAGTTCTTTAATAGGCGCTGGGCGCTAATAAGGTTCTTGGCGGGTTTCCAGGTGTTTTCGGAGTCCGGGTGCTTTTTCCACTTGATCAGGTACTGGGTAAGTCCGTTATGTTTTCGCATGTCGAGTATTTTTTCCACTTCGTATATTTGTTTGTCTTTTACTTTTACGTCGTCCGTATGTACCTTGATTATATTTGCTGTTAATTCGAATAAAGGAACATAAAAATTTGGATGGAATTTGACTTTTGGCCGAAGTTCTAATTAGTAATTATTTTTTAAGATTTTTTTGGCGATTTTGTATAGACCGATATATTTGAAATTAAGTTTTTTTGCTGAGTCGTTTTATTTAAATGTTTTTGGTGGCGAAGAAAACCATTTCCCCTTTTTCGAAGGTTGGTCCCTTTAACCTTTTTTAATTATAATATTTTCTTATTTGGTTTCGTACGAATTTGTGACGGCTTGGCGGTTTAACCAACTATTAAACCTAAGTCGACGGGTTTATGTTGGCAGGAGTATCGTGGGATTCTGAGTAATGGATGTAATAACGTATTACGTCTTATAATATTAAGGGCGTTTTGGGTAATAATGTTTTATTATAAGCTAAAATTATTTAAATTATGGAAATAACGAACGTATATATTTTTATTTTGGCTTAAAATGCTTAAACGGTTTAAACCCTTAAGTCTCTTAAACTTTTTAAGCTTTTTTGTTAATTTAAGGGGTTTAAGGCATTTGGCGTTTTAAAACCTTTAAGTTAATTACGTAATGCCTTAGCTTGGGTCGGAATTTAATTTTTTTATAATTCCGATTATCCGTAAAAAATTAAGATTATTAAGTTTTAATACGATTTTTTCCTTTTTAGGATTTTTATTTTTAAAAATTAAATTATTTATTTTGGTAATTTCGGTAAATATTTTTTTTATATATTTATTATATTAGGTTAAATTAAAAAGTTTCGTTTTCGTAAATGTATTAATATTTTAATTTTTTTAAAACGTATTAAATATTTTGGTTTTAAAATATTTTTTTATTTTCGTTACAAAAAAAAATACGGAATATAAAGTTGTTCGAAAGTTTTTAAAATATGCGCAATATATTTATTATAGGGGCCTTTATAACGTTTTTGGTTTTTCGGAAGCCGAATACCAAAAGTTTTTTAACAAAAAGGATTATTTAAAACATAAAAAAAAAAATTTATAAAATATTGCATATTGTTATTAATAAGTTGGATCGTTTATAAAAATAAAGGCGGTTATTTTATTGCCGTAATATGGAAATGTTTCGTTAAGGGATTAAAGATACGGAAATTATAAAGGAATTTAAGCGTTTGGAATAAGAACAGGAATAGCTGGAGGCTGCCGTCATAACTATTATATTAATACAGGTTGCGGCCGATTGGCCCGATATCCCGGTTATTAATTAATCGGCCATTAATTAGGATGCGCCCGTTATTATTAATAAAAATTTTTTAATAGGTATTAGGCGATAATAAGGTTTTTAACGAGTTTTTAGGTGTTTTCGGAATTTAAATACTTTTTTTATTTAATTAGGTATTAAGTAAATTTGTTTTGTTTCCGTATATCGAGAATTTTTTTTATTTTATATATTTATTTATTTTTTATTTTTATGTTATTTTATATTATATATATTTTAATTATATTTATTATTAATTCAAATAAAAAAATATAAAAAATTAAATAAAATTTGATTTTTGGTAAAACTTTTAATTAATAATTATTTTTTAAAATTTTCTTAACGATTTTATATGGACCGATATATTTAAAATTAAATTTTTTATTAAGTTTTTTTGTTTAAATATTTTTAGTAATAAGGTAAATTATTTCCCCTTTTTTAAAAGTCAATTTTTTTTAACTTTTTTTGGTTATAATATTTATTTATTTAGTTCCGTATAAATTTTAATTTTGTTTTTATTTTTTGATATAATTATTATAATTATTTTAACGTAAAAATTATTTTAATATTAATTGGACCGTCGTTACGCGTTTTTTTATAAATTTTTGGAATAAAGCCAAAATTTACGTTAATTAATATTATTTTAATATTTTTATAGTAATTAATATTATAAATTAATTAAGTAATAAGTAATTTTTTAACCCAGTTATTTTATTCGTAATTAACGTAATATCGTAAATATGTTTTTAATATTTAGTTTAGTTATTCCGTTTATCCGTTTATTTATAATCTGAATATATTAAATAATTTGTGATTTAGGCCGATTTGTATTATAAGGCTTTGCTAAAATTTAGATATAAATATTGAACCTTTATTTAAAATAATTTTTATTAATAATTTGTATATATTAAAAATGTTTTTGAAAAAAATATATATTATTTATTTTATGTTAATATTTTTATAATAAAATAAAAAATAAGAAAATTTCGTAAACCGATTAATAATAACGAAAACGTTATCGTAATATATTTTTATTATTAGATTTTCGGATAAAAAAAATTTAATAATAAAATTTATAATAATTAAATCCTAAGGTTTTTTTAAGACCGGTAATAATTATAACTTTTTATAAAGTTTATATCGTTACGCTTTAATTTTATTATAAAAATTATATTATCGTCGTACTTTTTAAATTATTATTTTTATCTTAGGAAAAAAATACGTACGTTAAAGTTGTTTTAAAGTTTTATAGATTTTTAAATATTTATATAATTAATATTTATGTATATTTTGTATTAAATTTATTTAATATTTTTCTGGAATTTGTATTTTATCTGTTTTTTGGTTTTTTGGAAAACTATTATTATATTATTGGATTTTTTAATATATATTTAAAGGTATTACCCGAATTATTATAATTTATTACGGGCGTAAATATTTTTTTATAATAATATCAAAAATTATGTAGTTAATTTTAACCAATTTTTCCTTAAGATTTAATTATTTGTTTAGGGTATTTATTTTGTTATTTTTTAAACTTTCTTTATAAATAATAACGAAGTCGAAATTTGCTAATTCTTTTACGTATTATAATTATTATCCGGTAAATTTTTTAGTTATAGTAAATTAAGTAAGATTTTAATAATCCGTATAAATTTTAATTTAATATAAACTTTTTTTTAGAAAATATTTAAATTTGCAAAATACCATAATAATAACCATAAATTCCTTATTTAGAATACCGTAATTAAATTCGGTTCTTTTTAATTTATATAAAAAGAATACGATAAAGTATAATTTACCTTAATTATTTCGTTATTTAATTATTACGTTTAATACGTAATCCGAAATATCGGTTTTTAATTTAACGGGGTAACTTAAATCGTACATAATTAGTATTAACTTATTAATAATTATATTTTTAATTTCTTGGAACGTTTTTTCCGTTTCGGGTATTTATTTAAATTTTTTCTTTCTTAATAATATTAATTAGGGGTATAATAATTTTGCTAAAATTTCGAATAAATTTTCTATAATAATTAACGAATCTAAAAAATATTTATATTTCCTTAATTATTATTAATATTTATTATTTTGTAATTATAACGATTTTTTTTAGGTTTATCTTAATATATCTTAAAATAATAATATATTTTAGATATTTTATTTTTTGCTTATAGAATTAATTTTTTTTTGCATTAATTAATAATTTTACGTTTTATAAAGCTTAAAGAATTTTATAAATATATTTTGTATATATTTTTTTTTCAAAAAAATAAAAATATTATTAAGATAATATATAATAAAAACGTTAAAATATTTTTGTAATATATAATTTATTATTCGTTAAAAAATTACTAATACGTTTGTAAATTTTATTAACGTAATTAAATATTTAAATAATTCGTATTTTATCTTAAATATTATTTTTTATTTATATCCTTTTTTAATTTTAATAAGGTTATATTTATTTTTAAAATCAAATATTATAAATTATTTCGTTTTATAAAATCGGTTTTTTATTTTTGTAATTAAGGATAATAATATTCGGTTTTTAATAATAATATTATTTAGTTACCGATAATTAATTATAAATTATAACTTTTTATTTTCTTTAAGTATAAAAAATATAAAATATCTTATTAATAACTTTAAAAATTAAATTTATCCTTTTTATAATTGATTTTCCAAGTATTCCTAGAAAACGTATAATTCGTTTCCGTTAAAATTATAAATAAGGTAAAACTTCATTAAAAAACCTTTTTTAAGGATAATTTCGTAATTTTATTTATTATGTTCTAATAATTTTATATTTAATTCCTTTTTAAAAAATTATTTATATTTATAATATTATAATAATATATTAATTAAATTTTTTAATTTTTAAAATTATTATTTTAAATCGTTATTTAATTACCGTAATTTTGTTTTAATAATAATAATAATATGTTATATTTTTCTTTAATACTTATTTTTTTTATGTTTTATTTTTTTAGGTAATAAAATATTTATCGTATCCTTATGTTTATATTTGTCGTTATTTTCAATTAAATATTAAAATTTTAATTCTTTTTTTTACTTATTAATAAAAAATAAAACGAATTTTATTTAGTTAATTTTTTTATTAATCAAAATTTTATACCGGTATATCCATAATTTTTAAATAAAATAATATTAAAATTTATTATTTAATATCGTCCTTAAATAAAAATCTTAAAATAATTAATTTCGTACAAGATTTTTTTATTATTATAAGCGAAATCTTAATTTTCGGCGTTTATCGCTATATAAAATTTTAACTTATATTTTTATAATAATTTAAATTTATTAATTATATCCGGTATAATATAATTTCTATTTAAAGTTCTGTAATTTATTATTACGGTATCTTAATATATTTTAATTTGTATATCTAAAGTAATAAAATTATTAACGGCTTTTATTATTACGTTTACAACCTTTTTTAAAAGTTTATTTTGACTTTTTTAAGTTTTATTATTTTACGGCTTTTTTATAAATAATTTTTGTTTTTTAATTTCTTTTCGAATTTGTCGAACTTTATTTATATTTTTTTATATAACGCGTTAAATTATTATATTTATTGTTTTTATCGGCGTATTATGTTTTCGAATTATATTAATTATTTTTAATTTTATTAAATTTTTTTTTATTAAATAAATTATTCCTTAATATAGCATATGGTTTTTTATTAAATTTTATTTCTTTTTTATTAAAGGTTTTATATAAATTATTAAATTTCTTTTTTAAAGTTTATTATTTATCGGAATTTATAATAAATATTAATTAAAAATAAAAGTCCGTAATAACGTTTTGGCAATATTTTTCCATAATATGTTAAATTAATTCCTTTTCCGTTTAATAATTATATTACTTATAATAATAAAAGGGGTTTTTTTACGGGCATTATTTTCCTTTAAATTAATTTTTTATTATTATTAGTTAAAAAAATCGTTTTTAAAGGCTATAAATTAAAAATATTAATATTATTATTTATCGTTTTTATTTTTTTCCGTTTTATTAAGAAAATCGAATTTTTTATAATATATATGGGTAATTTTATTATAAATATGCCGTTTTCATTTTTTGTAAATAAGGTAATTTTATTTTTTGCAATAAATAATATATATTTTGCTATATTAATTAAAGGTTCCGAAATAAATTTTCTTTATTTAGCCCTAATATTTTTCTAATTATTTTTTAAAGATATTTTATTATTCCTTAATTACTTATTAAGTTAAATTCCTAGCTTTTTATATTCCTTATTAAATTTTTTATTACGGTAAGCTTAATATGTACTTAGGCCGAATTATATTAATAAATTTTTTATTTTTTTAATTTTCTTTAAATTATTTTTCGGATATAAATTTTTAATTATTCCGTTATAATTTTTTAAGTAAAAAATATTTATAAATTTTATGTTTTTTTTTCCGTAATTATAATATTTAATTTGGTTTTAATTTTTTTTATAAATAATTCCTAATTCCATAAAATTTAATTTAATATTATAAGAAATATTGTTACGCCGAAAAACATTAATATTAACCGTATATTAAAATTTATTATTATTTTTTTTGGTTTTTTTAATATATTAAGCATATTATTAGTTATTAATTTTAATTATTATAACGATATAATTTAATAAATAATTAAATTGATTAAATTTAAAAACAAAATTTGTATTTTTTTTTAAGTTATCGAAAAATTTAATTATTAATATTTTTTATTTTTAATTTAATTTAAATATTAATTAAATTAATACGTTACCGTATTTAAATGCCGATTTTTTTTATTGTAATTATTAAATTTATATTTCGGCCTTTATTTTTTCGTTTATTATTCCGAAAACCTTTATTACCGTTTATTCGAATTATTCGTAATTATTATATATTTATATTATTTCCGGGTTACGTTTTTTAATTAGTAAAATAACGTATTCTTTTATAATTAACTTAAATTAAATAATTATATTTTTAATAAATTATTTTATTACAAATTTAATTCGTATAATAAATATAATAAGTTAAATAAAAAAATATCCGAAATACGTTCAGTATTAAATTAAAAATAATTATAATTTAATTAAAATTTTATTAAAAGATTTTAATTTAAAAAATTTAAGGACTTTTTTTAAATTTTTGGTAAAATTTAACTAAATAATTTAATTCGGCCGAAAAAATTTTTGATTTTAAGGATTTTTTTTTTTTAAATTTTTTATAAATAATTTAAAAAAACATAATAAAATTATTTTTATTTTATTTAAGTTAAATAATATGTTTATTTATAATATTTAGGCATTAAAAAAAAATTTTCGAAAAAAGCGAAATTATTTTTTTTCGGATTTTATTTTAATATCAAAATTTTTAAAAACTTAATAAATAAATTATTTAAATTATTTATTAATAAATATAATATCGGCGGTATTATTTAAAATTTAACGGTATTATTAAATAAAAATTTATAACGTATAACGATTTAATAATTTAATTAATTATTAAATTTAAATCGATAAGTTTATATTAATAAAAATATCGTAAAATTTTAAATAATAAATATAATAATATATTACGTTTCGTAATATTAAAAACGTTTTAAATAATAATATTTTATTATAAATTAAAATTATTTAAATTATAAAAATAACGAATATATATATTCTTATTTTGGCTTAAAGTATTTAAACGGTTTAAATCCTTAAGTTCTTTAAATTTTTTAAATTTTTTTGTTAATTTAAAGGGCTTAAGGTATTTGGCGTTTTGAAACCTTTGAGCTAGTTACGTAACGCCTTGGCTTAGGTTAGAGTTTGATCTTTTTGTAATTCCGACCGTCCGTAAGAAGCCAAGATCGTTAGGTCCTAACAGAATTCCAGTTTTGTTTTTATTTTTTGGTATAATTATTATAGTTATTTTAATATAAAAATTATTTTAATATTAATTAAACTGTTATTACATATTTTTCTGTAAACTTTCAAGGTAAAACCAAAATTTGCGTTTATAGATGTTATTTTGATGCTTTCGTAGTAGCTGGTATTATAAGTTAGTTATGCGATTGGTAATTTTTTAACCCAGGTATTTTGTTCGTAGTTGATATAATATTGTAAGTAAACTTTTAAAGTTTAATTTGTTTTTTTATTTATTTATCCGTTTATAATTTAAATACATTAAATAATTTGTAATTTAGCCTAATTTATATTATTAAGCCTTGTTAAAATTTTGATACGAAGGTTAATTCTTTGTTTAATATAATTTTTATTAGTAATTCATATATATTAAAGATATGTTTGAAGAAAATATATGTTAATTATTCGGCGTTTATGTTCTCGTAATATGATAGGAAATAGGAAACTTTTGCAAATCGGTCGACAATTACGAAAATATTATCGTAATGTATTTCCGTAATTGGATTTTTTGATATAAAAAGTTTAATAATAAAGTTAAATATAATTAAATGTTATGGTTATTTTGCGATTGGTAATAGTTGTAACTTTCCTTATAGTTTATGTCGTCGTATTTTTGCTTTGGCGCAAATATTATATTGCTGTATATTTTTTTATATTGTTAATTGTATTTTGGGAAAGAAATATATGCGTTAAAATCGTTTTAAGGTTTTGTAAATTTTTAGATGTCCATATAATTAATGTTTATATATTTTTCGTATTGAACTTTTTAATATTTTTTTTGGAATTTGTATTTTGTCCGTTTTTTGGTTTTTTGAGAAATTATTATTATATTGTTGGATTTTTTGGTATATATCGGAAAGTATTGCCCGAATTATTATAATTTGTCGTAAGCGTAAATATCTTTTTGTAATGGTATCGAAAATTATATGGTTAGTTTTGACTAATTTTTTTTCGGGGGCTGCTCTTTTACTTAAAATATTTGTTTTGCCGTTTTTTGATCTTTTTTTATAAATAATAACGAAATTGAAATTCGCCAATTTTTCCGCATATTTTAATTATTGTCCTATAAGTCTTTTGATTATGGTAAATTGGGTAAGATTTTAATAATCCGTATAAATTTTAATTTGGTATAAGTTTCCTTTTAAAAGTGCTTAAATTCCCGAAATGCCATAATAATGGCCATTAATTTTTTCTCTAAAATACCGTAATTAAGTTCAGTTCCTTTTAATTAATATTAAAAAAATATAATAAAATGTAATTTGCCTTAATTATTTCGCTATCCGATTATTACGTTTAACATATAATCCGAAATATCGGTTTTTAGCTTAACGGGACGGTTTAAATCGTATATAATTAGTATTAGTTCGTTAATAATTATATTTTTAATATCTTGAAATATTTTTTCCGTATTTGGCATTTATTTGAATTTTTTTTCTTTTTTCGTAAAATTTATTAAGGGTATAATTATTTTGCTAAAGTTTTAAATAAATTTTTTTTAATAATTGGCGAATTTAAGAAATATTTATATCTTTTTAATCGTTATTAGCGTTTGCCATTTTATAATTATAATAATTTTTTGAGATTTATTTTGATATATTTTAGGGTAATAATATATTCTAAATATTTTATTTCTTATATATAGAATTAATTCTTTTTTGCGTTAATAAATAACCTTACGTTCTATAAAATTTAAAAAATTTTATAAACGTATTTTACGTATATTTTTTCTGTTTTCGAAAAAATAAATATGTTATTAAGATAATATATAACGAAAATATGGAAATATTTTCGTAATACGCAATTAATTATTCGTTAAAAAGTTATTAATACGTTCGTAAATCTTATTAATATAATTAAATATTCAAATAATTCGTATTTCGTTTTGAAAGTTATTTTTTATTCGTATTTTTTCTTAATCCTAATAAAATTATATTTATTCCTAAAATCGAATATTATAAATTATTTAGTTCCATAAAGTTGGTTTATTATTTCCGTAATTAGAAATAATGATATTCGATTTTTAATAGTAATGGTATTTAGTTATCGGTAATTAATTATAAGTTGTAATTTTCTATTTTTCTTTAATACGAAAAATATTAAATATCTTATTAATAATTTCGAAGGTCGAATTTATCCTTTTTGTAATCGATTTTCTAGGTATTGCTTAAGAATACGTTATTCGTTTCCGTTAAGGTTATAAATAAGGTAAAATTTCGTCAAAGATCCTTTTTTAAGGATTATTTCGTAATTTTATTCGCTATATTCTAATAATTTTATGTCGAGCTCCTTTTTAAAAAGTTATTCGTATTTATAATATTATAGTAATATATTAATTAAACTTTTTAATTTTTAAAGCTGTTATTTTTATTATTTTAAACCGTTATTTAATTGCCTTAATTTCGCTCTAATAATAATAATAATACGTCGTATTTTTTTTAATATTCGTTTTTTTTGTATTTTATTTTTTTAGGTAATAAAATATCTGTTATATCCTTATGCTTATATTCGTTATTATTATTAATCAAATATTAAGTTTTTAATTCTTTTTTTTATTTGTTAACAAAATATAAGGCGAATTTTACCAAGCCAGTTTTTTTATTAATTAAAATTCCGTATTAACGTATCCATAATAATTTTAAAATTATATCGTAATTTTTAAATAAAATAATATTAAAATTAACTATTTGGTATTATCCTTTAATAAAAATTTCGAGGTAATCAATTTCGCGTATAATTTTTCCATTATTATAGGCGAATTTTTAATTTTCGGTATTTGTTATTATATAAAGTTTAAACTTATATTTTCATAATAATTTAAATTTATTAATTATACCCGGTATAATGTAATTTCCGCTCAAAGTTCCGTAATCTATTATTACGATATATTAATACGTTCCGATTCGTATTTCCAAAATAATAAAATTATCAAGGTTTTTTATTATTATTTTTAAAGCCTTTTTTAGGAATTCTCTTTAATTCCTTTAGGTTTTGTTATTTTACAGCTTTTTTATAGGTAATCTTTTTTTTAATTCCTATTCGAATTTATTAAACTTTATTTATGGTATTTTATTTAATACGATTAATTACTATATTTGTCGTTATTGTCGGCGTACTATTTCTTCAAACCATATTAATTATTCTTAATTTTCTTATAATTCTTTCCTTATCGAATAAATTATTTTCTTATATTCGTAATTATATCCCATTATGCGTCGTTTTAATTATTATTTTAATGATTTCTTATAAATTAACATATTTTTAATAACCTTTTTTTTAAAGATTCGCAATAAATATTAATTAAAAATAAAATTTTATAATAACTTTTTGATAATGTTTTTTATTGTACGTTAAATTAACTTTTTTCCGTTTAATAATTATATTATCCATAATAACAAAAAAGTTTTTTTTATGGGTATTATTTTTTTTCGGGCTAACTATTTATTTCGACTAGCTGCTAAATATTTCCTGGGGCTATAAATCGAAAATGTCGATATTATTATTTATTCTTTTTATTATTTTTGGTACGGTTTAAAAAATCGAATCCCTTATAATACATACGGGTAATTCGTTTGTAAATATGTTATTCTCATTTTTCGTAATCGGGATATTTCGTCGTCGATAATATATGGTATACATTTTGCCGTATCGATTAAGGGTTCCGGGACAAATTCTTTTATCTAATTCTAATATTCGCGTAATTATTTTTATAACGCTTTTTATTATATTCGTAATACTTATTAAACCAGTTTTTTAGCTTTTCGCATTTTTCGTCGAATTTTTTATTATAATAATCTTTATTAAATTTTTTGCCGTAAGCCTAATACGTATTTAGCTTAAATTATGTTAATACCTTTATTATCGTTTCCTTAATTATTTCTGGATTATTTTTCCGGTATAGGGATTTATTTATCCTATTGTAACTTTTTGAGTTTTTTGCATTTATAAGCCTTATATTTTATTTTGCCATAATTAAAGCATTTAATCTGGTTCTAATTTTATCTGTAAGTAACGCCGAATTCCATAAGTCCTGGCGTTATTCCGTAAGAAATAGGGGTATGTTTCGTTTTTTCCCTTGGTTAGATTTATTATATTTTAACCGTAAAACATATTATTTTATTTTCTTTTAGTATTTTTTAAACTGTTGATTAGTAATTTTAATTACCTTTATAATATACCGATCTAAAGTAATTAATCGTTTAATTCGAATAATTTTATTTTTTATATTCTTTTTTAAATTTTTATAAAATATATCGATAAAAATATCGGTTTCTTTATTTTCTTATCCTGTTTTAGCCGTAAAGGTTTTAAAAATTACAGCGTATTTAGATATAGGTCGTTTTTGCCGAAAATACAGAAATTATTAAGTTATAAATCGTTTTTTTCCGGATAGACGAAATTATTACGTATTTTATTTTCGAAATTAATATAAAGTAAAAAGATTTCATTAAAAAATTCTTTTTATCCGACTTTCTTATTTCTAAAAGGTTTTTTATAATAAACTTAAACTAATTAACCGTATTTCCTATTAAATATATTCCTATTATTAGAATTATATCCGCTAAATTATTAAAGTTCAAAAAATAAAGGTAAATTCGTACTTAAATTAAAAAAGTCTAAAGGTTACCTTTTTTATTATAGAGTTCTAGCTTTTTTGGCTTTATACGGATAAAAAAGAGTTAAGTAAATAACGTAGCCCTAAGTTATCGAACTTTTTTTTTAATTCTTAAATTCGAGTCTAAAGCTATTAACTAAGGGTTTCTTAAATATTAATTAATATTTTGACAATATTAAATATTGCTTAAAATTTAACAGTATTATTAAATAAAAACTTGCAACATATAACGGCTATATAATTTAACCAATTATTAAACCTTAAGTCGGCGGGTTCATATTAGCAGAAATATCGTAGAAATCTAAGTAATAAATATAATAACGTATTACGTTTCGTAATACTAAGGGTACCTTAAGTAACGATATTATATTATAAGCTAGTATTATCTAAATTATGGAAATAATAAACGTATATATCCTAATTTCTTTATTATTATTTATCTCTATTTAGCAAAGCCCTGCTAAATAATTACTTAATGCTATTTAGTCGTACTTAGTTAAGACCCGTTAAGCACTAATTACGTAACCTTAAATTAACGTAGCTTTGTAATCTTGGCTGGACCTTTTTCGCAGGCCCAGCTGACTTGGGTTGTAACAAAATTCGTACTTAAACTAAAAAAATTTAAAAGTTATCTTTTTTACCGTAAGATTCCGGTTGTTTAAGTTTTATATAAGTAAAAAAAGTTTAAATAAATAACTTAACCTTAAATTATCTAACTCTTTTATCCAATTTCCAAATTTAAACCTAAAACTATTAAATAAGCGTTTTTTAAATATTAATCAATATTGTAATAATATTAAATATTGCTTAAAATTTAATAATATTATTAAATACAAATTAATAAAATATAATAAATTAAATGGTTTAATTAATTATTAAATTTTAATCGTACGGATTTACATTAATAAAAGTATTATCAAAATTTAAGTAATAAATATAATAATTATATTATGTTTGATAATGCCAAAAATATTTTAAATAATAATATTATAGGGCAAACTAAAATTATCTAAATTATGAAAATAATAAACGTATATATTTGTTTTGGCTTCGAATATTTATTACGGCTTAATAACATTTTTCTGGTTAAATTCTTTTAAACCCCTTTAAGCCCCCTTTGGTGCTTATCTGGCTTAAGCCCTTTTAACCTATTAGGGCCCTTAAGCCCTTTGAGCCGGTTACGTAATTTCTTGGCTGGGTTGAGGTCTGGCTTTTTAGGATCTCGACCGTTTCTAAAAGCCAAGACCGTTAGGTTATAATAGTAATATATTTATATAACCGTATTTTTAAATACCTATTTTTTTAGCAAAACCTATATAAGATTTATTATATTTACTTAATATATAAAAACGGCGTTATCATATTTAATCGAAAGCCATAATAAGTTTACTTACGAATATACGATTTTATAATTTACGTTATAATAATTACCGCTATAAAAAAAATAAAAGTTTTAAAAGTTAAATTTTAAAATATAAATTAATTACCTTATCGGTTAGCGATTTACGAATATTTACGAAGTTTAAAACCTATTAATTAACAAAGTTATTATAATTTAAAATATATAATTCAACGAAAAAATTACTTTTTTAGGTCATATCAAAAGTTTAAAAATCTACTTTTTGTATATTACAAAAGAAAAACTATAAAAGTTATTCCGACAAATAAAAGCACCTATTTAAAATAATAATTATTTAATTTATATACAAAAAAAATAAAAACCTAAATATAATAATTTAATTACCGGTTAAGCAGAAAAAATAATTTTAAAAAGGTAGTAACATAAAATACGTACGGAATAAAAAAAACAAACCTATTTGTAAAAAATTAATTATTTTTATATAACCGTTATATTCGAACTATTTTCGTCCTTTAAACTATTACCGTTATTAGCGTTTACCCTAATAACTATTACGATTATTACGCCGACGGAAAAAATAAAAGTAACTTTAAGCTCCCCTTATATTGTTTAACCTAGAATAACGATAAAAAACGAAAGCACTCCACGGGTTATAAACGTAAGTTCCCCGTATGTTCCGTGCTAAAAAGGTATTATCCGAAACAAATACAAGGTATAAAAAGCCGTATTTAATGCAAAACGTTTAGCCTTTTTTATAAATACGTACGATAACCGGCCGGTAAATTACGGAAGTTTAAAAAAATTAATTACCCGAAATACGTATTACCTTAATCGGAAAAATAATAATATTTTAATATATAAAAAGGTATTTAGATTATAAAACCAAGTATATAGGCGTAATTTATCGTTACCGCCGTAAGGCCATAAAAAACTAAATATATATCCGTTAAAAAAGATATTCCGTAAAACCGAAAAAACTTATTTATAAAGCCATAAGGAAATATGATTTTAGGAAGCCGTTAATTAATTTTTTATTAAAGGGAAATAGATTTTAAAATATATATAATTATACGTTTATAACTTTAATAAATATAATTAATTCCAAAAATATAAGGCTTATTTTATCGTACGAAGCAATTAATAGCTTAAAACCGTTTATGGCAATATATGCGTAATTAGTTTTATTAAAAATTTGTTTTAAATTTTAATTATTATTTTAATTAAGTTCGATTTAAAACTTAAGTAATATAACGTTATAAACGTTTTTATAAATATTAATTTATATTACGAAATACATATAAAAATGCCCTGAAAATATCCGTAACGTAACAACATTCTTTTAATTATAAAAATATTATATAAATTAAAAAAGTTATTTTTATTACAATAAAAAGGTTTTATTAGGATATTTAAAAAATTAAGACTTAACCCCGTTTTTTACGAACCTTATTATTTTATTCGTTAAACGGTATTTATGTTTTTTAAATAATATTATTATAGTATATCGCGAAAAAAATAAATTTTTATCGATTAATTAATTTAATAGATGTAAAAACGGTATATCTTAAAAAAAATAAAAATTTATAATAATTTTTCGGTATCGAAATAATTAAAAATAAATTTAATAAGAAAATCTAATTATTTTAATCCGATTTTATAAATAAATTAATTAACTTAATACTTAAAAAAATTTAAATAATTTCCTAAAAATATCTATAATTAGCATAAAATTATTGTTAAATCTTAATTTAACTTATTTAGGCTTTATTAATAAATACCAGAAAGAATTCGGTTTTATATTTTTTCGTAATAAATAATATATAATCCGATATATTTTTTATAATGTCCCAATTTATTCGATTTAATTTAAACCTTAACGATATATGTTATAAAGCTGCCGACCGAATCATATTATACCTAATCGGAACCAGAACGCTGATATTATAATTTGGGGATAAGGATTTATTAAATACTTAAAATAACGCTTTTTTTATAGATAATATAATTAACCGAAAAAGTTCTTAAATTTACGGTATAAAATTATTTGAAAAAATAATAAAATAATAGGCGAATAAGCAAAATATAGTAATTATTTTCATAATAAAAACAAAATTATTATCTTTTACGCAAATTATAAAATAAAACTTATTTAGTTTTCGATAAATTCAAAAATTAAAAATTATCTTAGATAGAAAACCGTTAAATATGTAATATAATAATTAATAAATTATATAACTTATTAACGCCGATATTACCTTATTAATAACGAAATTACGGTATATAAATATATATAATTATTAATGATAATAAATTATAAAAAAGGATTTAATTAAAATAAATTATATGTTTACGAGCGATATATTAATTAACGGTTTAACGAAAGCCTTATTACGCAAACTTTTTAAGTATTTTAAAAAATAATTAAAATTAATGAATATTACCGAAATTTTCGATTAAGGGAAAAACGTTTTACGAAAGAATTCAGAAAAAAATTTGGCTAATTAGGAAAATTTAATCGCCGGAGGAAAAATGGAATAGATAATTATGGCTTTAGGAATTGTAACAGTTAATACCGTAAATATTTTAAGGTATTAAGGGGGTATATCAATTAGCAAGGGGTACTTTAGCACCCTATATACGGAAGATTCCCTCTGATCGGAACATATATGTTCCGGGACTAGATCACCTTAAAGTGCAGTGTGCGTTCTAGAGCACTTGCAACTAGTCATCAGTTTTAGCAAGTTCATTAGCGTCTTGCTGAACGACAGGGTTGGCACGAGCCACAAATATCAGCTGCTGAAGCGTCCCGAACACCACCTAAACCGAGACTTTTGCACCCCGACTGTAGGGCCGCTGTGCCTAGGGTAGGCTTTAAAAGTCTCGGATATCAAAGGAACCCAATGTGTTGCCATATCGTGTTTGACGCATGATTTTGATTTACTTTACAAGCTGCAATAAGGACTTCGATAGCTGGCTACTAGATATCGCCTGCACATCGTAGCAAGCTCCCCAAAAGGTCGCTGTCGCCGCGTTGCGTAAATGGAAATGTATTGATTCTTCCGTCCTTATAATTGGGCCAATTTAGGAAGACTTGTATTGGCCTTTGATTGCAGGGCTTGGACGCTCTGAAGAATAAGCCGCTTTATGTAAGAAAATCCCAACTTAAACGCCCGAAAGGCATTTATGGCGATAACAGTGCCCAGTTTGCCAAGTAGGCTCAAGGTCCGGAGTTACCATTTAATATGTGGAGGCGGAATTGGAACAATGGTTAGAGGCTGACCATGCGTCTTACGGACAGGGGAGCTGCATTATGGAGGGAAGATCTCGAGCAGGTATGAGCAAATTTTTCACATGCACGTACCACGGGTTGCTCACTAGACCTAGCTCAGCAGGTTCCTTGACCAATAACCGCAACGACGAGGCTTGCGGCACCATAAGCCGTAAACTGCACTTATCCGTTCGAAAGGAGAAGGTTCAATCGCCGCGGAAGCGTGGAATTGTACCGGCATCATGGCCCTCAACCTGACGATAGGTAGCCCTGGTATGCATGCTGGAGAACCGTACTTAAGACTAACCGCGTGGGGGCCATTTTTGACATCTCCGCTGGGGTGCGAAACCGTTGATATGCAGAGGGGGACAAGGACCTATATGGTGCCACTCATGTCAAGTCTGAAAGCACGGAGGGGTGACTCTCACTCTTCCAAGTTTGCTAAGATATGGGAGAAGCGATACGATAAGGTAGGGTTTGCAATGGGCACCCAAATGGGTACCCATCACTACCCACGGATGATATTTTTAATCATAAATAAATAATAAACATCTGGAAACAATACAGAATTACTTGTATAATAAATCTTTCTAGGAAACCCTAAGTATTAAGCTTTTATTACGTGTGAATTTACGTCGTGGGTAGTGATGGGTACCCATTTGAGTACCCATTGCAAACCCTACGATAAGGGAGGTTCGGTAAGGCTCTCTTCAATGACGTCAGTTCATAGTTATCTAACGAAACTATAGACCCTGCTCTACATTCAGGCAGAAATATCCTGGGTTCATATACTACTACCAGTATACAACGTCCAACCTAGTACAACCACATCATGGAAGCAAGGTGAAATAAGATGGCTTCAAATAAGATGCCTAAGCGACTCGACTAGCCCGATCTAATTTACAAGAATACCACCAGGGCTAGTGTTCGTCGCCATTCATCTCCTTATTCCCATAAAAGACGAATGCTCTGACCTCGATGCTCTGTCTTGGTCCCCCGGAGCTCTTATCGCCCAAGTCGAAAGAACAATGCGGTACCGACAGACTTTGGCCCTTTCGCGAGTCGTACCCCGCGAATATGGCGAGTTCGATGTCTAGTTGATCCGGAATGTAGTACCACTTATGATTCGGGTTATACAGAACCTGATACACTTCGTTTGCCACTGTCGGAAAGACCTCGTCGACAGTGAGCAGGTCAGTATTGGGGTCCATGGTCTTGGCATCGCAATAGGCCATTGGATAGTCTCTCAATGGACCTGCAAGCGGTTTCCACGCACTTGAATTTCTTTGGTAAATATCAGTGTCAATTTGTATGGGGCGGTAGAAGCGTACTTGACGATCCGAAAGTGTCGTTTCCCATATTCATCAGCCTTCTCTTTGAAGTATTTGTGCACGCGGCCTTTGATTTCGTCCGGCGTATAGTCTTCGGGGCCCTGTTAGACCACTAACAGACAGGAGTGGGATGATCTTACTTACCAATGTGGGCAGAGAGTGCGGGCTGAGGTGCGTTGTCCTTCGTTTTGGCTTGGTAAGGGAAGGCAGGCTCGCGCTTCCTTATCATATAGTCAAATATGCATACTTCTTCGGCACCTAAGGTGTCGCGGATGCAGTTGTGCACGTCAGGGAGGTAAAATTTCTCTATCTGCTCCTCGTCGTCGAAATCCGCTTTCGGCATGCAGCTGGGGAGCTTGGCTATAATCACGCCGTTCTCGTCCCAGTTGAGGTTTGCTGTTCTGAGGTTGTGTATCTTAATTCCGGGAAAGAAGCCAATGTTAAAATTGCTCTTGGGTATGCCCGGGGGCGTGGGATAGTTCAAAATGTATGCCTTCTCGGTAACCAGAGCCTTGCTGTCTGCCTGGGCATATCTGATGGTGGAAACAATTGGGTCTTCCATATTTGACGCAACCTGATAACAGAGAGCTTGACGACAAACTTCTACTTTGGGTATGAGCGGCTATGCAGAGATCAGCTCGAAATGAATGGTTCACAGAATGATAGATATATCTTCGACTAGCGCTGAAGTGTACAATGCCGAGACGATCACCATTGCCGGAGCCGAGGAGCAGCAAGAAGGTTTGATTCGCCTGATCCAGGAGACTTTGTGTTAACGGTACCCCGCTTTGTATTGACACGGATGTTCTGGACTATATTGTCGGAAGTAACCTTGATACGACTTCTTGCCCTTCTCGACATGGATTCACAGCATTAGGTGCTCCTCCGCATATCCACGCTAGACCCCGGAACATGCTCAAACATGCTCAAACGTGCAGGTGCCCTTGCGAAGT
Source organism: Monosporascus cannonballus (assembly GCA_004154925.1). Lineage (NCBI taxonomy): Eukaryota > Fungi > Ascomycota > Sordariomycetes > Xylariales > Monosporascus > Monosporascus cannonballus. The sequence continues at coordinate 21,647 of QJNS01000130.1, read as the reverse complement.
GTCGCGATGGTAACACCCTTTCGAAGCCTGATGCGTCTAGAGATGGTTGATCAGTCCCGGGATGCCCAACCTAGTAGTCAGTGCGGCACCCGTGAATCTCGTAACAACCGAGTTCACGCAATTGGTATTCGGGATGGCAACCCGAAGCTACTGGACGGCGAGAGGATAGCGAGGATATTTGGATATATATGGTCGGGCCCTCCAAAGGTTCTACCAGAAGCATCTTTCAGAACCTCAACTCCCACGAGCATAATATTTATTATAACCTGCAGAGCTTACTTTTCAATAAAGATTCAAAAAATGGCCCTCTTGGCCAAGTCGCAGCCCTGGAAGCAGTTCTGGCCCCCGGCTGAGGGTCTGGCCGCCGAAGTCCAGCAGACGCCGGAGGAAATGAACCTCCAGCGCTCCTATGGTATTCACGCCTCTAATACCAAGGGCAGAATCTTTACCATCGAGAACAAGCCCAAGGTCCAGCCTTGGAAGGCAAACTGGCCACCTGAGGAGGCCGCCGTTGCTGAGTCTGATCTAACCGAGGAGGAAATGGACCTCCAGCGCTCTTACGGCACCCATGCCTCGAACACCAAAGGCAGAATTTTCACTATTGAGAGCAAGCCCAAGGCCCAACCTTGGAAGGCCAATTGGCCGCCAAAGGATGGCCTTGTCGCTGAATCCGAACTCACCGAGGAGGAAATGGACCTGCAGCGTTCCTACGGTACTCACGCCTCGAACACCAAGGGCAGGATCTTTAACATTGAGAACAAGCCTGGTAAGTGGATCAATGGGCGAAACTCCATATACGCTAACTAAACTACAGTCAACTAAATGGGTGCGGAATAGACGGCTCGGTTGGTAGAAGGGACTAAAGGAGGGACTGTATAGTCGTTACGCTCGCTTGAAATCCACACGCAATAGCACCTGTATAAGTTGCCAAATGTTGATAGTTCCAATTGCACTCGCGGGGTGTGTTCGATCTCTCCAGGTAATACAAGGAACGACAGTGATGAAATTCTTTTTCTTGGTTGAGTTAACACATTGCTGCTATGCTCTGAAGCCCGAAAGTCTAATTCCTTGCCTACCTAGGCAGTACGCTCATCATAAAAGTCCTTGATACCTCCCTTCCAATTTTACACCAGATTGTATATTCATGATAATAACACGCACACAACATTGAATATGTTTGTTAAATGTATCCATAACCTTGGGAGTCCCGTCTTCGCACAGCCCTAAAAGATGTCAGGGATCATATGAAGTAACGCAATTCAGCTTCCAATTCTGCAACCTCCCCTGCTGCATGGTGATAAACATCCTGCATGCCCGCTCTCCCTCTCAGTTAATCCCATACTGCTATACAACGGAATAGACGCCGTTACGTATTTAGGATGACTCCTGTCTAGAAGTCGCCGAACCAGCAACCCGTGGATCGTTGGGCGAACCCACTTGGCATGTAATGTATATAGAATCTATCAAAAGTAATCCAACTTGCTATCTTTCTTATTAATTAGTACGTCCGCCCAGACAGAGGTATGCTGTGGTTCACTGGCTGCTGACAATGCATACGTGGGTGACCGCTCTAGCGGCTGCCACCCTTTTGGCCTACCATGTAATTCAGCCAAGGATTATGTAAGATATGTGCCCAGACCCTCACTTTCTGCGGGGTGAGTGGCCCGGTCAAGGCCCGCCCTTGCACATAATGGATTCGCTCACCTGGCAGATATGCAATTCCAAAGCAGGCGAGTATAGGAGACGATGCAGTCGGAGCTCCAAGTAAATGGCGACTTTATGTGCCAAGATTCCACAACCTATGTCACACAGAGTTGACTGCGTACTGCACAGCATATCTTCATACGGTGTGATGCAGATACCATGCATACGGGTACCTTTGTGGTCAAACCCGCGGCCCCACAACCCAAGGCTACCGTCTCATGTGGGGGAACTCTGCCAAGGCCCAGAACGAGAACGGCCCGTTCCGAAGCTCCGACCCTGCGAAGCTAACTTTAATGGGTCAATAATGAAGCTACTACGTATACCAATAGCTAACCTTGAGACTAAGGCAAAGTACATCCGAGTGGAGATCTACGCATAAATTGGAGTGGTGATCGGCGTAGCGTTACAGTCTTCATCAACTTCCAAGTCAGACAGGTAGGTCATGCTGCCTGGCTAACTATGCGGCGCTTCCCCCGACCAACCTCTCCTGCTTCACCACGTAAAAGCGTCGACCTCCAGCTCAAAGAACGTCTTCTCCTGTCTTCCGAAGCTCACGGCTGCCGCGCGTACCGCGTCGCAGAGCTCCGCCGGCCCGCATACCACTACGCCAACTCTATCCCATCCGGCCTGCGCCTCTTGCGCCAGCAACGAATGCACGTCCAGCCTCTTGCCGATCAAGACTTCCTTGTCGGCAATGTTATCAAGGGCCATCGCAAGATCTTGCACGAGGCCTTCAGCAGCGTGCTTGACGCACCAGGCGAGCTTGACGTTGACATGCGCGTGCACCCATGTGAGTAAGCCGGTAATTCCGATACCACCACCAATGAGTAGCACGCGGTCGCACTTCAGTATGCTCTCGCTCGGGTTGCCTCGGTAGGGCCCGTCGAGGAGCACGGACAGGCTGGAGTGACCTCGGAGGTAGTTAGTAATACCGGTGTGCTTCTTTATGTATGTAGTGATACTGTTCGTCCCGTTTGGGTGGTGGGAAACCGTCATCACCATAGTCTTCCCATTGCCCTCTTCTACTTTGTCTTCGTCAGACGGCTGGCGTCGTAGCGAGCCTCTAGGGCTGGCGAGTTTAGAATTCCTGGAGTGGAGCATAGCTGTATAGGTAACGGAGAAGGGATGGTTCTCCCAAGGCCGGAGGGGGGTGAGGGTAGGAAAGTAGACATAGGCGTGGTACCCAGGTTCGGGGTTCCACCGCAGACCCTCAATGTCTACACGAACGATGTCAGGCGTGATCTCCGTCACCGTTCCTCTCCGAATGCCGTTTTTGCAGACCCGTAGTACCCTAATAAGACGGTCAAAGAACCAAACGGCGTAAACGGCATAGAGCCAGTACTCGTAGATCCCCGTAAACCCCTTCCAGTATATTATGTGGTACCAACAACCCACGACTATGAAGACAGTGAGGAGTATGTGCAGGATGAGGAATATCTCGTACGACGCACGGCGCAACCATATCATACTCTGGAAGAGAAGGATGACGAGACAGAGAGTGGCGACAATGCCCCATACCCAGTAGGGCTTATGGACTTCCGCGTAATAAGTACCGTTACTAATATAAGCGCCGAGGAGAGCGATCGAGTGAGCAACAGCCTGCAGGGCGCAGATCCGTGCGACCCAACGGTGCAGAACCAAGAACGTGGAGAAGGACCAGTTTGTCAGCCAGAGGAGGATGTTGTTCCTCGAAGAGAATAGGACGGTTAGGGGAAGGAGCGCAAAAGAGATGTGGCCAGTCCGATATCCGACGTACGCCATGATCTCGCCGGCCTGGGAGAAGCCCCATGGGTGTGGTCGACCAAATCCCCGATACGAGACGGCAGCAAGTATGACGTTCAGAATTACGAACATGGCAATGTACAGACCCTGGCCGATCGTCGGTGCGTTCCCCAGGAGCCATGGAAGCGGCCGCACGTGGTACGTACCGATAGTTGAGGGGTATACAAGGTATGGTTTGAGCTTGTCGATGAAGCCAGTCATGTACGGGAGATACCCAAGGAGAGACACCAGCAATGGGGTCCCAACGCCAACCGCGATGATTACTATACTAAGAATCACTTAGCAGAGATTCGGCGGCAAGAGAGGCTTCCACATCTTACACGTATGTTGACTGAACAGCCTCTTCCCAGTCGAAGAGGTCATTGAATGACCTCTGGTACTCGTAATCACTAGTAGAGAGCAGAGCCGTGTAGTTCAGAACTTCCCCGTTCTCCCATACTCTGTTCGGTGGTTGTGCTACCTGCGTGAGAGCCCCCCCGTACGTCCATTTGGCCGGGATGCCCGGATCTCCGGTCGCCTGGTCAGCCCAGTATTTCTCGATCTTCCATGTGGGCACCTTGTCGGCCTGACAGGTCGAGTTGATGCAATAGGCGAGCGTGGTCAAAAATGCCTCGTTATCAGCAATGCAGGGGGCCGTCTTTGATGGACCATGCATATCCATCTCCATGTCCATGCCGTGCATGCTGCCATCCTGACAGTCGAGCGGAGCGGATGAGATGATCCCCCGGCATGAGTAGCAACATTTCGGGTCATACCACCATTGGCCGTATCCAATGAGTCCACCACCGATGGTAGTGCTGACAAGAGATGCTAGGATAAGTGCGTGTGAATGTAGCTTCATAATTCCCTGGGACGATTTTGCTGAGACCACGAAGATTCTGGATCAAACCATAGAGTTTATTCAGTCTCAAGAGCGACGGACAGTTCCCGGGCCAAGAACAGCTCTCTTGGGTATGCTATATCTATCTGTAAATGCGGCCATGTTTCTTTCAGAATTCTGTCGAAATATACGGCTGGTTAATTAACCGATTTCCCGCTCATCTCTTCGAAATTTACTGATACATGGCCAGCCACATGTGACACGTCACGGAATGAGTGAGCAAGTTTCCATTCTGGTACTACGCATGAGGTTGACAAGAATTCCCGCCCCAACCAATACCGTACTGAGAAACCTGCTCAAACTAAACCGAAATGGTGTTACCTAACACCGGCGCGCATCTCTCCGGCTTACCTTATAACCGCAGCATGCAGATTAGGTACCCAAGTACTTGGTTAATATGTGACCATAATGGGCCCCGAAATCCACTCAATCTAGCTCTCGTTCCCCTATCCAGCATTCCGAGATTCCCGATTGCTTGGCCTGGCGTATCCCCTCTGGGGGTGAAGGGGGGGTGACAGGGTCTCTTACGCCGCCGTCTCACAACAGGCGCATTGGGAAGTGTTTTCTAGAGCCATCTCTGAAACACACCAAAGGCGTTACTATAAGCACCGTCTGGGGGTGGATTGGCATGGCTTAGGTAGTAAGACCTTGAGATCCGTTCGTATAGCTGATTTACACATTAATCTTTGACGGTCCACATCACCAAGTAATTAATTTCGAAAACATCATGAAGGTCATTATCGTAGGCGCGGGTGTGGCTGGTCTTTCGACATATCTGCAGCTATGTAAAGTTCTACCCTCTCAAGATTTACTCACAATGCACATCTATGAATCTCACAGGCCCCAAGGGCTTACTCCCTCCATAACCCCTGACCCCCCTTTATCGAAGCAAGGTGACCCCACGGACACTACTGCGGCTGTTGGAAATAGCATTGCTCTGGTGCCTAGTAGCATCCGGCTGTTAAGATACATCGACACCAGGCTATATGACATCTTCAAGGCTCGGGGATACAAAAACGAATCTTATACCTTCAAGACAGCACGTGGCCACCGTATTGCGGTTACGTCGACAGGTGACAATGCGTGCCCGCAAGAATACACTGTATCATGCCCTAGATATGGTCTTTGGGAGTGCCTACGCCAGGCCGTCGGCAACGACAAGATCCAGTATCGAAAGGTCATTGACGTTGACTTGAGCGGAAAAAAGCCAGTGGTCAAGTTCGCAGACGGCGGAGAGGAGGATGCAGACTTGGTGATAGGCGCCGACGGTGTACGAAGCGTAGTGAAAAGGGCCTCTTTGGGGAGGAAGATAAGCGCCAGTACGCTCCTCGTTACGAGTAAGTGTAATACATTACGCTCAGAGCAGGTCGAACGGGAGCTAAAAAGCATTGCAGAGGATTTTGCGGTGTTGGGTCCTTCATAGACGTAGACATCCCGGAAGCCATCACTAGACACAAGAGCATAGTCTTCACGTTGGGGCCTACCGGTTCCTTTGGCTACTGTTCCGCAGCTCCTGAATCCCAGCGGAAGCTTGGGTGGTGGTCCAATTGGGGAACCCCGGATATTCCAGACGGCAACGTCGTAAACTCGGAGAAGATTCGAAGACAGCTCCGAGACCGCCACGGGACCTGGAAAGACCCCGTCATCCAGTATATCATCAAGAATATGACCACGGACCGTGTATATCCAATATGGACCACACCAGACCTGCCACACTGGGGAGAACGAGGAGCTGTACTCCTCGGAGACGCAGCACATATGTCACACTTACTAAGGATCAGGTGCACAGCTCTTGAGGGTATATTGACTTGTTAACTAGGAAGCTCGAAACCGGTGATCCCAGTGGTGGTGGTGATCCACTGATATAGTGCTATTGGGCTCCGATATTGGTGCCCAACAGCAGGGGGGGTGCTCTTTTCTGTGACAACATACATTGCCGGCCACCAGCGGACAAGGAGCTGGTCAAGCTCTCGATGACCGCGTGACTTTCTCCCTGCTTCTATCTCATTTTCTCGCCAAGGTCGAGACTGACGGTGGTGGTTTCACTCTCAAGGAGGCTATTGAATTATCGTCCAAGGGTCTATATGAGATTCGTCATCCGAGGGTCGCAACCATCAGAGCTCGATCCCGTAATCTTTATCTAACTGACAAGAAGATCAACAACATCATTTTTGAGTACATATACTATTGCTTTATATACCTGTGGACGAACTTTCCGATACTTGGTTGGTTGTTCTTATGTACAGTGTTTCGGTTGACGCAGCTTTCTGGATTAAACCAGCTAACCATCGTAGGCCAACTTATCGTCGGTTCTGTATTCAAATCATTCGATGAACGGGGCACAGAGGAGCAGGTAAAGGAATATCTTGATGGAAAAGGTCTCTGGAATGTATGCAGCCTACACGGTTAAGCCTTTGCCTTGACTTTTGTCCTCCGACTTCCCTCGGTGTTCCAAGCCGCCATGTCCGTTGGCATCCCTGTAAGTCAGCAAGTCCGGGTTGCCAACAGCCTCGGGTGTGTCGGAATAGAGGATAGCAGTAGGCCTGGGAAGATGAGACGTAACAGCCCGCTTTACTTCGTCGAATAACACATTAAACTATGTAAAGGAGGTGTAGTAGACGCCCGTTAGCCATGATGGCTCGTTAGGAGCAAGGGATGGTGTTGGACCAATCACGTGTGCACCATTGACGGTACGAGAGCAGAAAAAGAATATGAGAGGGAAAAAACTGCTTTGCCTACCCCTAAAAGATCCCATTTGCAACACACGTTTATCATCGGCTGTCGTGATCAAATCAAGACAGGTTAGAGTATTCTTATCTCGTCCCGCGGCGATATATCCGGCATAAATTACACTGTATGACCAGGGATAATCAGATTCCACTGAGATCCTTGATGACTAACGTCTTCCCTATATCCAATGCGGGGTGATCTACAAGGTACCGGAACAGTGAGTTTTCTTGGAAAATTCAAGACTAGAAACAGTTCATAGTACAAAAAAGGACGCATGTTAGTCTCCAAGTAAATGATATAGTTTTGTCAATTCGTCTCAATAACTCACTCTAATTACCAGAAGAGCAGTGTCTTGCTTCTTGAGCCCGTCAGGTTTATACAGCTGACAGACCTACAATGTCCCTATCACAGCAAGACCGAGCGAAGAAAGACTATGATGCCTTAGCAAGAACCTATAATAACTACGGTCTACTTCCCTCTGGCCAGCTAGAATCGCAGCTTATTAAGCTAGCACTTGGTAACTGCGAGGGGCTCTCGATTCTTGACTTAGGCGGCGGGACGGGCCTGCACGCGCGCGAAGCCATCGATCTAGGTGCTTCCAGCGTGGACGTCGTGGACGTCTCCCGGGAGATGCTGAGGATCGGCGAGGAGATCGAGAGACGGCGGGCCCGCGAGTCAAAAGCGAATAACAACACCATCCGCTTCTTCGAGGCGGACGTCTCCAAGCCGCTCTCGCATCTGCCGCTGCGCGAGGACGGTTACGACGTCGTCATGGGGAACTGGATCTTCAGCTTTGCGGACAGCATGGAGTTGCTCGAAACCATCTTCTCCAACATTGCGTCTTACCTCAGGCCCGGAGGGCGGTTCGTGGGCGTGCGGGATGCAGATCCCTGGAGCCCAGCGCTCGAAAGCGGGAAGTACGGTGGCTCGTGTAAGTGGGTTGAGCGCATCCCGGGGGGAGTCAAGTATATGTGTACACTACACTGCACGCCGCCGATCGAGTTTGAGGCCGCGTGTTTGGAGGTCATATACTCGGGGTCGACCGATATCTATGAGAAGTTTGGTATGGTTGATGTTAAAACCGTCCCGTACGAGAGGGCTGAAATAATGCGAAGAGATCCTGACTTTTGGCGGCTATTCCTGGAACGACCCAGCCTGGCCGTCGTCCAAGCTGTCAAGGACTCTTGAAACGGTTAATCAACAAAGTCGTACAGGCAGCTGACTCATGTATATTCGTGGATCATATTTGCCTCCTTGAGAGGCTCATATAACCTTTGTCCATTTTGTTCGCTGAGTCTGATTGTTTCCAGGGCCAGTTTATTGCTACTTCTGCTTTCATTCACCAGTGTTGAGCCCGGAACGGCCATGGGGATGCGCAGTGAGCTATGAATAATGACACCAAGACTGCAGGCTAAGACACTGAACGCCAATCTGATCTATGTGATAGAATTACATGGTTCTCTGGCGAGCGGCTTATCACACTCACCCGCAAGCACCTCACCCACATACGTACGCACTGACACAAGCATAGGCTTCTGGCTTCGTATGATAATGTACCATTCTTTATAATCATGTATGCTTCGTATAGGATTCTGGGTAAACAGACGCGTTGAGTACCACTAGGTGTGAATCATTGCTGTTAGTATAGTCTTGACGTCGTTCTAAAGGGCTAAAAATTACATCGAGACTATATCCATATAGCAAAAGTTGGTATGGAACCTGGTATAATTAGCCAACCAACCCGTCCGGGCCGCGAATCACCCCACACGGACCCAGGTGTCAGGTGCCAAGGTGCGGCCCCCTTTCTGGGGCCCAGCGACCCACCAGTATGGCTCCAATTTGTGTATATATAGGGGGCTTCGCCCCCGAGTAGCTAGAAAAGGGCAGGCATTAATGGTCATCTATCTACTACCCATACTATGAACCACCTGCTGGGCTGCTTCTTCTGCCTCTCACTCCGTACTTTACCATTTTCCCTGACACCAGGAGCCCCAAACTGAAAGTACCACAGCCTGGAGAAGAGCCTTCATTTTGAGGTTAAAAGTCGACTTGATGATGAGTGAAATTTGCTTGAGAGTTCACGAAGACTCCTTGCGTAATTAGATATGGCTTCATATTCAGCTATTCTTCGTAGGCTCTCGAGCCCTAGCCGCAGAACTCCATTGCCTCCGGACGATAGGATAGCCATGTAAAACGGACCCGGAATTGAGTCAGTCTACGGATTAGAACTCGAAGGGCAACAGATTCATCCCGGCTTTCAAATCCTACGTCATATTGGTATGGTTAGCTGCTCATAATTAACATCTATTTTTCAAAGCCTATCCTTTTGGGGAAGCTATATGCAAATAAGTTCCCACCTGACGCGACGTTGATAAACTCGATATAAAATCGTAAGTGTGAAGGAGGCATCTTTCATCCAAATCACTTCCAGGCTGTTAGAGATATCGCTACTGACCCGGGGTACGGGGGTTCATTCATAAGCCCATGTGTAGGTGGTACAATTACTGCTGCCTCTAGTTGCTATGCTACCACTTACGCAGCTGCGGATCCGTGGACATTCCCCGCCGTCGATGCAACTTCCGTAAGCGCGATACCCAATTTCACCTCTCTGCCCGTCCAGATAGTCCAGCCATATCCAGTCACAGCTCAGCCTGGACCAGCACCCTCTCCATATCAAAGTGGTATGGTGGCTGGTTGTAGAACGTTCTACTTTGCCATCGGTAAGTTCCATCATCCAGGCAACACGAGGTTAGTTATTCGAGGGCCGCAAGATAAAAAGCCTGAACTCATTGGCTGGAGGGTGATACATGTGGCGACATCGCAGGACGCTGTGAAGTCTCACTGGACACCTGTACGCTTCGAAACCTGCGCTTCAGACGGACTGCACGGGGGTGTAAGGTATTCAAGTAATTTCTCCATGACCTACCTACTCTGACTGTAATTTAGGTTTTCTTAAACTACACGTCTGCGTTGCCTTGTCAAGATCAGGTCCTCGTTTCTAAGGCAACAATGAGCCTGCGACGCAGTTATGGCTAGGACCTTTAAATCGTTAGGTAATTTCATTTCCGGTGTCCCTAAACTGATGAAACCTATATACATCCATAATTCATAAAATTAGGGCTTGATATTATGCTGCGAATTTTTCTGCTGCTTTTAATACGTTCTCGTTGCGGAAAAAGGGGTAGTAGCATCGTGAGTTGTTGTCAGATCCTGAAGTGCCGAAAAATGTGAGGCCCCACACTACGGCGGGACACTATCAGGTCTTAAATCTCACAGTTGTCAAGGCTCTAAGCCATATAGGCACTCTGAGACCACCTTATCCCGGGAGTCCCTTATTATACTATGTTTACAGAGAACTTCCTAACCACGGCTCCCTAGAGCTCGGATCTAGCCAGACAGCCATCATTCCCAACACTCTATACGCAACCGTCCGTGTGAATCAGATTATTATGAATGTTATGAATATGTTTTCGAAACCATCATTGAAGACTACCAGATAGGAACGACAGCCCGATTTTAAACCTAACTTTGGCATTCGAAGTCCAAGCCTTCCTCCCTTAAGTCAGCAGTGCTTTCATCCCTTCTTCGTAGTGACTGACCCGCGAGTAACAACCCCACCAAACAGATAACTCCGGTACCGCCTACTGGTAGCCAGTTGAGATAGGGGATCGGTCGGTGCCTAGTTTGCATAGGAACCACTTCTTCTAGCCCCTGGGGTTATTTACGAATTTTGAGTTGTTAGAATTCCCCTAGTTGAAGCAGAGATTCGTCACGAGCGGCAAGGTCGCTTTATGTGCATGAGATGTCCCTCGGTCCAGATTTAGAAGTACCTAGCGTCTGAGCAATAGACGCCGTAGACTTCTCGACCATACCAACGGCTACCCCATCAAATGGATACATGCAGCTTTGCTGCGAGAGATTTACACACCGAGGGGATCTAGGACCGGATGTCAAAGTTCCAGAGACTACTGACGCTGGATGAATCCCGAAATCAGACATCTCCCTCCTGTCCTAATCAGGCACATACGCGTGATAGGTATAGTCTCCCTAGGCCCGATTGCTTTAATCGATACAGGTGTAGGTTTCCCATTCTACGAGGTTCAGGATAAAGACGTTGATGGGTCTATTAGGAGGACTCGGGCTCTGTGGTTGCACCATCTTCAACTTGAAATCATTCATTTACACCTAAAACTGACCAGCTCGGTCCATTCGCTCCACCTCTGGTCGCACGTATATTTTGCGCTGAACTTCAGACACCACCAAACCTTGTGCGCGTATAGTCCTAGACCTTTGGTGCGCTACCCTGCACGTAACGTCCGTTCGAACGTCTATGTGCCAGGCGGCCCCAATGCGCTCGTGGCAGTGGACGGGAATAGACTGCAGATGCTCGTTACGCCTATCCTGCTCGACCACTAACCTTTCTGAGATAGCCTGGCTTCTTGATGCCTTATTGCTGTCTTCCACGGGCGTTCCCTTTAGTTTGGCCTCTAATTCAACGGCCTCCCGGTGAGTCACGGCGTAGAATTTGGATAAAAGACTCGGAAGGCTCCATTCCGACTCTGGTATTATATGAGGCCCTCCAGCCTGCATGGTCTGCCGTCGACAACGAAATGGGCTACCGGTCCGAAACGCCACATTACCCGGGTATGAAGATAGTGTCCCATTAATCACGCCGGGACTCCGAGACGGCCCCATCCATGAGCCCGAAGTCTACCACGGCGCTCGTCAACGTCTTTGCTGGGCAAGAGTCGCTCTTAGTGCCAGGATCTGTTGCCTCTCCGCCTCAGGCAACTGATTGATCACCTCATCCGGCAAGCCCATAACTTGTTGGATGAGAGCGTCCTGGTCGGGGGCGGCTGCTGCGGGAGGTGGCCCATAAGCAGCCTGCGGTGCTACGGAAACTGGCGCCGGCGGCGGGGCATACGGGGCGGCAACCGGGGGCGTACCTGTGGAGGCGACGGGGTAAGCTTGTGGGATCGCGGGAGTGTAGCCGGCCGGCGGCTGTGCGACAGGCGGCGGAGCAGCTGCTGTATCGACGACGGCGTGAATTGCTTCAGGCGACACTAGGCCCATGAGCAGCAGAGCCTGGAATACCGCGTAGGAAAGCTGTGGCGCCTGTTGCAACAGCTCGGTCGCCCTAGCCGGGTCGGTGGTGGCTAGCGACTTCATCTGCGAGAGGATGTCGAGGAGCTGGGCGGGAGGGAGTGTTTTGAGGGTCTGCGAGATGGCGTCGACAGCGCTCACGCCGGGAGGGAGCTCCTTGCCCGGCGGAAGGGGAGGGAGAGCACCGGCGGGCGCTGGTGGGTTTGAGGCGCCATTAGACTGGTTGTAAGCACCCATGTTCGAACTATTGTTCCCGCCGTCATCTCCATCCACCCGACCTTCGGTGCTGTAGTCGACCCGGAGCTTGCGGCCCATGATCTCGTAGTCGTTGATATTCCGTACCGCGGAGGCTGCGGAGTCTGTAACACAGGGAAGCGGTCAGTAAACGCGGTTTGTCAATGCGCGTCAAGGAGCATGGAAACGCACCGGCGTCTGGATATTCGGCAAAACCAAATCCCTTCGGTCGTCCAGTATCGCGGTCGTATACCAGGCGAAAGTTAATCACCTTTCCGGCGGTACTAAATATGTCGGTTATCTGTTCTTCGGACAGGCCTGGGAACCTTTGGTTAGTACCGAGTACTCAAGGTGGCATCGAGGGCGGGAGGACGTACCATACGGGATATTTCCGACGAACACAACGCGTGAGGGCGGTTTCGTCGACATTCTGCCGGGGTGGCTGCTTTAGGTGATAACAGCACGTACGATATGAAATATGAAGGGGGATGGTATGACGAGAATAGCCACCTCGTGCGTCGTAGGAAAGGGTGCAACTTGGATAGCGTCTTAGGAACAATTGGTTGCTGGTTACAATAGATTTACAGTCCAAAAGAGGCAGAAGAAGGAAACTTCCAATTAATGTGGCGTGGTTATTGCTCTAGCTGGAAGGTATTCCTTTGTCATCGATATCACGGCTAATTGTTATTGTTGAAAAGGGCTCCTTCCAGTTGAATGTGATGCTGGAGCTTCCTTCTCTCCATCTTTCATATGAAAGCTCTCAATTTAATGTTAGGTGGGGCCAGAAGCTCGGGCCCACTGCTAAGGTAAGAGGTACATCAGTTATGTCACTTTTGCGCCCCACTGCAGGGTGAGGTACCTGTGTCGCATCTTGCTCTAAATCAGTATGCTTTTTTGTCTATAACTGTCCTTTCAATTACTAGGTAACTTCTTCCATTCCCCCAATACATTTTACCCATAATTGAATGCATAGAAGTTCCGTAAATTTCACAAAGAACCCTACCAAGTACCCTCAGCCTCGTATATAAGGCGAAGTGCAGGTAAGCTCAAGCGGGTCATCGCTAGGCAGGTACATCTACACATGCACATCCCTACGGAAGGTACGTACCTAGTATATCAATACCTACCGGCTGAGGGCACGGGCCCTCCCCGGGACAAGCCCAATAGGCAGCTTAGGTAAGTCGTCGGCCAAGAAAAAACGGGGCCACCACTTTTCCCGAGCTTCGTCGCTTGAGCTTCGCTTGATTCCGAATGGAGGGGACAGACAGAGGAGAGAGTGTGTCTTCACCCAGTGTCACCCGCCCACCTTTAATAATTCTCGAAGCACCACCACTTACGGCGGCCGGAAGACAGCTGCCGATAACATCAACTCATCATGTCTCGACCACCGGTTGAAGAGTACCTGGAGAGGGCCAGGGCCATGATGCGCCAGAACCGAGGCGGATTTCCGGGAGGATTCCCCCGCGGTGGACGTCCCGGCCCGGGAGGCATCGGAGCACTAGCAGGTATCCTTCTGCTTGGCGGCGGTGCTTTCGTCCTACAGAACTCCCTGTTCAACGTCGACGGTGGTCACAGGGCCATCAAGTACCGGAGGATAAGTGGTGTCAGCAAGGAAATCTATAGCGAGGGTACGGTTAAGCCGCGCGCTTCGGTCGCATTCATACCCGGCGCTACTGCTACGATTACAAATGATACGTGCTGACATACTCCTGCCTAGGAACGCATTTCATGATCCCCTGGTTCGAGACGCCGATTGACTACGATGTCCGCGCGAAGCCGAGAAACGTCTCCTCCCTCACCGGCACGAAGGATCTGCAGATGGTCAACATCACCTGCCGTGTCCTATCGAGACCCGATATCCAGGCTCTCCCGCAGATCTACAGAACGTTGGGGCAGGACTACGACGAGCGCGTTCTGCCCTCTATCGTGAACGAGGTGCTCAAGAGCGTGGTGGCGCAGTTCAACGCCAGCCAGCTGATAACGCAGCGAGAGAACGTAGCAAGACTGGTCCGGGACAACCTGTCGAGGAGAGCGGCCAGGTTCAACATCCTCCTCGACGACGTATCGCTGACGGTATGTTTATAAAGAACAATCCTTTTTTGTCTTTGCGCTTGGCGACGATGTCGGACCGGGTACTGACTCTAGCGTAATAACAGCACCTCGCCTTCTCCCCAGAGTTCACGGCGGCCGTCGAGGCAAAGCAGGTGGCGCAGCAGGAGGCGCAGCGCGCGGCCTTCGTCGTCGACAAGGCGCGGCAGGAGAAGCAGGCCATGGTGGTCAAGGCGCAGGGTGAGGCGCGCTCGGCCGAGCTCATCGGCGACGCCATCAAGAAGAACAAGGCCTACGTCGAGCTCAAGAAGATCGAGAACGCTCGCGCCATCGCCACCCAGATGCAGGAGTCGGGCGGCCGCAACCGCCTCATGCTCGACTCCGAGGGTCTCGGCCTCAACGTCTTTAGCGGCGACAACGACCAGAAGAAATAAGAAGAAAACAAAAAAAGAAACAGTCGACTCATCGGAACTTGTCGGTTGCGCGCGGCGTCGGTCGGAAGATGGAAGGTGAAGGGAGAGAACTGGACGTGGTCGCAAAAATTCTCCACACTGTATTGTTAATAGGGCTAGGCCAATGTAGTATATCCGATGCCGTCAAGATGGGACACGATTCTCCAAGCGATGTTAATGAGTTGCGTAATTCATTTTCCACAATCTGTACGCCGTTAGAACGCCTATACATAAAGAACGCCTATACATAAGTGTCTTTCCGCTCACTTTTGAAGGAGGGCTTCAGGCGTCATCGTATATGAAGTCCTACCCGTCCATACCCGCCTTTCGTGGCCCCTTCTTTTCACCGGTCAGCCTCCGACCCTGATGGCCCCTATTCTCTGGCCTTATTGTGGCAATTTCCGCATATTTATCGTTGTGGATCTCATGAGCTCGTAACATAGAAGCACGGGTATTCGTTGACCTACACTTTCACAACCTCCTCGTCACTCATGAAATATACCTTGGGCGACCTCCCGTCCACGACAGCGACCGCGTGCTGCTCAAGTGCTTTTGGAACCGGTATACATAAGGGGGAGGGGCATTGCACCCGTTACGGGACCGGCCGAGGAGCAACCAACGCCACACACCCACACCCGCATTTCGGTGTTACAGTCATCTTGGTGAACACGCATTTGATGTTGGTTTGAGTCCGGCCCACGCAGGGATGGTAACTCCAATGCCAGCGAGAAGGCGACGAGCCTTCTATCATAGTTCGCTATATCGAAATTGCACTTGGTGGGGCCCGCTTGGCGATAATCAAGTACATGAAACCATGGATGACGGTGGGGTTGCCAGCTGGACCGCAGCGTTTAGCCTAAGGCATACTTAGAACCCGGGACTGGCTGGTCGGCTGCCGCCATCGTGATTGGCTGTCGAGCTTGTGATGTTTACTGCCGATCTAAAGCTCGAAATCGAAAACTCAGTGCCTCGTGTGAGGCGGCGCAGGTACCATACCCCACCCCCTAACTGCACACACCCACTAGCTGTGCAGCAAAATCTCTAGGTCACCACACAATCCCTATAAGTTCACTTATACATATCATCTCCAAGTAAAATGATAAAAATATGATATTTGCTGCATTCTGGAGAGTTTTAGCTACTTAATCCATTAATCTAGCCGGTCGCTTCACCGCGCGCCCAGAACGTATCTGTACAGGTTCCTTTATAAGGGGTTCTACACCCCTTTCATCCTTATTATTATTACCTTCGTTAACAACCGGTTCTTGGCCGTTTTCCTTCTAGTCAATTGCTTCTATAGCCGGATTATTACCTCCGGCGAATATATCAGATAATGTTTAAAAGCGGCGGTTAGGATTAGGTATAACTTTTCGTCGTTTAGGCTTTAGGCGTTTTATTTAAGCTTCCAATTCCGCGATACGGCGATCCTTTAATACCAATTCGGTAATTCGGTTATCGTAAGCTTTGGCGGCCTTATGAAACTAGCGTCTGGTCCTAGGAAACTTATTTTTGCCCATATTACGGATTTGACGGTTTGTAATAAGCGTACGGTTTTTATCGGAAGCCTGGGCTTCAAGCTTAAAGGTCTTGGGCCTGTTATCTTTATTTAGTTGTATTTTATCATAACTCAAAGCTTTCCTGCGGTTTATAAGCTAGTTACCTATTACCCGGAAGCCAGATTCGATATTTTTTTTATTAAACCGTCCTTTCTGGCCTGGGCGAAAATGCGGATAAAATTAATTTTTTTTACTGCCGCCGAATTGGTTAAGCTTTGAAAGCTAGCTAATATACGCCTATACGCAACCTTAAAAGCATTATAAGGCCTATTATCAAATAATTATAAGCCGTAGGAAATATGGGCCGGTAAGAAATATGGGCCTATAGGAAATAACAATTTACGTTATTAAAAAAGCAGATAATTATGAATTTATCCTAAAGCCCGCTATTAGTTTATATATATATTAAAATATCGTACATAGGTACCGAAATATAGCTTTTATAACCATCTATTATTAAAAGGATAACGTCTAATTCGTTTTTTTCGTAGCATTTAAGGCAAAAAAACGTCCTCCAGCCAGTTACAAGTTATATCGTTGTCGGTCTATCTATTATCGGAACAAATATAATACCAATTAGCTATCTTGCGAAACTTATTAAGAAACTATTATGCCTGAAAGGCTTTACCCTTAAATATAATCCTAGGCTTTAGGGCCCGGCCTTTGTGTGACGAGCTTGGAGTTTAACCAACTATTAAACCTTAGTCGTACGGGTTTATGTTAGCAAAAATATCGTAGGAATCTAAACAATAAATATAATAACGTATTACGTTTCGTAATACTAAAAATACTTTGGGCAATAAATTATTATTACAAGTTGGTACTATTTAAATTATAGAAATAATAAATATTTTATATTTAACTTTTTTTAATTTTGTCAAACTTGGCTTTATAAGTTTTACGATCGATTCTGTTAAGCCTGGCTTTATAGGCTTGATAATCGATCCTATTAAGCTATTACGTAACTTAACTTACATAACTTAATCGTTTATTACGACCGTTTTCGAAACCGCAATTTATTAAGTTATAACATAATTTTCTTTCTTTATAATTTTCGCCCCGAAAATTTCTTTTTCTTTTATAAATTTTTCTTTCGCTATTATATTGGGTTATATTAAAAAACCAATTAATAAAAAAACGAAAAAAAGAAATAATTTGTTCAAATTAATCATTTTTCGAACTATAAATATATCTATATGTTTTTATTATACTTATTGCGGATTATTATTTTATTATATTTTTTCGTAGGATTTTTTCAAGTACGAAAAATACTTAACGCGGAGTTAAGGCCTTTATAACGTTAACGGTTTTTTTACTTTTTAATTCGAAAAATTCGTTTCTAATTACCTTAAAGTAAAAAAGGAATGTGAAAAAGTCGAAAAAAGCGAAATAAACGCAAGCTAAAGTTCGTCGTTTTGGAAAATAAAAGAAATTATAGGCTAACCGTATGATACGCATGCTTTTTCGTAAGTTTCGGTCCCTAGAGGAGTTAAATAACTTGGAACGTCGAAAAAAACAGGCCGAACTAGAGGCCGCTAAGGCTATAACGGCGGAAGCCGCACTTTTTTTCGACTAATTTAACCTGGAATCCATAAACTGGTCGTTTATTAATTAGAAAACCTTTAACCTTACCAATTTTAACGTTATTAATAAAAATTTTTTAATCAATATTAGGCGCTAATAAGGTTTTTAACGAATTTTTAGATATTTTTGAAATCCGGGTATTTTTTCCACTTACTTAAATATTAAGTAAATCCATTTTGTTTCTGCGTATCAAAAATATTCTCCATTTTATAAATTTATTTGTTTTTATTTCCACACTATCTTATACCGTATACATCTTAATTATATCCGTTATTAATTTAAATAAGGAAATATAAAACGTTAAAAAAATTAATTTTTAATAAAAATTACGATTAATAATTATTTTTAAGATTTTTTTAATAATTTTATATAGACCGATATATTTAAAATCGAACTTTTTATTAGGTCGTTTTGATTAAATATTTTGGATAACGAAAAATATTATTTCGCCTTTTTCGAAAATTAATTTTTTTAATTTTTTTAAGTATGATATTTATTTATTTATTTTCGTATGAATTTTAATTTTAATTTTATTTTTTAATATAATTATCCTAAGTATTTCGATATAAAAATTATTTTAATATTAATTGAACCGTTATTACGTATTTTTTTTATAAATTTTTAACAGAAAACCAAAATTTATATTTGTAAATATTATCGGAATATTTTCGTAATAACTAGTATTATGTATTAATTATATGGTTAAGAATTTCTTAATTTAATTATGTTGTTTATAATTAATATAATATTTTAAATAAACTTTTAAAATTTAATTTGTTCGTTCTGTTTATTTATTCGTTTAAGGTTTAAATATATCAAGTAATTTATATTTTAAGCCGATTTATATTATTAAGTTTTATTAAAATTTAAATACGAATATTGTTTTTTTATTTAAAATAATTTTTATTAATAATCCCTATATATTAAAAATATTTTTGAAAATAATATATGTTATTTATTCGGCCATTATATTTTTGTAATATGGTAAAGAAATAATGGAATTTCGTAAATCGATCGATAATTACGAAAATATTATCGTAATATCTTTTTATAATTAAATTTTTTAATATAAAGAATTTAACAATAAAATCGAATATAATTAAATATTATAATTATTTTATGATTAATAATAATTATACTTTTCCGTATAGTTTATATCGTCGAATCTTTATTTTGGCATAAATATCATATTATCGTATAATTTTTAATATCGTTAATTTTATTTGAAGGAAAAAATATATGTATTAAAGTTTTTTTAAGGTTTTATAGATTTCTGAATATTCATATAATTAATATTTTTATATTTTTCTTATTAAATTGTTTTAATATTTTTCCATAATTTATATTTTATTCGTTTTTTTGGTTTTTTAAGACATTGTCGTTAAATTGCTGGATTTTTTAATATATGTCAAAAGGTATTACTCAAAATATTGTAATCTGTCTTATACGTAAAAACCTTTTTTTGATAATATCAAAAATTATATGGTTAATTTTAACCAATTTGTTTCGCCATTTGGCCGTTTATTTAAAATATTTATTTTATAATTTTTTAAACTTTTTTTATAAATAATAACAAAATCGAAGTTCGCTAATTATTTTACATATTTTAATTATTATTTTATAAATTCCTTAATCGTAATAAATCAAGTAAAATTTAAATATTTTATACAAATTTTAATTTAATATAAGTTTTTTTTTAAAAAATACCTAAAATTTCGAAATATTATAATAATGGCCGTATATTTTTTATTTGGAATACCGTAATTAAGTTCGGCTTTTTTTAGTTTATATGAAAAAAATATAATAAAGAATAATTTGTCTTAATTATTTTGTTATCCGATTATTACGTTTAATACGTATTCCGAAATATTAGTTTTTAATTTAACGGAACGGTTTAAATCGTATATAATTAATATTAATTCGTTAATAATAATATTTTTAATATTTTAAAATATTATCTTTATTTTAAACGTTTTTTTAAATATTTTAATATTTTTTTCGCAAAATTAATTAAAAATATAATTATCTTATAATAATTTCGAATAAACTTTTTATAATAATTAACGAATCCGAAAAATACTTATATTTTTTTAATTATTATAAATTATTATTATTTTGTAATTATAACCATTTTTTGGATATTTATTTTAATATATTTTAAGGTAATAATATATTTTAAATATTTTAATTTTTATTTATAAAATTAATTTTTTTTTGCGTTAACGAATAACTATATATTTTATAAAACTTTAAAAATTTTGTAAACGTATTTTACGTATATTTTTTCCGTTTTTAAAAACATAAAAATGTCGTCGAAATAACAAATAATAAAATTATTAAGGTATTTTCGTAATATATAATTTATTATCCGTTAAAAAGTTACTAATACGTTTATAAGTTTTATTAACGTTACTAAGTATTTAAATAAACCGTATTTCATTTTAAAAGTTATTTTTTATTTATATTTTCTTTTAATATAAATAATGTTATATTTATTTTTAAAATTAAATATTATACATTATTTTATTTCGTAAAATTGGTTTTTATTTTTATAATTAGAAATAATAATATTTAATTATTAATACTAATATTATTTAATTATGGATAATTAATAATAAGTCGTAATTTTCCATTTTTTTCGATACGAAAAATATAATGTATTTTATTAATAATTTCGAAAATTAAAACCTTTTTTTAAACCCGATTTTTTAAATATTTTTTAAAAATTCAAAATTCGTTTTCGTTAAAGTTATAAATAAGGTAAACGTTTATCGAAAATCTTTTTTTTAAAGATTATTTCATAATTTTATGCGTTATATTATAATAATTTCGTATTAAGTTCTTTTTTGAAAAGCTATTTATATTTATAATATTATAATAATATATTAATTAATTTTTTTAATTTTCAAGTTATTATTTTTAGTATTTTAAATTACTTTAATTTCGCTTTAATAATAATAATAATAATACGTTATGTTTTTTAATATTTCTTTATATTTTATCTTTTTAAATAATAATATTTTTATGAAATCTTTGTATTTATATTTATCGTTATTATTAATTAAATATTAAAATCCTAATTTTCTATTTATTAATAAAATATAAAATAAATTTTATTTAATTAAATCTATTATTAATTAAAATTTTGTGTTAATATATTTATAATAATTTTAAAATTTCGTTATCATAAAGGCATTAAGAGTTGGGTATTACAACAGGAGCGCGAAAAGTACGTACCGGTATAAAAATTATCTTTTCAGAACTAAAGGCGGGGCATACGAACGGTGCACCCAATAATAACCAAATACGCAAAGCTTAATTATAAGAAATACCTTTTTGGGTTAAGGCAGGTACAGCCGCAAAAGATGCACATAATAAAAATAAGGCTTGGCTATAAGAAATACCTTTTAAAGCAAAGGCGCTTTACCGCGCCGTTATTACACCTAATAAAAATTAAAATAAATAAAAATTTAATTATGATTAAAATAAATAAAAATAAATAAAAATAAATAAAAATAAATAAAAATAAATAAAAATAAATAAAAATAAATAAAAATAAATAAAAATAAATAA
>QJNS01000129.1:100610-216364 GCA_004154925.1 Monosporascus cannonballus | reverse complement strand
CCCCCCCCCCCCCCCCCCCCCCCCCCCCCCCCCCCCCCCCCCCCCCCCCCCCCCCCCCCCCCCCCCCCCCCCCCCCCCCCCCCCCCCCACGACCCCCGGCCGGTGGTGAATGACGGCTAGCTCGGCCTGCTGGCGCAAGCCTCGCAAACCGTCATACGCCAAAGGCTGACATGCATGGTCAATGTATAGTCGACGTCCGGTTAACGCTATTAAATGAGGGGCACATTGTGCTTGCCCCAGCGACATGGGCGCCTTAAGTTAGGTTTGGCACCACCCAAAATACGTTATCCCAAACTGGATTCGAACTAACTGTTTTTCACACGTAACAGGATGCCCAAGCCTATCGCAATTAAAGTAAGCGACACCTAGGCTCGCAACTACTTACCTTAGCTAGCTCAGGCCTCTCTGGCTCGTTTTGCACTGATGTTATGTGTCACGACCTGATCAGCGACGGCCTCCAGAAACGGTCATAACAGGAATAGCCAAGATGTCTAAGTGGGTCGGTCACGTGATGAATCACCAACTTACTGGAGATGAACCAATAAGCTGGATTACCAACTTATTGATGGTAAGCTAGTAAGCCGGAGTATTAATTTATTAGTAATAAATTAATACACCGATAAAAAAATGTATATTTATGAGATATGTAATATAAATAATATTACCTTATGTGAAAAATTCGTTAGTTGAAATATATTTATTAATACGAAGTTTAATATTAATTATTTTATTATATAAAAATTAATAATACTTTTATTTATTTAACGGCCTATAATGAAAATTTAATAATTAATTAAACTTTTGATTTGATATAGATTATTAGAGTTTACTTAAGAATATTATTAAACTTAAATATTAATTAATATTCATACAATATATACTATTATATAGTTTTAAGCGAAAATTCCGAAATTTGAAATACCAATTTAATAATTTAGAGATTAAATACTAATTAATTTAATTTATATTATAGTATTAGTAAATAAAGTTGAACAATTATAATTTTGCGATAAAAATATTTGAAAATTTCTTATTTAACTATATATATCTTTTTCTTTTTAATATTGAATTAAATTCGTAAATACTATTTTTATAATAATAACTTTTTATTAAAAATATTTTAAATTCATTAAAATTTAATAATAAAAACGTAGTTTAAAAAAGGATTACAGCCGATTAGAAAAAAATTATTAAGGCTTGTTTTAAATTATATAAACTTTAAGAAACTTTTAAAAATTGATTGTGAAAAGTTAATTGAACAGCGAATAACAGCATAATAAATTTTGCAGTTATATTTAAAAAAATTACATTTCGAAGTGTATTATTAATTTTAAAATGTTATAACTAAAGAAAAATAAAACGATAATAAAATAATAATTTAATTAGTATATTTTATAGCAAATTAAAAGATAACGTAAAATATAAAGTAGGTACATCTTAAAAGTTCAAAATTTTAAATTAATATATTATCGAAATTATTGAAATTAACACTAGATTACAAAAACGGTACAAAAATGAATTAACTAATTCAAAAAAGAAACGAAATATATTACTTATATTTTAGGCAATATTACTAAAGTTTATGGCATTCAAATGGGTTTAATATAAAAATAAAAGTTAAGTTAAGTATTATAATTATAACGAAATAAGATATTACTCAATTATTTCTAAAATACCTTAATAATAAAGCAGCAAAACTCTTATTTCAGAAAAGAAATATTGATTTTAATAAGAAATTATTTGCTAAAAACAAATAAAATATTAATGTATTTCTTGTTTAATATATATAAACGCGATTACGATAACAAGTTTAATACGAAATACAAAGAATTAAAAATTTAACTTAAAGGAGATTTAAAAAATAATAAAACACCTTAAAAATAAATAAACAAATATTAAAAATAGACGAAAGTTATTGCTTTTAGAATTTCAGGCTTATGTGATAAAGGTATGCTATATATTATAACTAATAAAAATATTTAATATATAATGCATAAAGAAAACTATTTATTAACAATATATATATATATAAGAAAAAATTTAATATTTTAATTCGGTCGAAAATAATAATGTAAATAAATCTTAGTCTTAAGATTTTTAAATTATTATTATCTTATTAAACGCGATCGATGGAAAATAACTTCAGAAAATAAATTAAAAAAGTAATAATAGCCGTAAAAGCTGGTTCTGTTTTTATAATTCATATAATTATAAATTTCCAAAAACAATACTGGAATATACCGTAAAGAGATATTGTTAAAGGGTTATTATAGAACTTTTATTTCTAATTAATATATTTTATAAACTCTAAAAAAACGAAAGCTATAAATGAACAAGTTCGCATTTTACTCTAAGGAACATTAAAAAGTAATAATAATATAATATAATAAAGTTTTATAGAATAAATAAACTAATTAATTCTTTATTAAAATATTATAATACATTAAAAGAGGTTACAATAACTAAAGAATATAAATACCAATAAAAGCAATAAATATAATAGCTTGATATATTATATACGAAAATATATATATAATGAAATAAATCCGAAAGAAATTCAAAAACTGTGTATTCATAAAAGGTATTTGGAATATTAAAATTTAAAGAAAATAGGACGAATTTTTAAACCGGATTCTAAGACGATAATAAAGACTATTCATAATTTTATTACTTCGGAAATACGAATTACAATATATTAGTCGCTCGTAAGACTAGAATTTGGTATTTTAGATAAGAACTTTATTATGTTAAATATAATGAATAAGTTTATATTGTTATAATAATATAAAGTAATATCTTATATAATTACGAATATAGAAGGTTAGGATTCCGTTAATAGTAGTAGACAAATTCAAGGAAAAAGGAATTACTTTAAAACTTTTATTTAAAAGCAAAATTATATAATCATTGTTAATATTATATTTTTTAAGAGTTATAACATAATTGTAAAATTATTTTCATTCTATTATTATGAAAATTTAATTAATGAAGAATTATCGAAATAAAATTCGTTTTATATTATTATAATAAATAAGATTTTGAAAAATGAAATCTCAATATACGATCACAAATAAAACCAAATACAAATATAAATATATAATATATATTATATTATTGAAACAAATACAACGTAAAAAATAGATTTCCGAAAAATATTATATTTTATTATTATTATTAAAGAGAAATTGAAATAGGTAAATAATAATTTATTATATTACCTTAACATTTTGAAGGACTTAATTAATATATTATTTTAATAGTATAAATATAAACACCTTTATAGAAAAAAATAAAATATAACGTTATCGGCATATAATACGTAAAACTATAGAACAATTTCTAAAAGAGATTTACCTCTAAAGTTTTACCTTATGTATAACCTTTATAAAAGTAAGTTATCTATGTTCAAAAATATATAAAAAGTGGATTAAAAACGATATATTTAATTTTTGTAGTTGTGTCCCTAATATTTTGTATTCTTTTAATAAAAGAAAAATAATAGGTTACGATTTGTATTCGATTACTGATAATTAAAAAAAGGTTACCGTTAAGTATTAACACCGTTATATTTAATTATTAAAATAAAAACGTGATTCTATAGAATAAAATGATTTATAGCGTTCAATATCAGAAATGAATATAATAATATTAAATTTTAAAGAAGGTACAAATAAAAAATAACCTTTAAAACGAAACACGGATTCTTTAAAAACTGGGTTATATTAATAGAACTTATAAACGTATTAATAATTTTCTAGTAAATGGTACCTTATATGTTGTAAAGTGTTTCGACGTTTTTGTCATATTTTATCTCGACGATAGGTTTATTTTTTCTTAATCTAAAAAATATACAAAATACATTTACCAAGGTTTTTGGGCTTTGCACAAAGCTAAATTATAAATTAATTTAAAAAAGAAGTGCATTCTATAAATTGAAAAAACAGAAATAAAAATATTAACATCTATTATTACATTGAGATATAGTCAGGCGGACTTTTAAAGAATTGCTATAATTATAAAATAATAAACGTTAATTATAATTGAAACATTTTAGTTTTTTGTAGATTGATTAATTATTATAAATATTTAACTAAAACCGTAATAAAATCGTTATATTTTTAAATGAATTTATTGGAAAGATTTTATATAGACGTAGTAAGTAAAACAAGGGTTTCGAGAAATTAAAGATGGAATTATATATGATTTAATATATTTTATTAAATTAAAAACAGATATTTCGAATTATACGCTAAATATAGCAATCGGATAACGAGATAATTAAGGCACATTACATTTTTTTACTTTTCTTTGTTGTAAGTGAAAAAACCAAATTTAATAACCTTATTTTAAGTAAGGTATTTATGATTATTATTATCGTTTTTCGAACATTTAGAAATGTTTTAAGAGAAATCTTCATCAAGTTAAGATTTATTCAAATTATGAAAATTCTATTTGTTTTATTACAATTAAAGGATTTATAGAAATATAATTACGAAATATAAAGAAATAACAAATTTTGATTCCGTTATTATTTATAAAAACGGTTTAGAAAATAATAAATCTAATATTTTCAATAAGCCATAAAATATTTAAAAATGATTAAGTAAATTAATTATATAAGTTTCGATCTTACTTTAAACGTTATTTATATTTACGCCGCAATTTAATAATATAAGTTATATCATACGAAATATATTAATAAATGAGAAAGTATATTGATAATTTTTTACGAAATGAAAATGTAACGAGATTATACGTTATAAAACAATACTAAATAAATTTAATATATTATATTTACCAATATTAATTACATAGATGTTTGAGTGTTCTTATGATCTTTAAATAATATTTAAAAAGTATGAACATAACATAACTTTTATAATAAAGACAAGATATAACGATATAAACTTTTCTTAAAGTTATAATTATTATTAATTTTTAAAAGATTATAAAGTTCAGTTTTTATAGATTTTAGGATCAAATCTGTTTTATCTAAATTCTTAATAATAGAAATATACTATAGTAATACTTTCGCTATCGTTAACCGATATACGAAATTCCGTAATATTTTATTTTATTAAAAAACTATTAATATAAAATACACGGCACACGTTTTTATAAAACCATTTTTAATATATAATGATTATTATACAAGAGTACTTTTATTAAAATAATAATATTTATTTCAAAACTTGAATGAAACTGTACAATATACATCAGTTTAAAGTACAAATTATTTTATACGTTTAGATTCTAAGCAGAAAAATAAAAATATTATGGTACAAAGTTATTTATTATGTAATTAATTTGTAATATTAATGATGTGAAAAATATTAAAATAATCTTTATATATATATCGGTTGGATTGATATAGAATATTTATAAAAACACGTATAGTACATTTATCAATGTTAAAATAACTTAAATAATTATAGTAAAAAATAAAACAAAATTGCAATTTATACGCGATCACATAAATAAATATTATAAATAAAAAAATAAAAGGATTATTTTTCAGAAGCGAAAAAATAATCTTTTCTATTATAAAAATGTTTTAAAATTAAAACACTAATAAAAGACTCGATTTTAAATATATCGGCCTGTATAAAGCTGTTAAAAAGATTTTAAAAATTAAGTTTTACTCATTTTTCAATTTATTATTTAAGTTAATAACGGATATTATCAAAATTTATAAGTAATAAAATAACTTAAAGGTAAAAACGAAGCCGTATAAAAAATAAAAAAAGTCGTTAATATACAAAAAGAACTTAATTTACTTATTACACATTTAAATGAAAAATTTATTTTAATTTCCAAAATACTTAAAACCTTTCGAAAACCTTACACATGTTTAGCGCTAATTAAAGAGTTTTTATTATTAATTAAAAAATCTAGTATTACGTTCTAATTAATATTTTACAAAGGCGGTACTTGCGGATTAACTCAATTTTAATTAATAATATCTATATTTTTAAAAGCCTGAAATTTTATATGTGTTTCCATTTTACGAGCTTTAAGGTCGTTAAATTCGTTTAAGAAATAAAGGGTGTAATTATTAAATTTAATATCTTATATTTAATATTATTGCCGTTAACGATAAATGCGAATTAATCGAGCAAGAAAATTAAATAAAGTTTTTAAGTAATTATTTTTTTAAATGACGAATTTCTATAATGTAATAGTTAGTTATAGAAATAAGGACGTTTTTTTCATTAGATGAATGATTACGACGTGCGTATTTCTTATGACGAAAATGTGACGGCTGGGGGGTTTAACAAACTATTAAACCTTAGTCGTACGGGTTTATATTAATAGGAGTATCGTGGGACTCTGTAATAATAAGGTAACTTGCTTACATTTTTTAATATTAAAGGTGCAGAAGTTATATTATAAACGATTAGTATTAATAAATGTTGTAAATTAAAGCTATTTAAATTATAGGAATAATAAGCGTATATATTTTGATCTAGCTTACTGGCTCACCACCAGTAAGTTGGTGATTCGGCTTACTGGCTTACCATCAATAAGTGGGTAATCTATTACGTAACCTGCCCTACCGCGTATTTATGGTTAAGTCATAATAGATTATTTCTGGATACCGTGGTTCGTTGGGCCATAATACGATTTTCCCTTTCCACAAATCTTGCCCTTAAGATTTCCTTTTTCCTTTTCGGTAAATTTTCTACATTTATTTATCATTTCTTTCGATATGTCTAAGCGTTATTTTCGCAAATCCGAATACCGACTTGTTACGACCTGACAAGCCACGGCCTCCAGGAACGGTCGTAACGGAAAAGGCCAAGAAAACTATGTGGATCAGGTTACGTAATGGATCACCAGCTTACTGATGGTGAGCCAATGAGCCGGATCACTAACTTATTGGTGGTAAGCCAATAAGCCGGATCACCAACTTACTGGTAATAAGCTAATGAGCCGGATTACCAACTTATGGGTAATGATCCAGCTAAAGGAAAAAAATATATATATTTATTAATTCCATAAATTAGATAATATTAATTTGTAATAATAATTCGTTGCTTAAGATATTTTTAATATTACGAAATGTAATACGTTTTTATATTTATTGCTCAGATTCTTACGATATTCCTGTTAATATAAACCCGTTAACTTAAGGTTTAATAATTAGTTAAATCGCCTAGCCGTTATACGTTATAAGCTTTTATTTAGTAATACTGTCAGACTTTAAGCAATATTTAATACTGTCAAAATATCGACCAGCATTTAAAAAACCCTTATTTAATAACTTTAGGCTCGAATTCGGGAATTGGAAAGAAAAGTTCGACAATTTAGGGCTACGCCGGCCCAACCCTTTTTCGCCCGTATGAAACAAAAGAAACCAGAACCTTACGATAAAAAAAGTAATCCTTAAATTTTCTTAATTTAGGTACGAATTTATATTTGCTTCCTAAATTTTAATAACCTAGCGGATATAATCCTAGCAATAGGAATATACCTAATAAGAAATGCGGTTAATTAATTTAAGCTTATTATAAAAAACTTTTTGGAAATAAGAAAAGTAAATAAGA
Source organism: Monosporascus cannonballus (assembly GCA_004154925.1). Lineage (NCBI taxonomy): Eukaryota > Fungi > Ascomycota > Sordariomycetes > Xylariales > Monosporascus > Monosporascus cannonballus. The sequence goes on along the minus strand of QJNS01000129.1, from coordinate 208,817 downwards.
AAAACTTTATTAATAAAAATTTTTTAACTTATACCAATTTCGAAAACAAAGTACGTAATAATTTCGGCAATCCGGATAAAAAACGATTAACGGTTTAATAACTTTTATAATTCTAATAAAAAGGATTTACGTTTAAATACGCCGTAACTTTCAAAAATCTCGCGGCTAAAGCGGGATAAAAATATAACGAAATTAACGCCTTTATCGACATATTTTATAAAGGGCTAAAAAATAATATAAAGGATGAAATTTTTCGAATCGAACGACCAGTTACCTTAAACCGGTATATCGCAAAGGTAATTAAGATTAATAACCGATAATTTGAAAAACGATAAGAAAAAAAAGGATAATACGTTTTACGTTCGGGATATAAGTTTAACCAGGGGAAAAAATAAGACGCACCCCTTATTTCTTATAAAACGGCGCCAGGACCTATGGAATTCGGCGCTACCCACAGATAAAATTGGAGCCAGATTAAATGCTTTAATTATGGCAAAAAAAGATATAAAGCTTATAAATATAAGAAGCCTAAAAAACCATAACAGAATAACTGGACCCTTATACCGGAAAAACAATTTAGGAATAACTAAAGAAATAATAGCAAAATTATTAACATAATTTAAGCTAAGTACGTATCAGGCCTTAAGCAAAAAGTCTAATAGGGACTATTACGATAAAAGATTCGACGAGGAATACGAAAAACCAAAAAGCTGGCTTAATAGGTAACGCGAATATAGCAAAAGGCATTATAAGGATAATTACGCGAATATTAAAACTGGATAAAGAAAATCTGTCCCGGAACCCCCGATCGATACGGCAAAATACATATTATATATTGTCGATAACGAAAATATCCCGATTACGAAAAATGGAAATAACATATTTATGCATAAATTACCCGTATATATTATAAGAGATTCGACTTTTTAAACCGTACCGGGCATAATAAAAACGACAAATAATGGTATCGATAATTTCGAACCATAATCCCAGGAAATATTTAATAATTAGCCGAAATAGAAAATTGGCCCGAAAAAAAGTAATGCCTACAGGAAAACCCCTTTTGTTATTATGGATAATATAATTACTAGACGGAAAAAAAGTTAATTTAACGTACGGTAAAAAAATATTATTAGAAAATTATTACGGACCTTTATTTTCAATTAACATTTATTATAAATCCTTAGGAAAAAAAGGTTATTAAAGAAAAAATACGTTAATTTATAGGAAGTTTTTAGAAAAACAGCCAAAACGACATATAATAAAATATAATCGTAAACATAAAAAAACAATTTATTCAATAAAAAAAATATTATAATAAAACCAAAAAAATTAATACGGTTCGAAGGAACAATACGCCGATAATAATGACAAATATAACAGTTTAACGCGTTATATATAAAAACATAAATAAAGTTCGATAAATTCGAATAAAAATTAAAAAAAAAGATTACCTGTAAAAAAGCCGCAGGATAACGAAACCCGGAAAAATTAAAAGGAATTCCTAAAAAAGGCTTTAAATATAACGATAAAAAACGTTAACGACCTTATTACCTTGGAAATACAAATTAAAATACATTAATACACCGCAATAATAAATTACAAAACTCTGGGCGGAAATTATATTGTACCAAATATGGTAAATAAGTTCAAATTATTATGGAAATATAAATTAGAATTTTATATAACGACAAATACCGAAGGTCAGGAATTCGCTTACGATAATGGAAAAATTATAAGCGAAATTAATTACCTTGAAATTTGTATTAAAAGATGATACCAAATAGTTAATTTCAAGATCGTTTTATTTAAAAATTACGATATGATTTTAAGATTACCATAGATATGCCAATACGGAATTTTAATTAACGGCGAAACTAGCCAGATAAAATTTATTTCATTTTTTATTAATAAATAAAAAGAATTTAAAATTTTAATATTCGATTAATAATGGCGAAAAATGCAAATATAACAATATAACAAATACCTTATTATTTAAAAAAATAAAATACAAAGAAAATAGGTATTAAAAAATACAATATATTATTATTACCATTAAAACGAAATTAAAGCAATTAAATAACGATTTAAAATAATAAGAATAAAAGCCCAAAAAATTAAATTTTTTTTAATATATTATAATAATATCATAAATATAAATAGTTTTTTAAAAAAAAGCTAGATATAAAATTATCAAAATATAACGAATAAAATCATAAAATAATTTTTAAGGAAAAATCTTTAACAAAGTTTTACCTTATTTATAATCTTAACGGAAACGAATTACGTATTCTCAAAAAATGCCTGGAAAATCGGCTACAAAAAAGATAAATTCGACTTTCGAAATTACTAGCAAAATACCTTATATTTTTCGTACCTAAAAAAAATGAAAAATTACAACTTATAATTAATTACTAATAATTAAATAACGTTATTATTAAAAATCGAATACCATTATCCTTAATTACGGAAATAAAAAACCGACTTTACGGAACCAAATAATTTATAACATTTAATCTTAAAAATAAATATAACTTTATCAAAATTAAAAGAAAATACGAATAAAAAACCATTTTTAAAACGAAATACAAATTATTTAAATATTTAGTTATACTAATAGGACTTACGAACGTACTAGTAATTTTCTAGCGAATAATTAATTACGTATTACGAAAATATTTTAATATTTTCGTCGTTTACTATTTCGACGACATTATTATTTTTTCGGAAATAAAAAAAATATACGTAAAATACGTTTATAAGGTTCTTCAAATTTTACAAAACGTAAAGCTATTTATTAACGCAGAAAAAAGTTAATTCCATATATAAAAAATAAAATATTTGGAATATATTATTATCCCAAAACATATTAGGATAAACTCTAAGAAAATCGCTGTAATCATAAAATAACAAACGTTAACGATAGTCAAAAAAATATAAGTATTTTTTGAATTCGCCAATTATTACAGGAAATTTATTTGAAATTTTAGCAAAATAACCATACCTTTAATAAATCTTACAAAAAAAAATTCAAATAAATGCTAAATACGGAAAAAATATTTTAAAATATCAAAAATATAATTATTAACAAATTAATCTTAATTATATATTATTTAAACCGCTTTATTAAGCTAAAAACCGATATTTCGGATTACGTGTTAAGCGTAATAATCGGATAACAAATAATTAAAATAAATTACACCTTATTATATTTTTTTCGTACAAATTAAAAAAAACCAAATTTAATTACGGTATTCCAAATAAAGAATTTATGGCTATTATTATGGCATTTCGGAAATTTAAGCATTTCCTAAAGGGGAATTTGCACCAAATTAAGATTTACATAAATTATTAAAATTTTATCCGATTTACCACGATCAAAAAGTTTACAGGATAATAATTTCATTACGCAGAAAAATTGGCGAACTTCGATTTCGTTATTATCCATAAAAAAAATCAGAAAATAACAAAGTAAATATTTTAAGCAAACGACCAAACCTTGAAAAAAAATTAGTCAAAATTAATTACATAATTTTTAATACTACTATAAAAAAGATTTACGCTTACGACAAATTACGATAATTTGGGCAATACTTTGTAATATATATTAGAAAATTTAATAACATAATGACGGTTTCCAAAAAACAAAAAAACGGACAAAATGCAAATTTCAGAAAAATATCAAAAGAATCTAATACGAAAAATATACGAATATCAGTTATATAGATATCTAAAAATCCACAAAACCTTAAAGCAATTTTAACGTACATATTTCTTTCCTAAAATGAAATTAATAGTACAAAAAATTATACGGCAATATAATATTTGCGCTAAAGCAAAAACTTAACGATACAAACTATACGGAAAATTATAGCTATTACTAATCATAAAATAACCATAATATTTAGTTATATTTAACTTTATTATTAAATTTCTTATATTAAAAAATCCAATTATAGGAATATATTATAAAAATATTTTCGTAATCGTAAACCGATTTACGAAACTTTCTTATTCTTTACTATATTATAAGGATATAAACGCAAAATAATTTATATATATTTTCTTTAAATACATTTTTAACATATACGAATTATTAATAAAAATTATATCGGATAAAAAATTAATATTTGCATTAAAATTTTACCAAAGTTTAATAATATAAATCGGCTTAAATTACAAATTATTTAACCTATTTAAACCTTAAAGGGATAAATAAATAAAACGAATAAACTAAACTTTAAAAACTTATTTATAATATTACATTAATTACGAACAAAATAATTAAGTTAAAAAATTACCGATTACTTAATTAATTTATAATATTAATTATTACAAAAATATTAAAATAATACCTGCAAACGCAAATTTTGGTTTTATTCCAAAAATTTATAAAAAAACGCGTAATAACGGTTTAATTAATATTAAAGTAATTCTTACGTTAAAATAATTACGATAATTATATTAAGAAATAAAATTAAATTAAAATTTGTACGAAATTAAATAAATAAATATTATAACTAGAAAAAGTTAAAAAAATTAATTTTCGAAAAGGGGAAAACAGTTTTCCTGATTACAAAAAATATTTAAACAAAACGACCCAGCAAAAAACTCGATTTCAAATATATCGGTCCATACAAAATCGTTAAAAAATCTTAAAAAATAATTATTAATTAAAACCATTACCAAAAGTTAAATTTTATCTAATTTTTCATATTTCTTTATTCGAATTAATAATAAATATAATTAAAATATATACGGTATAAAACAATATAAAAGTAAAAAATAAATAAACGTACGAAATGAAAAAAATCCTTAATATACGAAAATAAAACGGATTTACCCAATACATAATTAAATAAAAAAAATATCCGGATTCCGAAAATATCTAAAAACCTACTAAAAATCTTATTGGCGCCTAACGCCTATTAAAGAATTTTTGCCAGTAACGATAGAACCACCCGAAATAATGGTATCCTAATTTACGAAATTTACGGAAAAAAGCCCTTAGTCCACCGCATTCCAATTAATAACGTCTACCTTTTTTAAGGCCTGAACCTCGATTACGGATTCCGATTTTAATTATGCAAAGTCGTTAAAATCGTCCAAGGATTAAAAGGTACGATTAATAAATTTCGCACCTTAAAATTAATAATGTTAACGCTAATAACGTATGCAAAAAAAACGCGCAAAAACTTCGGACAAAGATTTTTCGGCCGCTAATTTTTCTTTTTTTAATTTTTTCGATTCCGCGATATAATAATTAATTATAAAAACAGGAATTCCTGTCCCGTTATACGAACGACCTTAACGGACATATTCTTTATAACGAAAAACCCTATCCATTATTTGGCAATTAAGTTGCCAAATAAAACAGAAAAAATAAAATATCGCGTTAAAACTTTCGAATTTAATTAAATTAACCAAAGTAAGTCGTTATTCGGATTTGCGAAAACGACGTTTGGACATACCGGAAAACATATTAAAGGTATGTAAAAAAAACTTACCAAGAAAAAAGAAATCTTAAGGGCAAGATTTTAAGAAAAGGGAAATCGTATTACAATCTAACAAGCTACGGCCTCCAGGAATGGTCGTAATAGAAAAGGCCAAAAAAACTATGTGGATCAGGTTATATAATAAATCACCAGCTTATTAATAATAAGCCAATAAGCCGGATTACCAACTTACGGATAATAATCCAGTTAAAGAAAAAAGATATATACGCTTATTAATTCCATAATTTAGATAATATCAGCTTATAATAACAATTCGTTACTTAAGGCACCCTTAGTATTACAAAACGTAATACGTTACTGTATTTATTGTTTAGATTCCCACGATACTCCTGTTAACATAAACCCGTCGACTTAAGGTTTAATAGTTGGTTAAACCGCTTAGCCGTCATACGACTTTCCCTAGCTAATTTAATTAAATTCAAAAGTTTTAACGCGATACCTTATTTTTTCTGCTTTGCTTAACAGCTTAATTACCAAGTAATAAACGTGATTTTTGGTTATAAAAAATATATTCGTCAAGGTCGTTTGTACGACGGAATAAAAGTCCCTATTTCCATAATTAACCGTTATATCGCAAAGTCGAAAACGTTAAAAAAGGAAAAACTAACGGCCGAAAAAGCATTATCCCAAACTTTTGCGCGTTTTTTTCGTATACGCCGTCAACGGCAATACCATTAATCCCAGGGTGCAAAATTTATTAATCGTGCCCTTTAATTTTTGGACGATTTTAATAAGCTTACGCAATTATAATTAAAGTTTATAGTCGACATATAAGTTTTAAATAAAGTGGACGTTATTAATTAGAATACGATAAATTACGAGCTTTTTTTTGGATTTTATGGATTAAAATGCCATTATTTCGAGTAGTTCCGTCGTTATTGATAAAAGTTCTTTAATAAGTACTAAGCGCTAATAAGGTTCTTAGCAGGTTTTTAGGTATTTTCGGAATCCGGGTACTTTTTCTATTTAATTAAGTACTAAATAAATTCATTTTGTTTTTATATATCGAAAACTTTCTTTATTTCGTATATATATCCGTTTTCTACATCTATATCGTTTTATATGATATTTACCTTGATTATATTTATTATTAATTCAAATATAAAATTATAAAAAATTAAATGAAATTTAATTTTTAATAAAACTTCTAATTAGTAATTATTTTCTGAAATTTTCTTAAATATTTTTTATAAACCGATATACCTAAAATTAAAATATTTTATGAAGTTATTTTATTTAAATATTTTTGATAATAAGGAACATTATTTCCCCTATTTCGAAAATTAATTCCTTTAACTTTTCCTGGTTATAATATTTGTTTATTTAATTACGTACGAAATTTAATTCGGTTTTTATTTTTTAATATAATTATCCTAATTATTTTAATATTAATTGGACCGTCGTCGTATATTTTCCGATAAACCTTTAAAATAAAACTAAAATTTGCGTTCGTAAATATTATTTTGATATTTTCGCAATAGCTAATAGTATAAGCTAATTAGGTAATAAATAATTTTTTAACTGAATTATTTTATTCATGATTAATATAATATCGTAAATAAGTTTTCAAAATTTGGTTTATTAATTTATTTATCCATTTATCTAAATATAAATATATTGGATAACTTATAATTTAAGCCGATTTATATTAACAAACTTTGTTAAAGTTTGAATACAAATATCGATCGTTTATTTAAAATAATGTTTATTAGTAATCCGTATATATTAAATATATTTTTTAAAACAATATATGTTATTTATTTAATGTTTATATTTTTATAATATAATAAAACATAAGAAGGTTTCGTAAATCGATTAACGATTAGGATAATATTATTATAATATATTTTTATAAATAAAACCTTTAATATATGAATTTTAATAATAAAGTTGATTATAATTAAGTACTGTAATCGCTTTATAATTAATAATAATTATAATTTTCCATATAGTTAATGTCGTCGAGCCCTTGCTTTAGCGCAAACATTATATTGCTATATAATTTTGTATACTATTAAGGTTATTTTAAGAAAAAACAATATATATATTAAAGCCGTTTTAAGGTTTAATAGATTCCTGGATATTCGTATATCTGATATTCGTATATATTTCGTATTAGATCCATTTAATATATTTCTAAAATTTATACCTTATTTATTTTTTAGATTTTTAGAAAATTATCGTTATATTACTAAATCTTTTAATATATATCAAAAGGTACAAACCGAATTGTCGCAACTTGTCGTAAGTATAAATTTGTTTATGTTAATATTCAAAATAATATGGCTAATTTTAATAAATTTCTTTTCGAAATTTAATTACTTACTTAAAGCATTTATTCTGTCATTTTTACGCCTTTTCTATAGATAATAACGAAATCGAAATTCGCTAATTTTTTTACGTATTTTAATTATTATCTTATATCGTCTTTAGTCGTAATACAACGGATAAAACTTTAATAATCTGTATAAACTTTAACCTAGTACAAATTTCCCTTTAGAAAATGCTTAAATTCTTAAAATGCCATAATAATGGCCATAAATTCCTTATCTAAAATACCGTAATTAAGCTCGGTTCTCTTTAACTTATATTAAACAAAAAATAAGATATAATTTGTCTTCATTATTTTGTTATTCAATTATTACGTTTAACGCATAATTCGAAATATCGCTTTTTAGCTTAACGGAATAATTTAAATCGTACATATTTAATATTATCTCGTTAATAACTGTATTCTTAATATCCTAAAATACTTTTTTTCGTATTTGGCGTTTATATAAACTTTTTCTCTTTTTTCTTAAAGTTCGTTAAATGTATAATAATCTTATTAAAATTTCGAATAAATTTCTTATAATAATTAACGAATCTAAGGAATACCTATACCTTTTTAACTGTTATTAGTATTTGCTATTTTGTAATTACAGCCATATTTTTGGAGCTTATTCTAATATGTTTTGGGATAATAATATGTCTTATATATTTTATTTTTTATGCGTAAAATTAACTTTCTTTTACGTTAATAAGTAATTTTACGTTTTGTAAAGCTTAAAGAACTTTATGAACGTATTTTATATATGTTTTTTCTGTTTCTAAGAAAATAAAAATATTGTCTAGATAACAAATGACGAAAATATCAAGATATTTTCGTAACACATAATTTATCATCCGTTGAAAAATTTTTAATACGTTCGTAAATCCTATTGATATAACCAAATACCTAAATAATTCGTATTTCGTTTTAAAAGTTATCTTTTATTCATATTCTTTTTTAATTTTAACAAGGTTATATTCATTTTTAAAATCGAATATTATAAATCATTTGGCTCCGTAAAATTAATCTTTTACTTTTATAATTAAAAATAACAATATTCGATTTTTAATGGTAATATTGTTTAATTATCGATAATTAAATATAAATTGTAACTTTTCGTTTTTTATAGGTAGGAAAAATATGAAATAACATATTAATATTTTCGAAAATCGAATATATCCGTTTTATAACCGGTTTTCCAGGTATTTTCTAAGAATTCATATTTTGTTTCCGTTAAAGTTATAAATAAGGTAAAACTTTATTAAACATCCCTTTTTAAAAATTATCTTATAATTTTATTCATTATATTTTAATAATTTCGTATTAAGTTCTTTTTTAAAAAGCTATTCATATTTGTAATATTATAATTGTATATTTATTAAAGTTTCTAAGTTTAAGGGCGGTTATTATTTTAAATCGTTATTTAGTTGTTTTATTTTCGTTCTGATAATAATAACGATATATCGTATTTTTAATGCCCATTTCTTTTATATTTTATCTCTTTAAGTAATAAGGTTTTTATCGTATCCTTATACATACATTTTTGGCTAATCTCGATCGAATATTAAAATGTTAAATCTTTTTTCCCTTATTTATTAAAAAGGAACAAAATAAACTTTACCTCGCCAATTTCTTCGTTAATGAAAATTCCGTATTAATATATCTAGAGTAATCCTAAAATTATATCTTAATTACCTATGAAAACGATATCCAAATTAATTATTTAATATCGTCCTTCGATAAAAGTTTCGAAATCATTAATTTCGCGTATAATTTTCTCATTATCGTAAGGGAATTCCTAACTTTCGACATTCGTCGTTATATAAGGTTTCAACTTATACCTCTATAATAATTTAAATTTATTAATTATATCCGGTATAATATAATTCTCGCCTAAAGTCCCGGAATTTATTATTGCGGTATACCAATATATTTTAATTCGTATATCTAAAATAATAAAATTATTAACGGCTTTTATCGTTACGTTTAAAGCTTTTTTTAAGAATTCCCTGTAATTCCTTTAGGTTTTGTTATTTTACGGCTTTTTTATAAATAATTCTTTTTTTAATTCTTATTCGAGTTTATCGAACCTTATTTATATATTTTTCTTTAACGTATTAACTTATTATATTTATCGTTATTACCGGCGTACTGCTTTTAAAAATTATATTAATTCTTTTTAATTTTACGACAATTTATTTTTTTATTGAATAAACTCTTTCTTTATATTTATAAGTACATTTTATTATATATTATCCTAATTATCCTTCCAAAAAATGTCTATAAATTTCCATATTTTTTTAATAACCTTTTCTCCGTAAGGGTTTATAATAAATACTAATTGAAAATAAAGGTTTAGAATAATGTTCTGGTAATATACTTTTATTATATATTGGATTAATTCTTTTTCCGTTTAATAATCATATTATTAGCAATAACAAAAAGATTTTTATGGGCATTATTTTCCTTTAGACTAGCCTTTTGCTTCGACCAATTATTAAACATATTCTGGGACTATAAATCGAAAATATTGATATTATTATTTATCGTTTTTATTATTTCCGATACGGTTTAAAAAATAGAATCTTTCATAATATATACGGGTAATTTGTCCGTAAATATATTATTTTATTTTTTGTTATAGGGATATTCTTGTCGTTGACAATATATGGCGTATATTTTGCCGTATCTATCAGGGGTTCCGGGATAAACTTCCTCTGTCTAATCCTAATATTCGCGTAATTATCCTTATAATGCTTTTTGTTATGTTCGTAATATTTATTAAGCCCGTTTTCTGGCTTTTCGTATTTTTCGTCGAATTTCTTGTTATGATAATCCTTATTGGACTTCCTACTATAGGGGCCCTGGTATGTACTTAGGCCAAATTATGTTAATGGGGTTATTTCCGTTTCTTTGATTTTTTCTAGATTATTCCTTAGGTAGTGGTTTTTAGTCGTTTTAACGGGGCTTTTTGGGTGCTTTATATTATGTTACTTTATGTCTTATTTTGGTGTAATTATAATATTTGATCTAACTTTAATTCTTTTTATAAATAGCTCTTAGTTCCATAAGTCCTAATTCTGTGCCGTAAGAAATGTTATTACGTCGAAAAAAGTTAATATTGGACATATATCGGAATTTATTATTATTTTTTCTTTTAATACTTTTAATACCTTATATATTGTCGATCGTTAATTTTAATTATTCTAACGATATAATCCGATAAATAATTAGGCCAATTAAATCTAAAAAATTCTGTATATATTTTTTAAGTTATTATAAAATTTAATTAATAATATTTTTATCCTTAATTTAGTTTAACAGTTAATTAAATTAACGTACTGTTATAATTAAACATTATTTTTTTTGGTTTTAATTATTAAATTCATATTTCTGTATTTATTTTTTCCTTTATTATTCCGAAAGTTTTCGTTAATGCTTATTCGAATTATTCGTAATCTTTATAAATTCGCCTTATTTTTAGGTTCCGTTTTTCGAATAGTAAAATAATATATTTTTATAACGGGTTTAAATTATATGACCGCATTTTGGGTAAATCGTTTAATTATAAATTTAATTCGTATAATAAACGTAATAAATCAAATAAAAAAATTACCTGAAATATATTTGGCATTAAATTAAAAATAATTATAACTTAATCGAAACTCCGTCTAAAAGTTCTAATTTAAAAGGTTTAAGAACGTTTCTTAATTTATTAATAAAATTTAACTAAATAATCTGGCTTATTTAAGGAGATTTCCCGATTTCGGGGGCTTTTTTTTCCCTTAAGTTTCTTATAGATAATTAAAAGGATATCGTAAGGTCGTTATTATTTCTCTTAAGCTAAATAAGACGTTCGTTTATAACGTCCAGGCGTCAAAGAATTTCTTTGCGAAAAAGGCGAGGCTTTTTCTTTTATTCCTCGGATTGCATTTTAATGTCCGGGTATTTAAGAATCTAATAAATAAGTTATTCGGGCTGTTTATTAATAAATATAATATCCGTAATATTACTTAAAGTTTAACGATATTATTAAATAAAAGCTTATAACGTATAATGGCTAAAAGGTTTAACCAATTATTAAACCTTAATTATACGAATTTATATTAATAAGAATATTTTAAGATTTTATAATAATAAAATAATCTAATTATGTTTTTTAATATTAAAAGTACAAAAATCGTATTACAAATAATTAATATTAATAAATATTATAAATTGATATTATTTAGATTATGGGAATAATAAAAATATATATCTTGATCCGGCTTACTGGTTCACTACCAGTCAGTTGGTAATCCATCACGTAACCTGCCTCACCGCGCACTTGTGGTTGGGTTATGACAGACCGTTTCTGGAAACCGTGGCTCCTTGAGCCATAACTGAAAAACCCTCTTTATTATTTAATAACCAAAGCTTTTTCAAAGTACAAAGCGTATGGTATGGTTTCGAAACTTCATATTTTAATCAAGTTGATTAAAGTATAATGTTATTCGGTCTTACGAAAATAACATTTAGAAATACGATTAAATATAATGAAAAAGGCGGATATGAGAATACAGCCCCTATGAGGATGAGGCTGGTAGCCGACCAGCCACCGATCAGCCACCGACCCACTTACTAGTATAAATCCACCATCTGGCAGCTAGTGGGAAACGCCAGATGGAAGTAACCTAATACACTTACTTCTTGGAATCTGCTCTACGACTCGTCGGAGATCACCTCACCCAGCTTACAGCTATCCATTATCTTACAACGGAAAACTTATTAGAAAGATTTCTTTTAAAAGTAAGGTTTTTAAAAAGAAGAAATCGTATTAAGATTTAATGAAAGATAGCTTTTAAAGAAAATTGTAGCAGAAATAGTTAAGAAATTTAAATAAATTAAGTTACGTAATAAATTCAAAGTTCTTTAAAGTAAACTACTAAACCGGATTATGAATTTATTATTAAGAAGCTAATACGCTAATAAAAATATATATATTCGTTAAATCCATTATTTAAATACTATTAACCTATAACAATATTTCGTTATATAAGGTATTTTTAGTATTAGAAAACGAAATTACAGTTAGGTTATTGTTTAAAATCCGTCAATATTTCTATTAACATAAACCCGTACGATTAATGTTTAATAATTGGTTAAACCTTTTATCCTAGACATACCCACTTTATAAATTACACGTTGTAAAGATATATGGCGTTAAAAATTAAATAACAAAGTAAAGTTAATTTATAAAACTGTAATTGTTATATTCGTAATAAAACAATTTATAAATATTATAAAAACGATTAAGACTTAAGAAATCACCTTGTATAAAATGTTAAAGATGATGCGAAAAAAATATTATTATTAAAAGAAAGTATATATTAAAAATAATTATATATTAACTTTATTTATATATAAATCTGAAGATCGTCCTTTATTACAACTTACATTATTTATTATTGTTATAAATATTATAAACTGTATTATATTTTACTAAAATAGTAACCATGATATCACTTATAAAGTTTCAATTTAATATATATATATTTATTTATTTGAGTTTATTACTTTATTTTTTATATTAGTAGTTTAGCTTGTTAAAATATTATTTATTAATTTATAATGCGCTTTATAGCTCATTATCTATAAGTTAGTAATTTCAATTACTGGCTTATTATTCTTAAGTTGGTAATCTTTTGCGTAATTTAGCTTATTTAGTTTTTTAGCTTGTTTTATTACAACTGTTTTAAAGGCTGCAACCTGTTAAATCGTTATACGTTTTTTTTCTAAAACTTTTACTTCTGCTATTTCTTTTTCATTAAGTTCTTTTTTACTTACTTATGTTTTGTCGCATTTTTAAATATCGTTGCTGCAAAATCGAACAACGTTACTTTTTAGCAGATTTAATTGGAATACAACGTTATAAAATTACAATGTATTTTATAGGTATGTATATATATATATATTAATGACCTTTACTTAGTAAATAGGTAAAGAAACGATCAATGTTAAAAGAAATATATACGTTATAGCGGGTTATATAATACGACGTGCATTTTTATATTTATAGTTTATTATTCCGCGGTTAGAGCTCGTTGTTTAAAAAGGCTCAAATTAATTACCGAACAAGCTTTATTACGATTTTTGAGCCGGTTATTTTCTATTAATCGTTAACGATAATAATATTAAACGTAAGGTATTAAATTTGTTAATACTCTTTCTAAAATTTTGAACTCGCTCGATAATTTTAAATACAGTGAAATGAAAGCGATAATAAAATCTTTAAATCTTCGAAGATACAAACTGTAATACTTAAAATATCGTTAATTTGCAAATTGCGTGTTTATAAAACGTTGTTTAAAACGTAACTTTTAGTTTTGTCGTTATATCTAATAATATTTTCAAAAGCGTTAGATATTTAAACGACTTATTGCGAAGCTTTAAATATTTTCGAGGTTTAGGTACTTTCATTTTTATTTGATTAAGTATTAGATAAGTTCGTTTTTCCCCTTTATACAGATAATTGTCTTTATCTTAATAGACGTTTTGTTATTTACTTTTTACGTTTTTTTTTACCAGTATTAACTTTAGTAAAAACTATTGTTAGGTTATTAAAAAGAAACGCAAAAAACTAAATAAAGTGTAAATTTTAGGAATAGTGTTAATTAATAATTAATATTTCAAATTTTAATAATTTTATAAAAACTGATATGTTTGAAATCGATTTTACTATTGCGATTTTTAATTTAAATGTTTTTTTAAATAAAATAACTTTTTTTCGAAAGTCTATTTTGGATATTTTTATTAGGTGTTAATATTTCATTATTTAATTACATAAAAGTTTTAATTTAATTTTAACATTTATTATAATTCTGTAATAGTATTTTAAGCTGAAAATTCCTTTAGTATTAATGCATTTAAAATGAATTGTTTTTTAAACCTTTAATATAACATCAATGTATACGTTTACTAGAATTAAGTTAATAATTTTAGAAATTGTCAGCAGTCACAGTGATCAAATGCAGGAAACTGGTAATAGCTTAATAATCTATGCTAAAAAAAACTGAAGAAATCTAGGGCGTACCGCCCTTATATATACGTCCTATTTGTACAAACGGTAGTCCCTGGACAAACGCTGTCTCAGGTTACGAAGCACTGCTTCAAAACGCTAGCCGTAAGTATCTAAAGCACCTAACTGCCGATACGCCCTTTTATGTTAGATGGCTTATTTATTAAAGTCTTTACTTTATATAGGAATTTGTTACAGGCTAGAGCCTATAGGGCAGCTCGGGCTTACGGAGCGAGCTCCTTAGCCCGAGCTCACCCATATGTATATAGGGAGCAGCCACCTCGCTGGTGGCTAGCTGTTTCTCCCCTTCCCTCCTCACCTTGAATATAAACCTTTGTTGGGCCGTGCCTCCGTTCAACCTACGCATCGTGCCCGTCACAGAACTAAACTTTGATTTTCGTTAGTTTTAAATATTTTTTAGCTTATTTTATATTTATATTCTTTTAAGCTCTAAGTTAATTATAAATCGTTCGAAATTAACCTTATTTAATGGCCTCGTAAGCCTATTTATTAGGTTATCTTTATTTTCTACGTATTAAAAATAAATATTTCCGTCCTAAACATTTTAACGTACGTAAAAATATTCGAACCGAATATAACGTTTTTTTCGGATTATTTATATTTTTGTTATTTTTTTTAACATACTTATATTATTTTCTCAAATAGGAATAAGGCCTTTAAGCCTAAGCCTTAATTGTATAAGAAAATTTCTGATTTTAATTATTTTCGTTATTATTATTTTTCTTTTTATGTATTTTATTTTATAATATATTTAATAATAATACCTTATAATTCCGAACATTACGTAACGGATGTTTTAATTATAAAAAATACGTATTTCGTAATATATTTTGTTAATTCGGAATCCGTAAAGCTTATATGTATTATTTTGAATAAATTTAAGTTGTTATATTTTTAGTATAAATAATTTTCGTTTAATCTTGTATATTAAAAAATACATTTGCCGTACCGTTTAAATATTAATTTATTTATAAATTTAACCCAAATCTCGGTCGTAAATGTTATATCAAATTTATTAATATAATTAAAAAAAAATTAAATTCTCTTATTAATTTAACCTATTTAAACGTTTTTTATTAATTACTTTGTTATATTATATAATATTTTTGAAGTAACCTTTCAATAAATAACATAAATATGTTTCGTAAAACGTTTAAACGTATTAATTATATTAAACTTTCGATATATTTTATGAATTTATCCTCACGTTTTTAATTAACAAAAAACATATAATCCATATACCTAGGTATGAATTTGCGTTATTTAAATCCTTAATAAGTACGTTTTTAATAATTCTTTAAATAATACCTTAAAACCGTTATTTACTAAGACTGAAAAATAAGAAATTATTAACGTACGAAATAATAATAACTTCTATTTCCGGGTTATGGTATATTACGTTATCCGAAATTAATAATTAAAATCATTATTTTATGAATATTTCTTTTATTTTTTTATTAAGTAATTTCAGCTTATTTTAAGTTATATAAAAGGTATATTAATTTAACATTTTTTTAAAGAAAAATTAACAAATATTTTTATTTTTTAAATAAGCATTACAATATTACG
Organism: Monosporascus cannonballus; assembly: GCA_004154925.1. NCBI lineage: Eukaryota > Fungi > Ascomycota > Sordariomycetes > Xylariales > Monosporascus > Monosporascus cannonballus. Next base: position 192,343 of record QJNS01000129.1, on the reverse strand, counting down.
TTAATATGAAAAAGGAAAACGTTATATAACCGTTTTTCTTTGAATTATTATTTAAGTAAGCGGTAATAAAAGTAATTTGAAATATATGTTAATTTAAGGCGGTAACTAATGTTATCAAAACCTTTTAACATATAACCTTTATCATATTGGTTATAATCTTATTATAATTTAATTTTTTTCGTTAAGTAAGTGCTTTCGCGTAAATACAGGCCTTATACTTTTTTAGCTTTTCCGTAAACGTATATTTTTGTTTCTTAATATCTATATAATATTTACAAAATACTTATAAGTTTTTTCGCCAAAAAATATAAATTTAAAAATTTCGCACGAAAGGTTTTTTTTGCTCTCCTAAAAATCGCTTTAAACTATATCTTTTGTTTTGGGCTTTTATAATTTCCTTTAAGCTTAAACTGTCTTTCATTATAAATAACCTATAAATTCCGTTATTAAAGTTATTATCAAGGTCGAAATAAAAAGTGCATATATTATAATTGCTTTTTTTATCGCCTGTTTAAATTAAAGTTAACTTTAATTCGCATAAAAGCTCCGGGGTTTTATATAGAGCTTCCAGGGTATATAGGTTAAGGATTATTTTTTGGACGTTTTTTTTAGGCTTTACTTACTTCGTTTCCTAATTTATATCGTCTTTTAAAATAACGTTATCGTCCTTATTCTTTATTTTAATACCTTACTTTTAACGGTATTTTAAACGTTTTTATACGGGTTATGGAAATAACCGAATAATATTTTTCGAGCTAAGGGGTTAGTTTGGTTTTTTTAAATCCTTATAAATAATAACATATAATATTATTAATAATTTACCACCTTTTAATAATTAAACCTTATAGTTATATATCTTTTAATATTTTAATAGCATTGTTTTTATTTTTCGGGTTGTTAATATTTTTAATTTAATCCTCTAATTCGTATTAATAAAAATTATATATTTATTATTAACGATACGATAATAATAATTATCCAGTTTATATAATTATTTCGGTTTAAACTCGAATACGCTTTTAAAATATTTAATAAATAGTATATTTTTCATAATTAATTATTTTATTTCATTAATCGTATAAGTTATAGCTTTTATTATACGGTCCTAAAAATATATAAATATTTTTATTTGTACGAAAATCGTATGGGTTTTGTCTTAACAAAATTGGATATTATATTTTGTAATTCCATTTTAATATTGGTTATATAAGCTGAAAATTACCAGCTTAATACCTTTTATAATGCAGAAAGGTTTGATAATTATTATGCCGAATGTTTTGTTATTATTAAAGGGTAAAATCTATATTTTGTTCTTTTTGCTTAACGCCTTTAAATGTTTAATTACTTACGTAATATACGTATATAAGTACTGTTATATTTTGTTTTTAATCTTAAATTAATTATATTTTTATAACGCGATAAACCGTTTATAATTAGTCTAAAATAATTGTTATTTTTAATATTAACGGGCTTTATTAAACTTACGTCGTTCCAAATAATTTTCTCCATATATTATTTTCGTTTTTAAGAATTTATGGACGAGATCTTCCGTATTTTCGTTTCGTTATAAATTATATGAAGGATAATTTTTATATCTTTGGGGTCTAAATTTATCCTCGTAAACCTGGTAATAATCCAAATTAATCGTTTAATATTAAGGTAATAAAGGTAATAATATCAGAAAATTATTTGTTTATAACTTCGTCCGTTATAAAACCTTTTCCGTTCTTAAATGCTTTTATAAAGGCTTTCCTTAAGTTATTAATTAGGTTACCGTTATTTTCTTTACCGAATATGTTTTTTAACGTATATCCTTATTAATCGTTTTTATTTATTATTAAAATCTTAATAATAAGCTTTAACTTTTTATAAAGCCATAGGAAAAATCCTTTTTAAAGGACATTAATTATTATTAACTAAGTTTTATTAAGATTAATTAAGGCGTTATAACCTAAATAACCTTTTAATCTATAAAATATTTTCTCGAAAAATACCTTTAATAAGAAATCCTTAATATATAACATATATTTTACTGTAATTTCGTTATGTTTTTATTAAGGCCTTTTAAAGATTTTTTAATAATACCGACAAAAATTATATTAATTAATTCGCCTTTTATTATCCTTTAAATTCCCTTGGATTTAATATTTAATATAATGTTTTTATCAAAGCTATTAATATTATTCGTAATATTAACGTTTATTCCCGAATTTCCAAGCTATTAATTTCAGTTGTTTTCCGTAGAAAAATGTATATATAAAAATATAATGCTGTCTATAATTATTGCTTTAATTGCTTTAAGGCAATTAATTATTTAAAACTTAGGGCTTTCGGTTGCTTATAATTTAAAGCTTTTATTTATTATAGCTCTTTAAGCTTTTTATTATACTATTTTGTCGTATTACTGTATAAGGTCTTAAAACTACTATTTTTTAAAGTAAGCGTTAAAGGTTTTTTGGTTTAACCGGTATAAGTCTTTAAAACTTTTAAGGATAAATTACTTTTCGCTTTAACTGCCGTTACGGATATTGCAAAAATTGTTATTATTATTATTATGGCCATTATTATTATTTTGACGTTATTTACGCGTTTTTTTCCCTGCCAATTTTCCGTTCTTTTTGCAGTTCAGGGCAGCTTTTCATTATATGGCCATATTTTCCATAATTAAAGCAAAAGGGCTCTTTATTCTTATTCTATATAAGCTTTTTATTTCTGAAATTATTATTACTCTTGTCCTTATCCCTTTAGGTATTATGGGCTTTTGCGTTTTCTTTATTATTAATACAGTTATGGAACTTATTATTAAAATAGTTAATTAATTATTTAAAAAAATGATCCGTTTATTTTAATACCGATTGAATAATTTTGTACCAGTTACTAGCTTAGTTCTTTATAACAGTAAGGAACATAATAATTTGTTTTTCCGGTTTAAGTCGTATACTATAACTTTTCACTTTACCGAAAAGCTTTTGGAATTTAATAATAAATTGCATTAAATCTTTTTTATCATAAGTAATTTTGCTAAGCTTTTTCTAAAAGGACCTTTACTTAACCTTATTTATAACGGCATCAGTTTTCCTAAGGGTTTTTAATATTTTCGTACTTTTCTTAATACTTATAATTCGCTTTAAAGGTACTTTTTTGTAAATCTTAATAATAGCCTTTATAAAACGTAATTAATTTAATTATTTTAATTTTATTCCATCCTTATAATTAATTTTTTTAAAAGTTAAAATAAATGTATTATTTTAAAGTTTTTAATTAACTAAACTTAATAAGTGATTTTTCTTATCTAAGGTAAAATCGAACCGTTTTTAACGCAATTTCGTTTTACTTCCGTTATTGGACTTCTTGGAATTCTTTTTTATTTTTAAGATAATATCTAATTTGCTAAAGTTATCTAAATTATTAAGGGAACTATTACGACATCTTTATCGCGTTAAATAGCCCCTAAACGAATTCGAAAAACAATAATAAATTATTTAAATTATTGGGTTATTACACATTATATTTCTGTCTTTAAGTAGTTTTTTTAACTTTTTTTGCCTTTTTGGGAACGTTTAATTTTTTAATACATTACTTTTTCGGTTACGTTTCGTTTCCTTAAGGGATTAAATTTTTCCATATCGTTTTCCATTATAATTGGTATTTCTTTTAAGCTATTTAACCTAATAGGTTTAATGTTTTATAATGTCTTCCGCAAATCTTTCGAATTTTATACTTTTTTAATTAAAAAATAAAATAATAATATTCCGGTTTTCTGTTACTGCAAATTATTTCTGAACTAAGGCATATCTAATAATCATTTTATAATGTTAATTATTTATTCTATAATATTAATATTTTTTATTTTATCCTTAACCAATCATTATTTATTTTTCTATACTTTAACATTTTATTTAATCTTATTAATATTAGTACCGAAAAATATATCATATTTATGTCACTTATTTTCGGGCTATTATTTTTAAATAAACGGTTTATATCGCTTTTCATTTAATTGTTATTATAATTAAAGTAATAAAACTTTTTTTTAAAAAAATAGCTCGAAAGCAAATTTTTTTCCCGCCGTTATATTTAATATACGGTTTTGTTTCTTTATTTTACCTTTATTAAAATATTATTCCTCCTAATTATCGGAAATCTTTTGTTAAAGAAAAAGAAAAGTCGAATACGTTACTTTATGCAATAAAGGTTTTATTTGCTATCGTTATTTATCATTTAATTTTTTTTCGAATCGTTAATTAAGCCATTTCTTTTTAAATTTCGTATTTCTTTTATTAACTTAACCTTTAAATAACCATTTCGTTTAATGTATTACGGTTACTAAAAACCAGAAAATGTTATTATATTAATAGTTATAATAATCAAATATAAGAAACTGGTAATAGCTTAATAATATATATTAGGAAAAACTGAAAAAGTCTGGGGCGTACCGCCTTTACATATACGTCCTATTTGTACAAACGGTGGTCCCTGGACAAACGCTGTCCCAGGCTGCAGAACATTGCTTTAAAGCGCCAGCCGTGAGCATCTGAAGCACTTAACTGCCGACAGAAATATTAAAATTACAAAGTTTATTCCGTAATACATAATTTTTTAGTTACGTTATATTATTCGTGTCAAATATATTATCCAAATTAAATTATTAGTATTAAACTTAATTATTTTATATATTTATTTAGTAAGTTTTAAATATATTATAGTAGATTATAACGTAAACTGATTTTAAGTGTAAATTTCTTTATGCTCTTCAAATAAACGAACTAATTTCATTGTAAATATATTTATTTGCTTATCCGTATACGTTAAAATATTTTTCTCTAAGATAAAAAATAAGTCAATGTCGAAAAAGTATTAAGAGCTACGAAAATGCTATCGTAATATATTTTCATTGTCAACTCTTCGAACCAATGTAATCTTATACTAAAACTTTTAGTAATAGACTTTATAAAGCTTTTAGAATTAATTATAACTATAAGTTTATATAAATCCTATTTCGTTATACAATAACAGTGTTTTTAAAGCTGTGTTTCTATTATATTTTAAAAATTATTATTTTAAATTTTGTAAAATATTGACTAAAGAGGATCATTGTTAAGTTATTCAAATCTTGAACTGTTTTAATATATAATAATTAAATATATGACGGACTATAATTGTTTTTGAAATTTAGTTAAAAAGAGTTCACAATTTTTTAAAACTGTAATTCTTACAAATTATTACTATACTGTTTCACTCTTATATATATATATATATAGAAATATATATTTTAGAAAATTGTCATTTAAAATAAATATAAATCAATCTTAAATATAATATTAAAAATTGTTTAGTTAATTTCAACAATCCTTTTTCTAAATGGGATTACTTGTTTAAAATATTAGCATTATGTTCTTTTTAATATTTTTTCTAAATAATAACGAAATATAAATTTGATATTTTCTTTTAATATTTTAATTATTACTTTATAATTCTTTTAGTTCTAATTAAACCAGGAAGATTTCAATAATTCGCATAAACTTTAACTTAATAAATAATTTCTTTGCCAATCATTAAAATCTTTTAACACTTATAATAATCCTTTTAAATCTTTTATTTCAAATAACGTAATTGCATAAGCTAATAAGCATGGCAGCCCTAGAGACAGTCGAGATAAGAATAAAAAGTAAGACCCGAAACGAGGACCGATTTTATAATAGGCTTAAGGGTCTTAAAGGTCTTGATATCTTAAGCCTTTTACGCGCTATAAAGGGATTAGAAAATTTAAAAAACTTAGAAGGTTAAGCCGTTTAAATATTTTGAACTGATCGCAAAATGTACACGTTTCTTAATTTTATAATTCAAATATTATAAGTTTACAACGTGCTTTTATTTATTCCAAATTGTTTTAATATTATACAAAATAATTAACCTATTTTAATGCTTAATCCTTTACGATGTTTATGCTAATATAAACCTCTAGGATTTGAGTTTAAGAATCAAGTAATTTTCAACCAGTATACGTTATTGGTTTCTATTTAGCAATATTGTCAAACTTTGAAAACTATTTTCTTAAGTTAAAATATCGATTAATATTTAACATTTTGTTATTTTAGAATTCTAAATTAATAGTAAAACCTTCCAAGGACAAATTTAATAATTGATAAATTAAATAACAATAGTTTTACTTTCTAGTATTATACCAAAATATAAGAGTAAAAAGCCTTACCTGTGTGATAAAAAAGAGTTTAAAATTTCTTTTATTAAAATGCAAAAATATTTCCGTTTTTTCAATTTAGATGAGCCTATACACAGAATTTCTTTAAAATAATTTTGTTTATAAAAAAACATTTAGATTGATTTAAACTCATAATAAAAAAGTATCTAAAAACCGTTAAAGTTGATTAAAAAAAGATTACGATGTTTTTTGTCGATGATATAAATTAGGAAAATAACTTAAACCCAAGTTTTAAAATTATAAATAAATAAAACCTAGCGCTATAATCGTTTTGCGATTTTAATGAAAATTATTCATTTCGAAGTATATTAGTATTTCCCAAATTTCTATTAATCAAATAAGGCGAACCGAGGATAAAAACGAATATTTTATCGATATATTGTATATAGAATTAAATCATAATGTCAAAGATAAATTTACTAAATCTTTATATTATAAAAGTTGTAAAAATTAATTATACACCATATAAAGGCGCTTTGAAAAAATAAATTATATATTATAAAATATGAGTATTAATTAGCTAATTAAAAAAAGATTTATGGATTTTTTTTTAAATAGTACAACGTTAGAATTTCTGAAGTTTAAAACCGTTTAATCTAAAAATACATGCCAGGTTATATATTGTTAATATAGTACATAGAATATTATCGAAATACTAGTAGAAGATTTTAAGAACAGAGCAATTAAATTCTTATTTCGAAAAAACCATTAATTGGTCCAAACAAAAGCTTATTTGATAAAAATAAACAAAATATCAACATAATCCAGATCTAATACGAATAGAGACTAATATAATAAAAGATTTGGTGCAAAATACGAAAGGTTCAACAGTTGATCTAAAATCGGCCCAGAAAATAAGAAGACGCTCAAAAGAAATAATGAAAAAATATTCAAAATGGACGAGAGATATTTATTTTGCAATGTCGAATCGATTGAATAAAATGTACATCATATATTATCAATAAAAAAAAGTATTTTGTATAAAACAAATAAAATTTGTTTTTATTAATCTATCATACGTAGATGCTGAAAAGTTCAAGTTTTTAAATTAAAGTAGAAAAGACAAGACAAATACATAATAATATAAATATTTTGAACCGATGTGTTTAAAACAAAACCGATAAATAAAATACTTTTATAAAATTAGCTGAAAAGTATAATACTGGTAATAAAAGAATCTTTTATAGCATTAATATAATTATTATCTCGTAAAACGATTAATTTAATATCTAGTAAAAAGTCATTACTAGAAGATTATTACTAATTTTATTTTTAGTTAATATTTACTATAAATCTGAAAAAAAAGATATTAAAACGAAATTTGGCGCTATTCTTCGAAAAACCTAAAATGGCGATTTCGACATAATATAATAAATCGTTATTTAAAATAAAAGTAAATGTAATATTTAATAAAACAAAATATTAAAGGAAAATAAAAATAGTTATAATGGTTTAAAGGTCAAATATACCGATAAAGATGATATATATAATAGTTTAATACGTTGTATAATGAAATAAAAATATACATTTCATGAATTTAAAAGAATTCTAAAAAACGAAAGTTCTTAAAGAACAATCTTAATATAACGAAAATAGAAAAGATTAAACGGAGTTTTTTAAAAAGGTTTTTAACGTATTAATAAAAGGTATTAATACTTTTAGGATTTTAAATGTTTAAGAGAAATATATGACTGTACCGTAAGAGTAAATAACAAAGATTTAAGCGAAAGATTTATTATATTACATATTATTCAGAAGTTGAAATTATTATAAAAATACAAATTAAAACCTTAAATAATTACGAATATCGAAAGTGAAAGTTTTGCATACGATAAAAAGAATTAAACGTAAAATTAGATTTTTCGAAAGGTTTGTTTAAACACAATATTAAGTAAGTAATGTCGATATTGGTATATTTCGAAATCACCGTGTAATTTTAAACTAATTATAGATATATCAATATAAGGTTTTGGTTAATATAAAAATTAATTAATATTTGTGTTATCTTTTATTAATAAGGGAAGTTTAAAAAAACCGAAAGTTCAGTATTCGATCGAATATAAGAACGAATACAATTATTAACATACGATAAATACTTGATTACTTAAATGAAGAAAATAAGATAATATATTGGTATTAAATATAGAATATATAATTACTATTATTGAACGAAGATTCAGGTAATTTAAGAATAATTAAAAGTAAAACTCCGAAAGGCTAAAAGTTTAAAAGATATATTATTAAGATATTATAAATATAGAAAATCTTCAAAAAGATATAGGACGAAACATTGCACGTATAATAAATAGAATTACGAAATAACGTTGAAAGAATGTTTATGTACTAGGTTTTAATTTATTTAACATTTTAATTACAACGAATTACATTTGTTTAAAATATTTAACAAATCGGTTATAAAAAACGTATCTGGAGTTTTTAAAATTACCTATAAGGTATTTAATATTTGGCGTATATTAAAAAATTATAAATTATAACTTATATTGTATTCTTAATAATAAGCCTTATTAAAATAAAATACGAAATTTTACTGCTTTTAAATACAGTGATAAAAAGCTGATTTTATAAGATTTAATAAAGCATAATATTTAATGTTAAAAACCGATATATTTTTATTAAACTTATGAAAAAATATAAATAAACAATACTTTTTAAAATGAAATTTAAAATATTTAAGAATTTAATTATACTGATAAAACTTATAAACCTGTTAACAAATTTTTAACAGATTATAAACTATGTCTTACGAATATATTTCAACGTTGCTATCTATATTATTTTGATAATATAATTATTCTTTTCAGAACAGCAATGTTATATGTAAAATATATTTATAATGTTTGAAGGCTTTATAAGAAACCAAATTAATAATTGACGTATAAAGCGTTATCTTTATAAAAGGAAATCCTAAAATATATTAAAACAAGTTTTAAAAGAATTGCAATAAGTAGAAAATATTAAATAATGTTTATAATAAAGCATATTTACGTGGTGTGTGCATTTATTAATTATAACAAAATGTTTATTCGAAGCTTCATTATTATTTTAATGTTTATAATTGATTTTATTAAAAAAACGAACTGCAATAATTCTTATAAACCACAAAAACGTTCTAGTATAACGAACCTATCATACATCCACCTGGAGGTATAAGCAATATCCGAAAAGGGTTCTTGATTTGCAGATAATAATAGGGCGAGGAATGATTTAATGGTTTATTCGTTAAAAAGATTTAAAGATTCTTCCCTCAATTAAAGAACGGTATAGTTGCCTCTGAACTGAAAGCTTAGATTAATAACTAAGGAACGAAACTAAGTAAGTACTATTTACATAAAAAATCGATTTATTATATATCCTAATTCCTTAAAGTGAATATGTCGTAAATCTATATAATTTACGTAATCTGGACCAAATTACTTAGATTATTTAGATCACTGCCCTCTAATAGTTAACTAAAACTTTCCACCCGGCGTTTAGCCGTAATAGGTCTGTACTAGTCCTTATAAGGTGGTTTTCCGAAATAGGAACCCTTATTCCTGTAATACCATTCCCCTTTTTTAAGGATTTTTGTCCCAAAAATAAGAATCGTAAGTCGCCATTTCGCACCGTTAGAAAAAGTTGGAAGTATCTTAGTTAATTTTACTATAACAGGCCGTATTCAAAAAGAAAAAAGAAAACCTCGATTAAATTAACGCGAAACGTACGACGTTCGAATTGCTTTAATCAAAAAGTTTGGCACGAAAACTTTTCCCTGGTTTAATTGTATTCGCCTGGGCGAAACTGATTACTTTTTTACCCCTGGCATTCCGAGTTATAATTGTTATACCCGTCGCCAACGCTTAGCTTACGACGTCCTAATTATGAATTCCTTAAAAAAACTAGGCGAATTACATAATCATTTAGAAAAAAAATAACGGAAGGCCGAAAATACTTTGGTCGTATAATAAGAGGCCGCTAGGAAAAAGATAAAAAAACTTATTAGTTAAATAAAACGTTTACGTTTTTAACAAAAGGTGCTGAAAAAAAAGGTTATAATAATTTTAAAAAAAGGATATAAATTAAATTAATTAAAAAAATAAAAGAAATTAAAGGAAAAGTAGCGGCGTATGGAAATAAAATAGGCGCGGCTTATTTCCGAAACAGACGTTATCGTAAAGGCGTTTATTTTTTTCGACTGGAACGCCGAAAATTTAAATTTAAATAGGGGACCTTTGTTGCCTACAACCCTGGCCGTATTAAAAACGGTCGGTCAGGATTTTGGCGGTGGAATGTCTTAATTAGGTTTATCGTATTCGTTAAATAGTTAAATAGTTCCCATATGTTTTTTTCGGGTAAGTAATTTTTCCATTTAACTAAGTACTAAACTTTATTTTTAATTATTTTGAAATCCAGTATTTGTTCGATTTCGTACTTGTTAAAATCCTTTTTAAGTTCCAAATTTGTTTTTAACGGGGCATTTTTAAATGTTGGTTTAAGCAAAAAAATATGGAAAACAGGGTATATCTTTATGTTTTTAAATAACGACAGTCGGTAATTAATTTTGGAAACAATTTTTTTTAATTTTGAACGGGCCAAGTTTTTTAAAATCGAACTTATTACTAAGTCTTTTTATTTTAATTTATAAGATATTTAAAGTTGCGTTTTATTTCTGGCGTAATAAATAAACTTTATTTCTCTTTGCTAAAATTAATCTTTTAATTTTTTTCTTATTATAATATTATATTATTTGTTATTAAAAAATCGCAATTTATTCTGGATACGGGCTTAAATCGTTTTGATTTTTATTATTAATATTTATGCTTTTAAAATAATTATAACAATTTTTGGTATTTTATTAAGCGGTTATTTAGATCGTTCCGTTTTTACGTTATGTCCATATATAGCTATATAAAGAGATATACCCATATTTTCGTTAATAAATATATTGTAAACGATTTATGCTAATGGTAAAAGCTTTACCCAGTTATCTTATTAGTAATTAACGTAACTTCGAAAATATTGTTCCAGGGTTTGGTTTAGTTTTTTAATTTAGTTATCCATCTAGGGATAATACGTTATTAAGAACTTAAGTTTAATATTAATTTGTTTAAAAAAGTTGGTATTAAATTTTAAAATGAAAAGCATATTTTTGTCGGAAATGATCTTTTCTGGTATCCCGTACTTATCGAAATAATATTTAATAAAAGCATAAGCCAGCTGTTTTATTATTACATTTCTTTTAAAAAGTAAGAAATACCCATATTTGGTGAATTTGTCGACAATCACCTAAATTCCGTCATATTCGATTTTAATAACTACGTTTTTAACGGGAAGTAGGCTAATAATAAAGTCCTAAATTATGATATTTCATACCTTATTAGGAATATCGGTGGGTTGTAATAGCCCATAGGGCCTATAACGTACTTCCTTAATTTTATTGCAAATATTATAATCCTTGATTACCTTTTTAATTAAATAACGTAATCCTGGAAAATCATATTTTTCTTGCAGTCATCTAATAATCTTAAAAATTCCTTAATATTCGTATAATAAGTTTTTATGGAATTCCTTTACAAATTATTTCTGTTAATCCTTAAAAACATAAAATTTGCCATAATACAATAACTAATCCTTTAGTTGTCCTTTTAATTATTAAACTTTTTTTTATTTCTCTGTATCGTAGGAATTTCGGAACCGTATCAAAAATTCGGAAATCGGTTTTTTAATTATTTTACATAGTTATACAGTACCATTTTGCTTATATTATAAAATCTATATACTTTTTTTTAGGAACTTAGGGATCGTAATTACCTTTACAACTAAAAATATCCGCCTAAATATTTTCCTTTTCCTTGATATAATATATTTTAAAATTAAATTTTAACAGATAAATCATCCATTTTTTATACCGTTTATTTAGTTTTTAAACTTTCATAAATCGAATAAGGTTTTTATAATTAAAGTAAATATTGAAAAGTTTTTTTATTCCGCTAAAAAAAAGTTCCCATTTTTTAAAAGCGTTAATAATTACCAACAGTTCCTTATCGTAAATCTGGTATCTAAGTTCTGCATTTCGGAATGCTTTTAAATAATACGCTATTAGGTACTATTTGCCATTATCCTCCAATTGTTCTAGGACGGCACTTAATACGTAATCCGAAGCATCCGTTTTCAGCCGTTTTTTTTTGTCGGCGTTAGGTAATCTTATTATGGGCCCGTTGGTAATCGCATTTTTTAAAATCTGGAATATTTTCTTTGTTTCCTCTGGAAGTTTAAACTTTTTTCCCATATATTCTTTAGTAATAAGTTTCGTTAATAACCTAACCATATCTCCGTATCTTTTGATTAGGCTACGTACGTAACCCGTAAATCTTAAAATCTGCCGGATATTTATAACGGTTACTTTATTAGGAATGGGTTAGTTTTTAACCGCTTCCATCTTAAAGCGTTAAATCTGAATTTGTCCGGGAATAAGAATATATCCCAGAAAATCCAGTTTCTGCATATGCCATACGTTCTTGGCCGGGTTAATTCGGATATTTATTTCGTTTAACGTTTAAAGCACTTAGGTAACTTGCTTTTTGTGCTTTTTTAAAGTCTCGGAATAAATAAGGATATCGTCGAGATAGACGAACATAAATTTATCCAGAAACTTTTTGAGCGTAATTATAACTAGGCGTTAAAAGTTAGCGGGAACATTAATAAGTCCCATAGGTATTACTTTATATTCGTAAAGTCCATATATTATTCTAAATGCCGTTTTCCATTTTTTTTCTTTAGCCATTTTAATACGGTAATAACCGTTTCGGAGGTTAAATGCAATAAACCATTTTACTTTGTTAGCGTTCTCTTTTAACGTATTTATAAAGGTTAAAAGATATCCGTTTTTAATCGTAATATCGTTTAATTATTGGTAATCGATCATTTTTTTAAAAACCAAATTTCCGTTTTTATCGATTTTTTGCTTTTTATCTTTAGTTTGTAATACCATAAGGATAAAGTATTTAACGGGGGAATCAAAAAGTTGGATATATCCTTTTTTTAAATCAAGTTAAATACTTTTCCATAAAGCTTTTAATTTGTTAGGATTTATGTGGTAAATCTTATAAAGTTTAAAATAATGCCTTTTCTTAATGGGTATTTTGTGATCCCATTAATTATATAGTAATAACTCGTAATTTTTTTTATCCTTAAATAATTTTTTAAATCGTCGATACTTAAATAATACCTTGAAAATTTAATTTGAAATCTGGACTTCCTTAATAACATAACAAATTTCCTGGTTATTTTTTTGGGATAACTTTCGTTTTTGTTCCCATAAAAATATTTAGTTTTTCCAGTTAATATATGGGTTGTTGGATCTGAATTATAATATTCCCAAAATAATATCGTATCCGGAAATATGAACAATATCCAGTATAATTTATTCTTAATATCCTTAGATTTGTACTGGGAATTCTTTAATTTTTCGAAGGATTCGTACGTTATTATACGTAAATAAACTTTTATTTATTATACGTAACTTGTAGGATTTCAACTTATACTTCCAAAAAATCTAATATTTTTCTGTTATTAAAATTTTTTTTTTTCGGTTTTTAAATTAATCATGGCTTTAAACGTTTTATTTCTGTATTAAAAAAGAATTTCGATTTAGCTGCGTATTCTTTTTGTTACCTCGTATAAGGTTTTGTAAATTAGGGTTTTTCGATACCTTAATTTCGAAAGCCTTTATAATTTTTTTAATTTTTGATGCCGTTCAGCTTAAGCGAATCTCCATTTACGAGTTTTTTTGATATCATATTTAATGCATTAATTGTTTTTGTACCGAAACCATATTTTCTTACCGTATTTGTATTAAGGTTTTAAAATCGGACTTTTTTCCTAACTTACCTTTTAATTTTATATCTTCTGGGTTATAAAAACAGAAAAATAATTTTCTGAAAAAGGTGTTCCCATATTTAAGAGTTTATATTAAACGCAAAATATCGGAAAATAATATAAACATCCTTGTAATATGGCCTTTTAACTCCGTTTTAACTTAAAGTATATGTAATAAAACCTTGGATATTCTGGTTATCGTAAGTTTTTTGTATATCGGCATTTATCGTTTAATTCAATAAAGGTCTTATTATTCCATTCGGGCCAAAAATTATTATTTTCTTTAATTCGGAAATAAACGAAATAATTATCTTAATAGCAAACGGTAAAATATAACAAGTTATAAAGGTTTATCGATAACGTTTTTTGATAAATAATGCATTTTGGGAACTTACAAAGCTTCGAAAATAATTATCTATGGTTATCGATATCTGGTCGAAATTAACCGTTTATATCGTACATTTCATACCTCTATATATCGAAATAGCAAAAGCATCCTAACTCTATAGCTATCCTAGAAGCCGTTTATCCTGGGTGATATTTATAGGCTTTAACCTTAAAGTCCTGGTAAACTGGATAATTTTCGTATTCTGGGATATCGTTCTGGATTTAAATAATTATGGCAATAATAAATTCTAGCTGGAAAAAAGTCGAATTAACCTTTTTTTCTTTTTTTTCTGCCTTATTATCTAATTCTTATTTAGTTATCCTAATTTTTTTCTGGGGTTAAGGAATTCCTTCTTTCTTTAAATTCCTCTTAACGGGGAAGCGATATTCGCTTTTAAAATATCCCTTTTTGCCATAATTAAAACATTCCACTTTAAACTTGTTTTTCTTGGGCTCCTTTGAAGCAGAACTTGCTTTCTTTTAAGGCTTGCCCTTATCTTTCTTGTTTTGGCTTTTCGAACCCTTATTATTATCTTATCTGCCGATCCTTTTCTTTTCAAGGTACTAATCAAAAATACGTCGGTCGGCAATAATAACCTTATCGGTATATTCCGCGAAAAATCTAATCTTAGGTATTTTATATATTTTATCCTTAACTAAAGGTTTTAAGCCGTCGTAATAAAGATAAAACAACGCGCTTTCCGGTAAATTCGAAATAACGGCCAAACGGTTAAATTCAATTATATACTTAGCAGTTAACTTAATTTGGTAAAAAAAATAAAATTGTTTAATAACATCCTATTTCTTATTTAAATTTCCAAATAAAACTTTTATTTTTTTTTTCAAAATTTTCGTACTTGTTAAAAATATAATTAATAAAGTCCGAAAACTTTTTTGGATATCTTTCAAGATAATCTGTTAAAATAAGTTCGAATTATTTTCGGATTCGTCCGGTTAATAGCTGGGAAATGGCCATTACTTTCTAATAATCCTTTGTTAAAAAGCTTTTATAAAATTTAAAATAAAGCCTGGCCTGAACCAAAAATCCATCAAAATCCTCCGACCCGTTATAAGGCTTAAGGGGAATTGGCTTATAGCCCTTAACGTCTGGCATCCCGTAATAACTAAAGGGTGGAATAATTTCTTCCCGTATCCGGTTAGCGCCGAACAATAATAAAATTAAGGTTTTTTCTTGCATTCGTCCTATGTTTAACGAAGGTGGTCGCTAGCCAGCCCCTTGGCTTCGTTCTTTGGCTAAGCCAAACTAAGGAAAAATCAGTTTTTTTCCCTAAACGAATCGAATATTTTCTTGTTCCAAGCTCTAAACCTTCTGGGACAAGAAATCCAATCTTTTTTCCGTAATAAGTTTTTTTTCTTTTCCCTTTAGGACTTCAGCTCCATATTTTTTCTTAGCCCTTTTCTTAACTACCTTCTCCTCCGATTCTTTTCCTTAAATCTTGATAATATCCTTAAGGGCCGGGATAAGTTATTATCTGGATTATGAAGATAATCCTCCTTAAGATCAAATAATAAATAAGGCCATATTATCAATTAATTAAAGAATTTCTTCAATAGGTAATAAATCGTCCAATCCGGTTATCGATCCTTCATTAACTAATAACGGAAATCGGGTATGTTATTTATTTTCTGAACGTCGTCCTATAATATCGTTTTCATTAAATTAAGGAAAACTTATGTCTAATTAGGCCTTAAATTATTCGTCGGCTATTAATTAAAAAGTTATTAAAATATAACAAACCTATTATATATCTACTTGGAGGTATAAGCAATATCCGAAAAGGGTTTTTGAGTTATAGGTAATAATAGGGCGAAAAATAATTTAGTAGTTTATTCGTTAAAAAAATTTAAAAACTTTTCCCTTAATTAGAAAACGGTACAATTACCTCTGAACTAAAAGCTTAAATTAATAGCTAAGGAGCAAAACTAAGTAGGTGCTATTTATATAAAAGACCGATTTATTATATATCCCAATTCCTTAAAATAAATATATTGTGGATTTATGTGATTTACGTAATCTGGACCAAATCACTTAAATCACCTAGATCACTGCCCTTCAATAGCTGGCCAAGACCTTCCACCCGGCGTTTAGCCGTGGTAGGTCCGCATTAGTCCTTACAGGGTGGTTCTCCGAGACAGGAACCCCTGTTGCTGTAACATCTAGAAGGTTAATTATATAATTATTAAGCGATTAATATTATTTATATATAATTGAATATGTTTTATTATATATAAAGTTAATATTTCGGATTGTAAGTTAAATATAGTGGTTAAATATAGAAATAAATAAGGCAAAATATATCTTATTCTTTTTTTTCGTATAAAATAAACATAGCCGAATTTAATTGCACTATGTTAAATAAGGAATTAATGGTTCTTATTATAGTTTTTCGAAAATATCATTAGTTTTGAAAAAACAATTTTTATTATAATAAGATTTAAACAAATTATTATAGTTTTATCTAATTTATTACAACTCGTGAACTTATTAAACGATAATTACAATATATAAGAAATGATGAATTTCGATTTCGTTATTATTTATAAAAAAACTTAGAAAACGGTAAAGTAAATAATATAAATAAACGGCTAATTTTTTAAACGAAAATATTTAAAGTTAGTTATATAGTTTCGATTTTATCTTAACAGAATAGGTATATTTACGCTAAATCATAATACTTCGTATTATACTATATAACAAGTTTTAAGAAATTAACAAATAATATAATAATTTTTTAAAACTTGAAGAAATAAAAGGCTTATAGGCTTTAAAAAACAATATCAAAGTGTTATGGCTACACCATACCGTTATGCCACCAGGGCAAAAGATCAGTGAAATAATTGCAATTGTGGTAATTATCCTGGTGCTTACAGCTGTATAAGAGCTAGCGCCACCCGTTACGTTGCTCAGACCGTAATGCAAAGAATTTAGTACGTTCTATATATAAATATTAGTTTATATATTAGGAAATCTTTAAAACTTTAGAAGGATTTTAATGTATTTACTATTTTTTAAAAATAAAAAACATAACTGCAAATGGATATTGACAATAGAATTGTTATAAAAGGGCGATAATATATCAGTATATATTTGGTAAAACGTTATATTTATTATTAACTTTGAAAAAACATTAAATTCAGTTGATATAAATTTGATTATTAAATGTCATTTTTCGAACGTTTATTAACAAAAATACGTCATAATAACGTTTCCGTAACGTATAATATATTTACGAAACCTCTCTTATCTTTAATGTTAATAAAGAAATATAAATATTGAATATGTTATATATATTCTTTAGGAATATTTCTAAGCTATTTATATTACGATATAAAATAATTAAGTTAAAAAATTAGTTATTATGTAATTAATAGATAATATTAATTGTTACGAAAATCAAAAAGCGATTATATTAAACGTAAGTGTTTATTTTACATTTAGTATTTATAAAAGTATATACGAAGAGTTTGTTAACAGTAAAATAATATTTATAATAAAATATCTTTAAAGGATATATTGAGCCATAAAATTAAAATTACAGTTCGTATATAATTACGTAAATAAATATTATAATTAAAAATATTACAAGCATTAATATTCGAAACAAGAAATTTTATTTTATTAAAAAACTGCTTCAACAAAAATATCTAATAAGAAATTTGATATTAAGAATATTGGTCCGTATAAATATATTTCAAAACATTCGGAGGTTAATTATTAAGTACGAGTTTTGCCTAAAGTTCAATTTTATTTCATTCTATATATTGTCTTACTTAGATAAGCAGTAAATAGTAATAAAATCAATACGAGATATACTGACGTAAAAGTAAAAAACGAAATTATCTACGAAATAAAACAAATCTTTAATATACCAAAAAAATAAACTAACTCAGTTTTCAAATTTATAAAAGAATTATTTAAATTTCAAAAATATCTTAAAATCTATAAAAAGCCTTATAAGCGTTTAACCTTAAGTAAAAAGCTTTTTATTAAAAACACAGCGAATATTGTATAAAACGTTTAAATCAATAAATACTTAATTCATAACGTTAAAATTGGCTTAATATAATAAGGCCTTAATTTAGCCGTTTATTATTTTTATTTCCGTGTAAAACCTTTAAACATCTTTGATTTTCTCGGTATTCTTAATATTATAACTAAGTATTTTTAGATTTTAACTATGAAGAATTCGCCTGTTATTTTTGAAAACGATTTAATTTATTCAAAACAATACGTAACGTTTTTCGAGCCTACATTTTTCTTACATTTTAAACGATTTTATTATTAAAATGTTTTTTATATTTAACTTTAAGTACTTTGAAAATATTAGAGGGATTACTATAACAAACATATCGGGCATATTTGTAGAATTGCGAAAAACCTTGTATTTTGCACTTTTCTATTAATAACTAGAGCAAAAAAGCATAGTAAAACCTAAACGAGTAATTCGTTTTAACAAAAGAAAAACGTTAATACGTTTAGACGAACGAATTTCTTTAATGGGACCGAATAAAATAAAATATAGAAAAAAGAAAAACTTACAAATAAAATGTTCGAAACGAAAGTTTTAAGAAGAAAATCGTATTATAAACCAACAGATTTAGCAAGCTTAACATTGATCGCGAAAAAAAATTCGAAGACCCAATACGAGAACAAATTACGTAGTAAGCTTAAAGCTTTTAAAAGCCTTAGCGCCTTAGGTCTTTTAAACTGCATAAAACATCAAGTGGATTAAAAAGCTTAAAAAATTAAACCGTTTATATAGCTTACGCCAGAGGCAAAATATATACGTTTAATAATTTTACAATAGAGATGGTATTAGTGTAACGAACCTGTCATACATCCACCTGGAGATATAAACAGTATCCGGAAAAGGTCTTGATTTGCAGGTAACAATAGGACGAAAAATAATTTAATGGTTTATTCGTTTAAGAAATTAAAAGACTTTTCCCTTAATTAGAGAACGGTACAATTACCTCTTAATTAAAAGCTTAGATTAATAACTAAAAAGCGAAATTAAATAGCTGCAAATTATATAAGAAACTAATTTACTATATATCCCAATTCTTGAAGTAAGTATGTCGTAAATCTATTGGATTTGTATAATCTCGTCCCAAATTACCTAGATTAACCAGATCACCTTAAGAACTAAATTTCTTTATCCGAAATTTAGCCGTAACAGGTTCGCGGTAAGCCTTAAAGGTTGGTTTCCTCGAAACAGGAACCCCTGTTCCTATAATATTATTTCCTTTATCCAAGGATTTTTGTCCCAAAGATAAGAACCGTAAATGGCTATTTTATTTTATTGAAAAAAATTCTTGGAAACGTTTTAGTTAATTTTACTATAACAGATCGTATTCGAAAGGGAAAAAAAGAAAACCTCGTTTAAATTAATACGATTTCCGTGATATTTGAGCTAATTTCATTAAAAAGTTTAGTATTAAGGCTTTTCCTTATTTCAATTATATTTGGTTCGGTGAAACCGATTATTTTTACGTTGCTGAATTGTTGCATTATAACTGTTATATTCGTTAATAACGTCCCTTTTATAACGTTTTAATTATGAATTCTCTTAAGAAAATGAACGCAATATAAAAACCGTTACAGAAAAAATAACGTACCTTGGAAAATAAATTTTTAGCATATTTGAAATTTATAAAAAAAACATCAGAAATAAAATAAAGAATTGTTAAAGTTTATTGGAAAATTAAGGCGATTACGTTTTCAAAAGGACCTCCTTAAGAAAAGGGCAGTAGAATTATTAAAAAAAAGGTTTAGAGTTAAACCAGCTGGAAAAACGGGAAAGGATGGAAAAAAAATAACGTTATGTAAAAGCAAAGCAAACGCAGCTTACTTCTGAAATGGACGCTGTTTTGGAAGTATTTACTTTTTTCGATTAAAACGCCGAAATTTTGGATTTAAATGGGGGACCATTATTGCCTGCGACCTTGGCCGCGTTAAAGACGGTCGATCAGGATTCCGGCGGTAAAACGTTTTAATTAGGTTTATCGCATTCGTTAAGTAATTAAATGGTTTTCAAATATTTTCTTCGTATAAACATTTTTCTTATTTAATTAGGTACTGGATTTTGTTTTGGACTATTTTGAAATTTAGTATTTGTTCAACCTCGTATTCGTCAAAATCTTTTTCGATTTCCAAGTTTATTTCTAACGGGGTGTTCTTAGGTGCTAGTTTAAATAGAGAAATATGGAAAACAAGGTATATTTTTATGGTTTTAGATAACGTTAGCCGGTAATTAGTTTTTAAAATAATTTCGTTATTTTTGAATAAATCAAACCTTTTGAAATCGAGCTTATTGTTAGGTTTTTTCGTTTTGATCTATAAGATGTTCGAGGTTGCATTTTGTTTTTGGCGTAATAGATAAACCTTATTTTCTTTTGTTAAAATTAATCCCTTAATTTTTTTTATTATAGTACTGGGCCATCCGTTATTAAAGGAATTGCAATTCGTTTCGGAAACGGACTTGGATCGTCTTGATTTTTATGGTTAACGTTTTTACTTTTGGGGCAATTATGATAACCTTTAATGCCTTGCTGAATTATTATTTGGGTCGTTCCGTTTTTGTATCGTATCTATATACCGCCGTATAAAGGGATACGCCCATGTTCTCGTTAACAAATATATTATAAGCGATTTATGCCAGTAATAAAAGTTTTGCCTAATTATTTTGCTAGTAATTAACATAATTTCGGAATTATTATTTTAAGGTTTGGTTTAATTTATCGATTTAACCTCCGTTTAAAGGTAATACGTTATCGAGAACTTAAGTTTAATACTAATTTATTTAATGAAGCTGTTACCGAATTTTAAAGTAAATAACGTATTTCTGTCGGAAACGACTTTTTCTGGGATTCTATATTTATTTAAGTAGTGTTTAATAAAGGCGTAGGCCAGCTGTTTTGCCGTCGCGTTTCTTTTGAAAGGTAAGAAGTACTCGTATTTGGTAAATCTGTTAACAATTACCCATATTCCGTCATATTCGATTTCAGTAACTGGGTTTTTAGATGGAGGTAAATTAATGACAAAGTCCTAAGTTATGGTATTCCATACCTTATTAGGAATATCGGTAAGTTACAATAATCCGTAAGGTTTATAGCGTATTATTTTTGCCTTATTACAAATATTGCAATTTTTATTTATTTTTTTTAATTATTCGGCGTAGTTCCGGAAAGTTATTTTTTTATAATCGTCTAATAATCTTCAAAATCCCTTAGTATTCGTGTAATGGATTTTTGTGGAATTCTTTTACAAATTATTTTTGTTAATATTTAGGAATACAGATTTTGCCATAATATAATAACAGATTTTTTCGTTGCCCTTTTAGCTACTGGATCTTTTTTCGTTTTTTCGTATCGTAAGAATTCCGGAGCCGTATCAAAAGTTCGGTAATTAATTTCTTTACTTATTTTACATAATTATACGGTGTTGTCCTTATTATACTGTAGCATTTACATGCTCTTTTTGGGAATTTTGGAATGGTAATTTCCTTTACGCTTAAAAATATCCGCTTAAATATTTTTTTCTTTTAATATGGTATATCTTAAAGTTAAATCTCGATAGGAAAATTATTTATCTTTTATGTCGTTTATTTAGTTTTCAGGTTTTTAGAAATTGCGTAAGGTTTTTATAATTTAAGTAAATATCGAAAGGTTTTTTTGTTCCGTTAAGAAAAAGTTTTTATTCCTTAAAAACGTTAATGATTGCCAGTAATTCATTATCGTAAATCTGGTAACTAAATTTTATATCTCGGAATGCTTTCGAATAATATATTATTAGGTATTATATACCGTTATTTTCTTATTACTTTAAAATTGTACCTAAGGCGTATTTTAAGACGCCGGTTTTTAGTCGTTTTTTTGTCTGGATTTGGCATCCTAACGATAAGTTTACTGGTAATTATTTCTTTCAGTTTTCGAATTGTTTTTTTACCTTTTTTTGGGAGTTCGAATTTTTTCTTAACGTATTTTTTAGTAATAAGTTTCGTTAATAGCTTAATTATGTTTCTATATCCTTTAATTAGGCTGCATATATAGTCTGTAAATCCTAAGATTTGTCGAATATCCGTAACGTTCGCCTTATTAAGGATGGGCTAGTTTTTAATTATTTTCAACTTAGAACGTTAACTTTGAATTTGATAGAGAATAAAAGTAAATCTTAGAAAATTTAGTTTTTACGTATACCATAC
The DNA here is from genome assembly GCA_004154925.1 of Monosporascus cannonballus. NCBI lineage: Eukaryota > Fungi > Ascomycota > Sordariomycetes > Xylariales > Monosporascus > Monosporascus cannonballus. The sequence continues at coordinate 169,636 of QJNS01000129.1, read as the reverse complement.
GCTTTTGGCAGGATTAATTCGAATATTTGCTTCGTTTAGAGTTCGAAGTATTTAATCTATATGCTTCTTGTGCTTCTTAGGGTTTTTAAATAAATAAAAATCTCGTCGAGGTAGACGAATACGAATTTGTCTAAGAATTGTTGAAAAGTGGTCATAACTAAGTTCTGGAAATTGGCGGAAACATTAGTAAGTCCCATCGGCATTATTTTGTAGTCGTAAAGTCCATGTACCGTTCTGTATGCCGTTTTCCATTTTTCTTCTTTGGCCATTCGGATGCGGTAATAGCCATTATAAAGATCAAATGCGGTAAACCATTTGACTTTACTGGCACTTTTTTAAAAGTGTTTATAAGGGTTAAAGGATATCCGTTTTTAATAATAATATCGTTTAACTGTTTGTAATTAATTATTTTTCTATAAACAGGATTTCCGTTTACGTTAATTTTTTGTTTACTATCCTTGGTTTTTGATATTATAAGTATTAGATATTTAGTAGAAAAGTTGGAAAGCTAAATATATATTTTCTTTTTCAAATCTAATTGTATGCTTTTTCTTAATTCCCTTAATATTTCTGGATTTATGTGGTAAATTTTATAAAGCTTAGGATAATGTTTTTTTTGATAGATATCCGATAATCTCATTAACCGTAAGGAAGTAGTTTATGGTTTTTTCTGTTTTTAAATAGTTTTGTGAACCTTTGATATTCCGGCGGTATCGTAAAAACCTGATTAGGAATCCGTATTTCCTTAATGATATAACAAACTTTTCGTTTATCCTTTTCCGGTATTTTAATTTTGTTCCCCTAAAAGAATGTCTGTTTTTTCTAATTAATCCGTGGGTTGTTAGAATAAAGCCAAGGTATATCTAGGATAATGTCGTGTCCAGAGATATTAGCAATATCCAACAAGACGCGTTTTTGGTATCTTTGAATTTGTACTGGGAATTCCTTAGTTTTTCGAAAAATTCGTCCATTTTCGTAGGTGGACAAACTGCCGTTTACCGTACGTAATTTGTAGAACTTTAGCTTATATTTCCAGGGAATCTGCTATTTTTTTGTTATCGCGGAGAAAATAAAATTACTGTTTGTTCTTGAATTAATTATGGCTTTAAATATTTTGTTTTTATACTGGAGAGAAATCTCGATTTGACTGCGTATTCCTTTTGTTGTTTTACATAAGGTCTTGTAAACTGGAGCTTTTTAATGCCTTAATTTCGAAAGTTCTTATAATATTTTGATTTTTGATGCTGTTTAATTTGAGCGAATCTTTATTTGCTAACCTTTTTGATAACGTATTTGTTGTATTAATCGTTTTTATACCGGAACCATGTTTTCTTGCCGTACTTGCATTAAGATTTTAAGGTTGGGCTTTCTTTTTAGCTTACCTTTATGTTTTGTGTTTTCCGAGATAAGAGATTAGTAAGGTAAGTTTCCGAAGGAGGTATTTTTATATTTAAGAATTTATATTAAACGTAAAATATCGAAAAATAATATAAGTTTTCTTATGATATGGCCTTTTAATTCCGTTTTTATTCGGGATATAAGTAGTAAAACTTGGGGTATTTTGGCCATCGTGGAATTTCCGTATATCGGTATTTGTTATTTGGTTCGGTAAGTGCTTTTTTGTTTTATCCAGGCCAAAAGTTATTGTTTTCTTTTTGGTTTTGAGATAAATGGAATAATCGTTGATATAGCAGGTAATGAAATGTAATAGGACGTAAGGGTTTACCGTCAACTTTTTGGGTGAATGGTGCATTCCGAGAGCTTATAGAGTTCTAGGAACGATTATTTATGGTTGCTGGTATCTGGCCGAATTTGGCCGTTGTAAGATAATGGACAGCTGTGAGCTGGGTGAGGTGATCTCCGACTAGTCGTAGAGCAGATTCCAAGAAGTGAGTGTATTAGGTTACTTCCATCTGGCGTTTCCCACTAGCTGCCAGATGGTGGATTTATATTAGTAAGTGGGTCTGTGGCTGGTCGGTGGCTGGTCGACTACCAGCCTCATCCTCATAGGGGCTGTATTCTCACAGCCGTCCTTTGTGTACGTCTTATATTTTTGGGAATTAAGGTGGTATTGGTGTTCTAGTTTTATGGTTACCCTGGAAGCCGTTTATCCTGAATTGTATTTGTAGGTTTTTTTCTTAGAGTCCTAGCAAATAAGAGAATTTTCGTACTTTGGGTTGTTATTCTGGATTTGAATGGTTATGGCGATAATAAATTCTAGCTGGAGAAAAGTCGAGTTGATTTTTTTTTCTTTTATCTTACTATTTGTTTTTTGTTTAGTTATTTTGACTTTTTTCTAGCATTAAAAAATTCCTTTTTTTGGAGTTCCTTTTAACGGGAAAGCGATATTCGCTTTTAAAATGTCCCTTTTTGCCATAGTTAAAACACTTTATTTTGAATTTGTTTTTCTTAGACTTTTTCGAAACGGAACTCGTTTTTTTAAGGTTTGCCCTTATCCTTTTTGGTTCGGTTATTGGAACTTTTGTTGTTATTTCGTTTGCCGGTCTTTTTCTTTTTAAAGTATCGATTAAAGGTACGTCGGTCGGTAATAATAGTTTTATTTGTATATTTTGCAAAGCATTTTACTTTGGGTTTTATATATAGTTCGTTTTTAACCTAATGTTTTAAGCCGTTATAATAAAAATAAAAGAATACATTTTTTGGCAGATTTAAAATAACTGCCCAACGATTAAACTTAATTATATATTCGAATGTTAATTTAATTTAGGCAAAAAAATTAGGCTGCTTAATTACATATTATTCCTTATTTGGATTTCCGAATAAGGTTCGTATTTCTTTTTTCGAAATGTTTGTACTTACTGAAAATATAATTAGTTATATCCAAAAATATTTCGGGATAATTCTGTAAGTAATCTTTTATAATAGGTTCGAACCATAAAAGAACTTTTCCGATAAGTAATTAAGAGATGGCCATTACCTTTTGATAATTTTTAGTTAAAGAACTTTCATAGAACTTAAGATAAAGTCTGGCCTGAACCAAAAATCCTTCTGGGTTTTCCGATCCATTGTAAGGCTTGGGGGGAATTGGCTTATAGCCCTTAACGTCCGGCATTCTATGGTAACTGGGAGGTAAAATAGTTTTTTCGCGTATTTAGTTTGTACCGAATAATGGTAGGGTCGAAGTTTTTTGCTATTAAACGAACTTAGCATTTTTTTAGGGCCCTGATTTTTATTATTAAGATATACAGTTTTTCATTAACACTCGGTTCTTTTTTCTTTCCTAGAATTTCGCCCCGTATTTTTTTCTGTTTTTTTTCCAATTTTTTCCGTTTTGACTTCTCCTTTTGGACTTTAATAATGTCCTTAGAAATCTGAGTAGGTTGTTGCTAGGGTTATAAAAAAAGGTTTTTTTTATGATCGGGTAATAAAAGATACCATATTGTTAATTAGTTTAAGAATTTTTTCGATAAGTGGTAAATCGTTTAGTTTGGTTATTAATCTTTTATTGGTTAATAACGGGGATTGGGTTTGTTATTTGCTTTCTGAACGTCGTCCTATGCTGTTATCCATACTCAGTTTAGAAAGGTTTATGCTTTAATTAAGCGGTAAATTATTTGTCGGCTATTAGTTAAGGAGGTATTAAAATATAACGAATTTATTATATATCTATTTGGAGGTATAAGTAATATCCGGAAAAGGTTTCGATTTGTAGATAATAATAAGACGAAAAATAATTTAATGATTTATTTGTTTAAAAGATTTAAAAACTTTTCCTTTAATTAAAGAACGGTATAATTGTTTTTTAATTACGTACTTAGATTAATAATTAAAAAGCGAAATTAAGTAAGTGCTAATTATATAAGAAACCGATTTATTATATATTCCAATTCTTAAAGTAAATGTGTTATGGATCTGTTGGATTTGTGTGATCTGGTCCCAGATTACCCAGATTAACCAGATCACCTTAAGAGCCAAGCTTCTTTATCCGGAGTTTAGCCGTGACAGGTCCGCGCTAGGCCTTGAAGATTGGTCTCCTCGAGACTGAAACCCCTGTTCCTGTAACAATTAGCTGCCAATATAATTACTCTATCTAAAATACCTGTAGTATTACGAAACGTAATTAAGTTATTTTGTTATTTAGATTATGTTACAGCATAGAAGAACAAGAGTCTAGCCATTACACCACTAAAAGTGGAACGTTGTCAGGTCGAGCCCTGACCGCCTTGTTCTGCCCTATATACTTACAAGGTACCACTTGGGACTGTACCAGATTGCTACGATATTTCTATTAATATAAATCCGTACGACTTAAGTTTAATAGTTTTTTAAACTCCTAGCCGTTACAGTAACTAAGTTAAGTTTTGTTTTAATTATTTCGTCATTCGAGTAGCACATTTAACATATAATTTCAATTATTTATCTTTATTTTAAAGCGAGATATTAAAGTAAATATAACAAATATTGATTTATTAAAAGTTTTATTTGTAATTGTTTATAAAGATTTTCCCTTTACAATATGTATTTAAGTTTTCTTAATAAAATTAAATAAAAATAAAACTACTTTAATAGAATTTCGATAAAGCTTTTATAATAGCTGAAGGATTTAAAAAATATTGTTATTTTTTAGCCACAATAATGATATATAATCAGAAAATAGCACTAGATATAATCATTTTTAAATATATTACGTAATCAAACTATATTTAACTATTTTTACTCTTTTACCTTCAAAAATAATTTGTTTAAATAGAATTTAATAATTTCACGTTATATAAATTTCTTATAACTTGTTAATGGCGTTTTAAATCTGCTTTTTAATATTAACAATATAGAGACGTCACTAAACTAATATGTTAACAAATCTGGAAATGTCTTTGTAATATAAAATTTATTATAGATTAGAAAGTTACGAGTACGTTGGTAAATTTTATTAATGTCTTTAATATTTGCAAAATACGTATTTCGTTCCAAGAGTTAATTTTTTATATCTAGTTTTAATTTTAAAATATTTATATTTATTAAATGATATAAATTATTATATATTGTACATCATAACAAAGACGATTAGATAATTTAATAATTAACAATAATAGCGTTTAATATTTATTAGTATTATGCTTTAATAAACATTAATGGACAGTGAACGATAATTTCTTTTTTTAATAATTCGATAAAAAAGTAAATTTAATGCAGAATTTTATATAATTGAATGTATTACTTTAAAGGTAATTGTTAAGATAAAAATTGAACGGGCTTATTTCGTTTTTAATAAAGTTTATTAATAAAATTAAAAATAATTAATTTGCATTCTATAACAGTATTTTATAATGTTAGTAGTTGTAATTTTATAATTTCATTTTAATATTTTCTTTAATTTATTGTTCGAATATAAATTATTATAATAACATATTAATTAGATTTCTTATTTTTCGAAATTCTGTTATAAATCGTTATATTATTACGTAAGGCTTGTTTAAATAATCGTAAAAATATGTTATAGTTTTCTTTTATATTTATTATATTCTTTCTGTTTTTCGTTTTCTTTTTTTAATATTCTAGTGTATGTATTGTATCCTTAATCTTTTACTTATTTCAACTTTCAATCGAATATTAACAAAGCAGGTTTGGTTTATAAACGAAATATAAAATGAATTCTATATAGCTAATCTTTTAATGGTTTAAATCTTTATTTTAATATAATTATAACCTGCCTAAAATGATCCCATAATTCTTTAATATAATAATATCTGAATTTATTGTATTAACAAGTTTTTAAAAGAAAAGTTATGAAGAATTAATTTTGATATTAATTCTCTTTATTATAATAATCAAATACCCAATATTTATCGTTTATTATTAACGCTTAGAATTAATTAGAATCTTTTTTATATATATTTTCTGATATAAAATGGTTAATATAATTCACTATAATATAGGTTCCACTTAAAGCTTGGTATCTTTGTTGTTTTAATATATTAATATATCCTAACCTTTATATTTAAAATAATATCGTTATTTATAACTTTTATCGCAAAGTTTAAAGACCATTTAAATACGTCTTTTTACTTATTTAACCTTTATTATTTTGTACATTTTTAACGATAGTTGTTTTTTTTTTAAAAAATTCGTTTTTAAATTTGTTAAACAGTTTCGTATTTATATATAAAGCATATTTAAACATTTTATTTTTCGTTTTTATTGACATATTTAGTTTTCAAATTAGAAAAACCTTGTGTGGTTTTATCGCAACTTTCTTTTCTATTTTATATGAAATACGTTCCTTTTTCCGGTAATCCTTTGTTATAAAATGTTAATATTATATTTTCGCCTATTTCTAGTAAATATGTAGGCATTTTCCTCATGGGTTTATTGTTTGCTAAAGCTGGTAATATAGAAAAATTAATGCTAACAGTCGAGAGCACTTTATAACTAATATTTGTTTTAATTGTTTACGAAAATAGCCTTTTGAATATTTATTTATTATATTACTTATAATAAAGCAGAGTCTTTTATAACTATACTTCTCTCTTTTAGTAATTACCTATTACTATTAATTCGACGAATATTGTTATACTGAATCAATTTTATATATAACGATGTTAGTTTTGCTTTTTAGAAGTTTGATATTTTAATTATAAAAATTGAAAATTTACATTTCTATAAAAGAATTAAATATCCAATATATTACTTTCTTTGTGTAAATAAAGCAGTTATATCGTATACAATATATAATGTAAAATTCCTTTTAACGGTTGCATTTTTCAAATAATATAACCTTATTGTTATAACATGACCGGTTTCGACCTTTAGAAACGGTTATAACAAAAACCGTCAAAAAATCAATAGGTTAATATAATAGCTAAGGAGTATAACTAAAAGTTAAATTTCAGTCGTACGAGTTTATATTAGCTAGAAAATCATAAGACTTTAAGAAAAAATATAACTTAATTACGTTTCGTCATACTAAAAATATTTTAGATAACGAAATTAGGTTATAAAATAATTTTATTCAACTAATAAAAGTAACTCAAATATATATATACGCAAATTTATCACTTTATTATTAAGAAATTAATCATGCTATTTATTAATTCATTACTAATCAACTGGTAATTTCTTCCGTAATTTAACGTACTTATTCTTTTAACTGTTTTTATTACGACTGTTTCTCAAAGGTGTAATTAGTTAAATCTTAATATGATTTTGTTTCCGAAACTTTTATCTTTAAGATTTCTTTTCTTAATAAGTCTTATAATGCTTAATTATATCAGATCGTATTTCGAAACGTTATTTTTATTAAACTAAATAACGCTACGCTTTAATTAACTTGATAAAAATAAACAGGTTCGAAATTATACCGTTTTTCTATTATTTATTAAAACCCTATTTTGATAAAAACAAAGTTTATATTATGAAAGATATATACGCTATAATCGGTTATGTTATAAAAAAAAACATCTTTATCTTCATAGTTAGTAATTATATTAGAAAAAGTTGTTATTAAAAATGAAAAGCTTAATTATCGAAAGGGCTTTATCCGATTTTCTTATCCGGTTAGTATATATCGGTTATTAATAGTAATAATATTAAGTATAAATGATTAATTTTTTAACTATAATTTTTAGTTTTAAGCAAAACTAATATTTTTTAGGCAGAATTAGTAATTTGGCATTCCGTAAAATAAAATCTAAAACGAAGATTAAAGATTTTAAAAATATAAATGTTTTAAATTAAAATATCGTTAATTAGTAAATACTATCGTTATAAAACGCTAATTAAAATACGATTTTTAAATTCGTTGTTATTAATAAAAACTTTGAAATTTTTTTAAATATTTATGAAACTTTTAAGTTAGTTTAAAATATTATTGGAATCTAGATGTTTTATTTATCTAGGTATTAAATAACTTTATTTTTTTATAAATTCAATTTTATTTTTTTATATATTATTTCGTTCTTTATTCTCATACAAAATACATATGTTATTCGAAGTATATCTAACTATATGCTGACCTAGGTTCACTATATATATATGCGTCCAATTATATAGCGTAACCGAGAAAGTACTGAATTGGGGTAAGGGGGGAATTAGTCCTGATCAGTACGGGTGACCATTTTATGTTACGATACGGAATGGGATTGTCAAAATAAAGAACTTAATCCGATTATATTGCTGGTGTTAAACCTCGATAACTAAAAATGACAGAAAATATGCTGAATAATGATGGTAGCTGGTAATGCCTAGAGGTTGAACCCATGGCGAAAAAGAACTTTTTAATATATATGTAAGGCCCGGGTTTTCTGATCAGCCGAACCCGATCATGGGTATAACAGCTCGTCTCACTTTAATGTTCGAATAAAATATAATTAATTAATATTACACAAATTATAAAGTTAATTCCTTATATGAATTTTTTTTTAAAAAATTATGCCGCGTACCATATCGTAAAATATTATCTTTTTATTGAAGTGGAGCGGGGTGTTACACCCATGATCAGGCTTGGCTGATCAGAAAGCCCGAGCCTCGCATGTATATTAAGAAGTTCTTTTTTCGCCATGGGTTCAACCCCCAGACATTCTCAGCTACCATCACCATTTAGCATATCTTCTGTTATTTTTAGTTATCGAGGTTTAATACTAGCAATATAATCGGATTAAGTTTTTCATTTTCGACAATCCCATTCCGTACCGTGACATCAAATAGTTACCCTTACTGATTAAGACCAATTCTTCCCCGACCCCATTTCATTATTTGCCGTTTTATTACCGGAGGTAAATAAATTACGTTAATATAATAATTAAATAATTGTAATCATATATAAAATAGTTTCGAAATTCAGTAATTAAAATTACATAAATAATAAAATAATATAAAATTTAAAATTATAATATAGATACTATATTACTGATAAAACATACAAAATAATAAAGAAATAAAATTTATATTAACGGTTCGTTTTCGTCCAATAAATCCTTATTTTGCTTATTTGACGATAACGACGACAAAACCGAATTGCCTTAATTATGACCAGTAATTAAATTATCGACAATTTTTACCAAAAATTATAATATTTTTTTCGCATAAAACATATTACAGTTATCCGGAGCTAAATTATTCTTAATAAATTTGGTACTAAAAGTTTTTCGGATAATTACGTTAAAGCTATTTATAAGTTAATTTTCATTTTTTGTTATATTTAACCAGTTAAACCCATTTACATCGTTAATAATAAGTACGGTATTATTAAAATCGGCAAACTTAATTTTTATAACTTTACGGCTCGCGGCCAGAATATTTTCGAATTTCCAGTTATTCTTTTCAATCCGTAATAAATATCTCTTAATAAGCCAGAAGTTCCGAAGCAAAAAATAGGTACGTTTAAATATTTCGTTACAAACATTGCGAATAACGTAACGTTTATTTCGCAAAAATGTATAACGCGTATAAAATAAAGATTATAATAATATACGATATATAATTAAAAACGAATTCTGAAAAAAACAATATTAACGTTATATACATTATTTTTCCACCGGCGGAATTCGCTAATGCGTCATAAATTATAATGTTCGCCCTTTAGATTAAATATTTTTCATATTTCTTTGTTAAGTTTTATTGCAACAAAATTTAATATTACAATGAAATTGATAAGTATTGAATATTGCAAAACATAATCTGCAGTCAAAATAAAGCATTTTCTTGCTGTAATTAAATTAACCGGCCCTATAAAACATGATAATATCTGTATTAATTGCTTAATATATTTAACGTCGCTATATCGTATAATATGCGAAAAGCATAAATAAATCTGAATTCTTTTTAAAACAAATTTATATTACTTTCGAAACTTTTTATTGACAGAAACGGTATCGATTAATGGTTGGATATTATTTTTAACAAGGTTAAAAAATACCGCCTTATAAAATATCGGGGTATTAAAAATATTTCTGGCTTTATAGTTATCCAATAAAAAAGTCTTATTCGGTACCTTCTAATTAAAACGGTACCGCCTAAAAACTAATATAAATAAATTATATTTCGCAGACGAAAAATATTTACGAATTATGTATCAACTTATTTATATTTCTAAACAACGTATTATTAGCAAAAAATAACAGAAATTCTTCGTTGAATAACTTTATTTATTGAAACGTTCTCATTAAGATTTTGCAATTTCTTTCTTATTCATTCGACGTAGCTAAAATATTTATAAATTACCTTATACGTAACAGATTTAAATCCGGCGCCAGTTAAACGGGAACATATATATTCTATAAATTCGATAAATTCGACTGTCGAAAAAAAGTTTTCAATTAAGGTATTTCGGGGAGCGCCATATACGGTAAACGTTTTTATTACAAATAATTCGTATCGAGCGCGTAATTCGTGCAGAAGAAACGCAAATATACGAACGTTATATAAATAAAGAATAAACGGTTCAAAAAATGAAGTTTTAGCAATTTTTAATATAATTACGTATTTTATTTAAAAATTAATAATTCGCTTTTAAAATTAGATATATTTTATACGTTCTAGTTATAATATCGGGCTAATAAATATAAACAGAAAATTTATTTATATATAAAATAAAGTAAGAATAAAAATGAATTATTATTTTCTATTATATAGATCGGTTATTTCGGATTAACTAACCTATATTTTCCGAATATAATAAATTGTTTTCTGAGTTTCATAAATACAATTAAAATATTATGAAAATTAATAAAATTGTTTTTGTTTAACTTTACAAATACCCTAAAAAGGTTTTCAATAAATGCTATAAGTACTGTTGTTAATGTTTTTATCTTCGTTAATTATATTTAACAAAATTGAACGGCGTTTATTATACGATATACATTTTAATTTAGAAGAATTAGAGAATTTTTATTTGTTACACTTATAAAGCGTATTAATAAAAATAAGAAATGAAATCCGGATAATATTAAGTGATACCAGATATTATTATAACGTTTTATAAAACTATTTTATTTCATAATATTAATTCAACCGGAATATGGATTATTTACCCCTTTTTAAAATACAACTATAATAACGGGTAATAGCGGTAATAATATTCCGTATAACGATATAATATCGAAACTCTATATTACGAATATAATTTTAAATATTAAAATTATCGTACTACAATACGATTTCGTTCTGTTATATCTAACCATAAAAGGTAACTTATTTTGATTAAAATTATACCATTATAAAGAATTAAGGCGATTGCTTTAGCGTTTTTCATTAGCCAGTTTATATCTTTATTTAACGTAATATAACTTTCGTAAATAACTAGCCTCTTTAATATATCGATATTAATTTGTAATAAATCCGAAATAATAAAGATCTGCTTAATAAATAAGGCAAATAACTGCCGTTAAGTTTGGACATTATATTAACTATACTAATTAGGGCTAGAAAAAGAAAATATATAAAAACGTCCGGATTATTATAATTACCAATATATTTCGTTTTTTATTTCGTATTATACAATTTTTATCTTTTTCTGAGGTATATAATTATTTGGTTTAAAAGCTTAAACCAATTAAAAATAACCGCTATTATAAAATGCTAATTTTCGTCCAAAATATTATAAAATATTTCAACGTCGAATGACAACTTTTCCGTCAAACGGCGAAATTTAGTCTATTTTGCGAAAGCTATAAACTTTCCATATAATATGTCATAATATTTGCGTATAATAAGGTCTAAATGTTATGACCTAACGGTCTTGGCTTCTAAAAACGGTCGGGATCCTGAAAAGTCAGACCCCGACCTAGCCAAGAAGTCACGTGACTGGCTCAAAGGGCTCAAGGGCCCTAATTGAACAAAAAGGCTTAAGCCGGATAAGCACCAGAAAGGGCTTAAAAGGGCTTAAAAGGGCTTAAGGGGATTTAATTAGAAAAATATCGTTAAGCCATAATAAAGACCTTAAGCCAGAAAAAAAAATATATACGTTTATTATTTCCATAATTTAAATAACTTTAGTTTATAATATAATATCGTTATCCAAGGTATTTTTGGCATTACGAGACGTAATACGTTACTGTATTTATTATTTAAATTCCCACGATATTTCTATTAATATAAACTCGTTAACTTAAAGTTTAATAATTAATTAAACCGCTTAGCTGTTATATATTATAAGTTTTTATTTAAAAATACCGTTAAACTCCGAGCAATATTTAATATTATTAAGATATCGACCAATATTTAAGAAACCATTATTCAGCAACTTTAGGCTCGAATTCGGAAATTAGAAAAAAAAGTTCGACAACTTAAAGTAACGCCATTTGCCCAACCCTCTTTCGCCCGTATAAAGCTTAAAAAACCAGAACCTTATAATAAAAAAGGTAATCCTCAAACTTTCTTAATTTAAGCACAAATTTATTTTCGCTTTTTAAACCTTAATAACTTAACGGATATAGTCCTAATAATAAAAGTATATTTAACGGAAAATACGGTTAATTAATTTAAACCCATTATGAAAAATTTTCTGGAAATAAAAAAAACAAATAAAAAGAATTTTATTAATAAAATCTTTTTAACTTATACCAATTTTAAGGACAAAATGCGCAATAACTCTAGCAATCCGGATAAAAAACGATTTACGGCCTAACAATTTCTACAACTCCGACAAAAAGGACTTATATTTAAGTACGCCGTAATTTTCAAAATTTTTGCGATTAAGGCCGAATAAGGAAATGACAAAGCCGATACCTTTATTGACATATTTTACAAAATTTTAAAGGATAATATAAAAAATAAAATTATTCATATTAAACGATAATTACCTTAAACCGGTATATTGCAAAAATAATCAAGATCAACAATCGACAGTTTAAAAAACGATAAAAGAAAAAAGGACAATATACCTTACATTCGAAATACAACAAATCCAACTAGGGGAAAAAGCGAAACGCACCCCTTATTTCTTACGGAACGGCGTTAGGACTTATAGAACTCGGCGCTACCCACTAACAAAACTGGAGCCAGATTAAATGCTTTAATTACAGTAAAATAAGATATAAGGCCTATAAATATAAGAAACCCAAAAAACCACGACAGAATAATTAGACTCCTATACCGAAAAAATAATCCAGGAATAATTAAAAAAATAACAATAAAATTATCAACATAATTTAAACTAAGTATATATCAGGCCTATAATAAAAGGTCCAACCGGTACTATTACGATAAGAAATTTAACGAAAAATACGAAAAACCAGAAAATTAACTTAATAAACAACGCAAATACAATAAAAATCATTATAAAGATGGTTATACGAATACCGGGATTGGACAAAAAAACTCTGCCCCGGAACACCCGATTAACACGGTAAAATACATACCATACATTGTCGACGACGAGAATATCCCGATTACGAAAAATAAAAATAACATATTTACGCACGAATTATCCGCATATATTACAAAGGATTTAACTTTTTAAACCATACCGGATATAACAAAAATAATAAATAATAATATCGATAATTTCGAACCATAGCCCCAAAAAACATCTAATAATTGGCCAAAGTAAAAAATTGGCCTGAAAAAAAACAGTACCCGCAAAAAACCCCTTTTGTTATTATGGATAATGCAACCACCAAACGGAAAAAAAGTTAATCCAGCGTACGGTAAAAAAGAACTATCAAAAAGTTATTACGGACCTCCATTTTTAATTAGTATTTATTACAAATTTTTATGAAAAAAAGTTATTAAGGAAAAAATACGTTAATTTATAGGAAATCTTTAAAAAGATAGTTAAAACGACGCATAATAAAATATAATCGCAAACATAAAAAAATAATTTATTCGAAAAAGAAAAAAACTATAAAAAAAACCAAAACCAGCTAATATAACTTAAAGGAACAGTACGCCGGCAACAACGATTAATACAGCAGCTTAACGTACTGAACGAAAAAACACAAACAAGGCTTCACAAATTCGAATAAAAGTTAACAGAAAAAAGTTACCTATAAAAAAGCCGCAAAATGACGAAACCCAGAGAAATTAAAGGAAATTCCCAAAAAAGGCTTTAAACGCGACGATAAAAGACGTTAACGACCCTATCACTTTGGACATACAAATCGGAACGCACTAATACACCGCAATAATGGATTACGGCGCTCTGGGCGGAAATTATATTGTACTAAATATGGTTAATAAGTTTAAATTACTATAAAAATATAAGTTAAAACCCTATTTAACGACGAATGCCGAAAATTAGGAATTCGCTTACGATAACGAAAAAATCATACGCGAAATTAATTACTTCGAAATTCTTATTAAAAAACGATATTAAACAGTTAATTTCAATATCGTTTTATTCGGGAATTACGATATAATTTTAGGATTATTATAAATACACCAATACGGAAATTTGATTAACGGCAGAATTGGTTAAATAAAGTTCGTTTTATTCTTTATTAATAAATAAAAGAAAAAAAATTAAGATTTTAATATTTGATCGATAATAACAACAAATATAAACATAAGGATACGATAAATATCTTACCACCTAAAAGAATAAAACATAAGAAAAAAAACAGACATTAAAAAAATACGACGTATTATTACTATTATCAAAACAAAATTAAAGTAATTAAATAACGATCTAAAACAAAAATAACGGCCCCAAAAATTAAAAGATCTAATTAATATGCCATCATAATACCATAAATATAAACAGTTTTTCAGAAAAAAGCGTAATACAAAATTACCAGAACATAGCAAATAAGATTATAAGATAATTTTCAAAAAAGGATTTTCGATAAAGTTTTACCTTATTTATAACCTTAATAGAAACGAATTACGCATTTTTAAAGAATACCTGGAAAATCGGTTACAAGAAGAATAAATTCGATTTTCGAAATTACCAGCAGAATATTTAATATTTTTCGTACCAAAAAAAAATAAAAAATTGCGATTTTTAATTAATTATTAATAACTAAACGACGTTATTATTAAAAATCGAATATTTTTACCCTTAATTACGGAAATAAAAAACTAACTTTACGGAACCAAATAATTCATAATATTTGATCTTAAAAACAGATATAACATTATTTGAATTAAAAAAAATACGAATAAAAAATAATTTTTAAAACGAAATACGGATTATTTAAGTATTTGGTTACATTAATAGGACTTATGAACATATTAACGACCTTTTAATAAATAATTAACTACGTATTACAAAAATACCTTAATATTTTCGATATTTATTATCTTAACGATATTTTTATTTTCTTCAAAACAGAAACAATATATATAGGATACGTTTATAAAATTCTTTAAGCTTTATAAAACGTAAAGTTACTTATTAATATAGAAAAAAGTCAGTTTTATAAATAAAAAGTAAAATATCGGGAACATATTATTACTCCAAAATACATCAAAATAAATCCCAAAAAAATTATTATAATCACAAAATGGCAGATGCCGACAACAGTCAAAAAAATACAGGCATTCCTTGGATTTGCCAACTATTACTGGAAATTTATTCGAAACTTTAATAAAATAACTATACCTTTAACAAATCTTACGAAAAAAAAAAAGGAATTCAAATAAACGCTAAATACGGAAAGAGCATTTTAAGATATTAAAAATACGATTACTAGCGAGCCAATATTAAATATGTACGATTTAAACCGCCCCGTTAAGCTAAAATCCGATTATTTCGGATTACGTATTAAGCATAATAATTAAATAACAAAATAATTAAAGCAAATTGCACCTTATTGTATTCTCTTCGTACAAATTAAAAAAAGCCGAATTTAATTACGGCATTCCAAATAAAGAATTTATAATTATTATTATGGCATTTCGAAAATTTAGGCAATTTTTAAAGGGAAATTTATACCAGGTTAAGGTTTATACGGATTATTAAAATTTTACCCGATTTATTACGACTAAGGAACTTATAGGACAATAATTAAGATACGCAGAAAACTTGACAAACTTCGACTTCGTTATCATCCATAAGAAAAAATTAAAAAACGGCAAAACAGATATTTTAAACAAACGACCAAATTTCGAAACAAATTAGTTAAAATTAGCCATATAATTTTTAATATTATTACAAAACAATATTTACGCTTACGACAAATTGCAACGATTTAAATAGTATTTAGCGATATGTATCAGAAAATTTAATAACATAACGATAATCTCTTAAAAAATCAAAAAATGGACAAAATACGAATTCCAAAGGAATACTAAAAATTTCTAATACGAAAAATATACGAACATCAATTATATAAATATCTAGGGATCCATAAAACCATAAAAAAGCTTCGACGTACATATTTCTTTTTTAAAATAAAATTAATAATATAAAAAATTATACGGCAATACGATATTTACGCCAAAGCAAAGATTCGATAACATAAACCATACGAAAAATTACAGCCATTACTAATTACAAAACGACCATAATATTTAGTTATATTCGACTTTATTATTAAACTTTTTATATCAAAAAATCCAGTTACAGAAATATATTATGATAGCATTTTCGTAATCGTCAACCGATTTACGAAAATTTGCTATTTGTTACCATATTATAAGGATATAAATGCTGCATAATTAAAATACATTTTTTTGAAATACATTTTTATATATACGGATTACTAATAAAAATTATATTAAATAAAGAATCGATATTCGCATTTAAATTTTAGCAAAGCTTAATAGCATAAATTAACCTAAATCACAAAATATTTAGCGCATTTAAACTATAAATAAATAGATAAATAAAACGAACAAAATAACCGGGTTAAAGAATTACCAATTATACAATTAACTTATAATATAAGTTATTATAAAAGCATTAAAATAATACCTGCGAATATAAATTTTAATTTTATTTCAGAAATTTATAAAAGAAATACGTAACGACGGTTTAATTAATATCAAAATAATCCTTATATTAAAATAATTACGATAGCTATATTAAAAAATAAAAATAAAACTGGAATTCGTACGAAATTAAATAAGTAAATATTATAACCAAAAAAAGTTGAAAAAATTAATTTTCAAAAAAAGGGAAATGGTTTTCCTCGCTACAAAAAATATTTAAATAAAACTATTTAGCAAAAGATTCGATTTTAAATATATCGATCCATATAAAATCGCTTAGAAAATCTCAGAAAATAATTACTAATTAGAACCTTTACCAAAAGTTAAATTTTATTTAATTTTTCATATTTTTTTACTTAAGTTAATAGTAAATATAATTAAAGTATATACGGTATAAGACGATATGGAAGTAAAAGACAAATAAGTGTACGAAATAGAAAAAATATTTGACATACGAAAACAAAACGGATTTACTTAATATTTAATTAAGTGGAAAAAGTACCCGGATTCCGAAAACACCTAGGAACCTGCCAAAAATCTTATTGGCGCCTAATATCTGCTAAAGAATTTTTACCAATAACGACGGGCGCGTCCTAGTTAAGGGTTAACCAGTTAATAGCCGGGATGTTGGGCTAATCGGCTGCGGCCTGCGTTAACGTAGTAACTGCATTGGCTGTCTTTAACTGCTTTTGTTCCTTTTTAAGGCGTTTAAATTCCTTTATCGTTTCCGTACCCTAAATACCGCGGCAAAATATTTTAATTCCCCGTTAACGAAAAAATTTCTTTTATTTCCGCAAACGACTTAAACGATTAAATAATTTGTTAAAATGTTATTAAGCCTTTAAAAATTCCTTTTTGGTAATACGTTTTTTTAATTCCAAACGATTTTCCTTAATAATTAATTTACGGTATTCAAATTCGGAAAAACCAAAAAGATTATAGGGATTTTTATAAGCAATACAAAAGGCATATTTCCCTAAATTGTAATCAACCTTGCAAATTTTGTTTTTAAATTTGCAACAGAAATAAGAAATGTTTAAGGACATAATGAAACCCAGGCGGCTAATCCGTTTTGAAAAAACGAAGGCGTTAATACGTTTGCGAAATCTGGATTTTTTAATACGACCTAATATAATAAGTATAAAAAAAAGTTATTTACCAAAGTTAATAAACAAACGGAATGAGTTTTAAGGATAAAGATCCTAAAAGGGGAAAGATCGTATTATAACCTAACGGTCTTAGCTTTTGAAAACGGTCGGGATTTTAAAAAATTAAACCCCGACCTAACCAAGAAATCACGTGATTAGCTTAAAGGGCTTAAGGGCCCTAATTGGACAAAAAGGCTTGAACCGGATAAATACCAAAGAGGGCTTAAAGGGGCTTAAGGGAATTTAACTAGAAAAGTGTCGTTAAGCTATGATAAATACCTTAAGTTAAAAAAAAGATATATACGTTTATTATTTCCATAATTTAAATAATTTTAGCTTGTAATATAATATTGTTACCCAAGGCACCTTTGGCATTACGAGACGTGATACGTTACTGTATTTATTGCTCAGATTCCCACGATACTCCTGCAAACATAAACCCGTCGACTTAAGGTTTAATAGTTGGTTAAACCGCCTAGCCGTCACACTAAATTAGCAGAAATTTTGAAGTTTTGCTAACTTTCGCATATCGTTAATTTATCGCGTAATCGCTTTTCTTTTAATACTTTAATTAAACGTTTATTTTTAGCGGTTAAATTAATCGTTCAACTATCGTTGCATAAAATTCAGCTACGAATAAAACTTTCGAATATTATTTCCGTCCGTTAATATTATTGCTAAAATACTATCGTACGTTTACGTATATCCTATTTTGATAAGTTCGCGCGGTAAAATTAGGAAAATTCGAATTTATCGTATTCTAAAAGAGGAGATAATAATGCGATCGGGTTAAACTTTAGCTAATAAATACGTTAAAGTTTAAAAGTAATAAACGGATACTAATTAAAACTAAAATAGTATTAATAATAGGCTATAACCGAGGTAATTATATATATAATTATAACAACTTATTGTTATTGAGTTGTTACGGAATTTCGTTTTTTTAAAAAAGTAAAAGTAGAAAACGGACGTTCTTTTTTGCAATTTGAACTTAGGCCTCATTAACTCATTAACGGGATTTGGGATATGATTAGTTAATATTTAGCGTTATATAGCGGTACTTGAGTAACTTTAAAGAAATTGAGAAAACACGCCAGAGAAGCCTGAGCTAGCTGAGGCAAAATACCGGCTGTTTGTTTTTCCTTTATTTTTATTATTATTTTTGCTGTTTTTCGAAAAAATACATATAACCGTATATAAGTAACTGATTTTTGCTAAATAATTAACATTTTCCTTAATATATATATATATAATAAAATAAAATAAAAAGATTTTATAACAAAGTTAATATTAATTATAATATTAGTTACTAAATATACGATAAACGCTTAAACGAATATAAAGCTAATTAACGGTTAATAAATAATTAAAATTTAAAAAAGTATATATATTAAAATATAAATATATTTCGAGACATAATATTAATAATAATTTTTTACGATAACGTCGAAATACTGAAGTGGGGCGGGGTGTTATTCCTATAGTCAGGCTCGTCTAATCAGAAAGTCCGAGCTTCGCATATATATTAAGAAGTTCTTTTTCGCTATAGGTTCAACCCCTAGGCATTTTCGGCCACCATTACTATTCAGTATGTTTTCTGCTATTTCAGTTGTCGAGGTTCAATACCAGCAATATAATCAGATTAAATTCCTCATTTTTCGACAATCCTATTCCGTACCGTGACATAAAATGGTTATCCGTACTGATCAAAACCAATTCTCTCAACCCCAATTCATTTGGCTGCCAAGGAAAAGAAATTGGCTTTAGTTAACTGCCGAAATAATTTTCGATACTTCCACCTGATATTTGGAAGGAAATAAGGTCTTAATCAAAAATGCGGGTAATCACAATTACGGTTATAAAGATGTAAAAACGCATATCGTACCTTACAAAATAATAACATTACGAATAATCGATAATAACGAAACGATTCCAAAATATTATTAATTAAAAAAAACATTTTGAAATTAAGTATTTACAAAACCTTATCCGGAACCAGATCTTTAATAAACCGATTTCGGAAAATCACAAACTTAAAAATGCATAAGTTTAAAAATATGGACTAATTATCCATATTTTAAACCGACTGCATAATTTAAGATATAACGTACTTTTTAAAACTTCTTACTTAACAAAACAAAATTCGGAGATATAAAAATAAAATAATAAGCATAAAATTAATTAAGATTAATTGCCAAAAATCGATATATTAAGATTTGGAAATAAAAATACATTGCTGGTAACGTATTTACGTAAATTCTGGATTAATTAATGCTGGAATAACGCTATTATAATTAACGATATAAATTAAATTGCTAACGTAAGCAGACAAATGAATAAGGCTATAAAACCTATAATTTCGTTTACGAAAAAAGAAATTCGAAAAATAATTAATATTTTTAATACATTTAAAAAAATAGGACTAACTTATTAAATTATATATTTTAGAACATTTTTGCCTTAATAAGCTAATATTTCGTTTAGGTCTTACTTAAAAATATCTTTTAGGATTCGTTAATATTAATTAATAGAATTATTCTGGCGATAAAATTAAGAAAAAAAGGTATTAATTATAAAGTTAAAAACGATTTAATCAGATATTTACCGCTAGTAACATGCCAATCAGAAAAAACGGGTTTACCTAGGTAAAAAGAAGGACGATATCTTTATTACGATTGCGAAAAATTCAGAAAATATGAACGAAAATTCCAAACACCTTAAATTCCCTTATGTTCACATATGCAAATAATAATTCGGAACTATCAAATTATGTTATCCCCGAATTATCTTTTTCCGATTAACAGATTTCGTTAATATTTAGCCGATTTACTAAACGTCCGTCGAAATTATTAAAAATTGCAGCACAACAACGGTTATTATCTGCTTTGGAGTTCCTTATAATCTAAAAAAATTAAAATCTAGCGCCGAATATTATTAATTATTACCAATTATCTGAACCTAAGTTCAAAAATAAGGTTAATAGCGAACCACCTTTAAGTAATTTTATTAGTTCCCCAAAGCCAACTATAGAAATAACTAAAGGGCGGATCCCGGAAATATCGGAAATTATTATCAAAATATTTAAAGGACGATAGGTTTAACTTATTGAGATTTCGTTACAAACTTTTACTAGGCTTATAATATCTACTTTTAAAAACATATTTTTGGAATCCTCTAATTAATATATATACGGATTCCCGGTAAATATCATAAATAAGCTTATTTTTTTATAGTATTGCCGGATATATCCGTTTTCCCAGATTCCCGCTTTTCTAGTATTGCGGTTATTAACTGGTTTAAGGAAATCGATAAGTTATATCGGAAATATAAGCTTACAAAAGCAGAAAAAATCAATAAGTTGCCTTATTAGATAAATAGGCCTTTTATAAAAAATCAAATTAAAATTATTTTTAAGGACGTTATTATTTGGGATAAAGCGGTTAAGAACATTTTGAAAACCTTTAAGCTATAAAACCTAAAATAAATGCAAATTACTAAAGATTAATTAAAAGTATTAATAAAACAGATTTCACGTAATATACTTAATTAAGTTTATAAGTATTATTTAAAATATGTTACTAGAGTTTACGGTATCGTTAAAAAAGCCAAACTTAAAGATAAAACTACGAACAAAAATAAATATACTAAAAGCTTATTAAAAGGACTTTTAGCTAATTATTTCGAAAGATTTTTAATAACTTATCCATAAAATTTAAGGATTTATATATAACGCCTTATAATACCGCCGCGACATTAATTAAAAACTAGGTTTTTAATAAGGCAAGGCTAATTAAATATAAAAGGCGAAAATAACTATTAAATATAATTCGTTTTAATTTTAGCTAAACAAAAAAAGTATAATAATAAAACCTTAGGTTTATTCGATAAAGCAGTTCTAGACCTAAGCTTTTTTTATCGGCGAAACGTAATCAGATATCGGAAATTATTAATACTTTACAGGAATTAAAAATTACCTAAATATAACAAATTTAGAACTTTAACGCCTTTAAGAAAAAGATAAAAAAATTATAAAGTTATCCGATTATCGTAATATTACGCATTTTTCGGCCAAAAACCGCCTTAGGCACAATATAATAATACCAACGCATTAATTAATATAATAAATTTTTAACCGGATAATTTTAACAAAATAAGATCCTATCGTAAATAAGGTAATTACCGAAATAATTACCGAAATTGCAAAAGACAATGTGGCAATTTTAAGAGAAAAACCTATTAATTTTGGGGCAAATAAGGATACGTAATATATACGTATAGGTTATTTTCGAATATGGAAAAAACCGGTTAAATTTCGCTTAATAATAAGCAATATACAATCTTGTTTGGGTTTAAAATTAATCGGTTTAATCTGGGTATAATATAATTCTCGACAACATCTCAAAATTAAACGATCGATAAAAGGATTCCTATTTAAAAAAAAATTTCAAAATAAATACATAATTCGCCTAATTTCCTTAATTATTTTAAGGACAAAATAAAATATTATAATTACTAATAGAAAATTTTTAAAAAACTAGGAAAATTTAAACCTAATATTAACCAAAGTTTTACCCGTCTTAATACCCCGGATATATGTTATCCCACGATAATCTTAAAGCTTAATTAACCGGAGCCCGCTATTAATCAAAACCGTATTATTAAAATTAATATATTTTATTTTATTATAAAAAACGGTAAGCCATTTTATAAAAAAGTATTTTTGGTTAATTAACTTTAAAAAAACCTTATTTAAAACCAAGGTATTCAGCATTTTAAAAAGATTTATGCATTAAAGGTTAATATAAATAATTAACCCCTTATATTTACAAGTATTATGTTAACTAAGCGACCTGGTAAAAAGAAGAAAAATACCGGCGAAACGATAAAAAAAACAAAATCGATAATAATAAACTTATGTAAAATAAACCCTTATTTCTAAATACCGAAATAAGAATATAAACGGACTATACTTTTAGCTACAATAAACTAATTAATAAGTGTTTAATAAAATATTAAGAAATTAAAATTTACAAAAATACGAAAAAAAGTTCGAAATCACTTAATCGGAACTGATTAAGGTTTGCCCAGATTTTAATAAGGTTTTCAAAAATTTCATGGCTGCAAAAACCCTAAAAGCATTAAATCGCAGGAATAAAGAAATAATCAAAATAACAAAGGCAAAAGTCCGCGGCTTTGCACCTATTAACCCGCGATAAACGCCTAAGATTTTAATTATAAATATTAAATATAAGCCGGAAGGATAAAACAAAATTAACATTTTGTCCGTATAGCAATATAATCCGACCGAATATATTACCCCGTTATTCCGACTTATTATTAAAATTAATCTTAAAAAAGGAAAAAACCTAATTAATAATATTATTGATACCGGAGCCGAATCAAATATTATAATCTTATCGTACGTTAAGAAATATAGGTTGGCAATACGACAAATACGGGTTTTTTTATAGGATTTAACTCCTAAAAAAGGACTAAGTGTAAAAACGTAATCGAAATTCCGATCTGGTTAATTAATTAATTACTTACTATTCCTTTTTTTGTTGTCAACGACAGCCCCATAATGTAGCTATTAATATTAGGACTTAATTTTATGGCGAAATCGAAAATAATATTAAATATGGACCCAGAAATAATAGAAAAAATTCTAAAATTCGGTCCAACAAAAATTATTATTTTCTTAATATTAACAGGGCGAATTAGCCGTAAATTCCGCGCGGATAACTAACTTGAAAAAGTACAGCCGGTAAACCTATAAACCGTTTTATTAATGCAAATAAGCTTAATAACGAAAAAACAGATAAATCCGTTATAAGCCCTCATATATTTTCGATAAGAAAAATATCCTTTAAGCAAAACCATAAAACGATCCAGAAAATTATAGGAAATAAGTTAAACCTTAGGAACAAGATTTTGAGACAGTTTAGTAACGAAAAATTGGCATATGCGCTATATGGAATTCTATGGGAAAAAATATATAATAACATTAGAGAAAAAAAGAAAAAAACGGTTTAGATCAATACCATATATAAGCTTAAGTGGAAAAAGGTGGTTCCTATTAATAATATATTACCCGATAAATCGATATTACCTAAGGACCCAAATTAAAAAATTAAGGAATTCGAAAAAGTTATATAAACGATCAAGGAGCAAAAAGGTGTCCCAGATAAACCTGGCATACTATTAACGGCATTATTTCTTAGGCTCATTTTGATATCCTACGGGATTCGATTAACCGAAAAAAAAATTAAAACTTTATTTAATCAGATTAGCAACAGGTTTACCCGTATGGAAAAAGCCTTTTTCAAAAAGATGTTATTCCGGAAAAAAGTTGCCCTAAGATAAGACTAATAAAAATATGGTTAAATCAAAAAGATTATTATATTTTTTTACGAAATCAAAATTATTCCCTATAAACTATGGCAAACTAAGGGTATTATAATATAAATTAATGTAAAGAATAAGTTAATTAACGTATTGCGAATACGTATTAAAAAAATATTCGAATAATCGTATATTACGTATCGGAATACCTGGTTTTTTATAAAAAAAAAGGATGGCGGTTTGTAATTAATTAATTCTCTAATAAAGCTAAACTTTATTACTTTATAGAATATATTTATATCGGAAAACTGTAATAAATTTTCTGCAGATTTCGCTATATGCTTTTCAATTCCCCTTATAGACCTTTTTAGGTATAATTAAGTTATTTTAATTCGTATTAACAAAAATATAATAATATTCGTAATACCGTTAGAATTATTCCGATATACCACCATGCTTATAGGTTTATTAATTTTATGGTTTATTTTTATCATATAATGAAAAGGATTCTTTATAATTTAATACCCGAAATCGCGCGGTTATTCGTAAATAACGTTAGTATTAAAAGATCAAAAATGCGATATAATAATATTGGAATTTTCCCCGGAATTCGACGGTTCATTTTTAAACATATTATTAATATAAATAAAACCCTTTTTCATTACGAACTTGTCGGAATTACGATTAATATGTAAAAGTCCTAATAGTGTTACGAATTTGCGATTATAATTGGATTTTTCTACGGTGCGAATAATCGTTAACCTAAAATAGCTAAAGTAATAAAAATTCTGGAAATTCGTTTTTATAAGAACGTATCGAAAGTTAAAGCCTTTTTAAGAATTACCGTTTATTATTGGATATTTATTATGTATTATGTTATTAAGGTAAAACCTTTTATCTATTTATTCCGTAAGAACAAACTTTTTATTTAAGGTATTAATTAAAAATATATTATAGAAACGTTTTAAAAGGAACTTATAACGGCTTTAACCTTAATTATTATTAATTATAACCCCCGAATAAGAAAAATTATTATAAGAACGGATTCGTACGAGCAAGGTTTCGAAGGAACGTTAGGCTAGATAATTAATGGCGTAAAGCATCCGGCGCGCTATAAATGTGATACCTAAAAAGGAACCGAACTAAGTTATAATGTTATTAAGCTGGAATATCGAGCTATTTTCAAAATCTTAAGGCGATTCCAAAATTATATTTATAGAATTCGATTTACGCTGGAAATTGACGTTAAAGTATTAGTTATACAGATTAATAATTTCATAAATTTATTATCAGGTATTTTATTTATTCGTTAAATTCCGTAAATTAACTTTTTCGACTTCGAAATTAAATATGTTCTTAGCAAAAAAAAATACAGCCGTTAATAGATTATCGAGAAAATTAGCCGAGCTTTTTAACAAACTGAACGATTAATAAAAGAGAAAAGTTAATAATTTTATTAATATTTAGCTAAACGTTATTTGGTTTAATATTATAACCGGAATAACCTAAGTAAAAAGAGAAAAATCTTTAATTGGGATTTGATTTAAATAATTACAAAAATACGCAAAGTTTCTGATGATATTAAAATTTCTTAATCGATTATCGGAGGTAACGATAAAAAAACGAATAACCTTTAAAACCGAAGCCCTAAAATATTTTGTCCAAAATAATATTTTGTGGCGTAAAGTAAAGAAATAATATAACAATCGTAAAATTGTCGATAACGAATAAAAACGCCTAATAATAATTAGATAATACCATAAGGATTACGGTTATAAGGGATAAGATATAACATATCGACGTATAACTGCTTTATATTATTGGCGTAATATATATGGGCATATATGGGAAGTAATCCTTGCCTACGTTTTATGCCAGAAAGTTGTTAATTGACGTTTTGAGAAAAATTATAGTTTTTTAGATCTTTTGGATATCGTAATTATCTAAGTTATTAACGTTTAATTTATGCCAAATAACGACGAGTATAAGGTAACTGTTAAAACCCGATACGAATTATCCGGATATTTCGAAATTAAAACTTTACGTACAGTTATTTTTATTATAATTAGGAAATTCCTAGACGAATATATTTTTTATCGATATGGAATTCCGGTTAAAATTAAGATCGATAAAGGTTTTAAAAATAAGGGAGAAATTATCGAAATTTGCAAAATATTTGGGATTAAACGAAAGGTTAAAGTTATATACGTTATTTAACGGCAGGGATTAATTAAAAAAGGGCATATCCCAATCGTTAAAGGATTAATAAAAGTGATAAACGGTACGGATAAAGGATAAGTTAAGTTCCTGCCTAAGATAGTATTTGCGGATAATATTATTGTGAAAAATTACGGTTTTAGCCTTTATAAGTTATTACACGGCTAAAAAACGTTTTTATTAATCGAAATTATAATACTGATATAAAGGATTATAATATAAGATCTTACTATATTAAAAGAATATTTGATTATATAACGAATTAAGTTGTTAAAACATAAAATTAACGATATTATTAAAGGAATTAAGGTAATTATTAGGTAACGTCATAAAGTTGCTTAACTTATTAATTTGAAAAACAAAAACAAAATAAATATTCGGCGTTTAAAAATTAATACCTTAATATTGCTTTATAATATGTTACGATATATTAATATGTTTAAAGGAATAAAGGTGAAATACCGATAAATAAAATTATATTTAATTAATAATTTAATTAATTAAGGCATATATTGCTTAAAGAAAATTGATAAGATATTATTACGGGGAATTTTCCTTATTAATAAATTAAAGCAATTTGTTAAAAATAAAAAAGAATATTAAAAATTAATTAACTTGCAATAAAATAATTAAATAAAATTATTATTTAACGAACTCGATCGGTTATATAATATTACGAGCAAAACATTAAACGGTATAAATATTAAGTTACCGAAAAACTGGCAACTTAAAATTACCGAATTTATTAAGATAAATATTAAAGTTTAAATATCGAATAAATAATTCGAAAGTTATCTAGTTATAGATATTAATGGCATATACGAAATTAATTAATCGGACGAGAAAAAAAATTGTTACGGTTATTATTAAAGTGTTAATATATAAAAGGAAATATTAATTTATATTTTTATTAAATTCTTAGAATTGTTAAGATACTAAGGTAATAATTTATCCGAATTTCTTATAATATTGCAAGCTTTAATTATATAACGGGGATCGGTAAGCCTTTTTTCAATTAGATGTTAAAAGGAACTATTATTAAATTCGTAAAAACCTTTATAGTTTAATTTTTAAATATTTAATTTAATTTGCGGTTTTTTTATAAAACGCGTTCGGAAATCCTTAAACTAATTATCCTTAAATATATAATTATATTTATTAATCGATCCGATATAATTACTATAAGTATTTTCTGCAAAGCTAAAAAACGATATATATCCGAAAAGTAAAAATATTTTGTAATTTTTAGGCGATTTAAAAACGTAATAACGTTTTTTAGAAACTTTGTAAGATATTAAATTAAGTATTCTAAAAGTTTAAATAAATAGCTTATTTACGTACCGAAGGTTTTTAACAAAATATACCATAAGTTAACCCAAAAAGCCGGCGCGGATAATTTCAACAAATACGGTTTTTATCCCGAGTTTGCTTTTAGAAAGCAGTATTTTTGGTAATTGGTAATTAGGCGTTAATAATTTCCCAAAAATTAATACCGGTAATTCGCTATTTTAGAAACCGACTAATAACGGGACCGAAAGTAAACGAAATAAATATTGCTTTAAGTATTTATTATTACTTAAGATAAAATAGGTTACGATAAAAAAAAATTTATTTCGAAATA
Source organism: Monosporascus cannonballus (assembly GCA_004154925.1). Taxonomy (NCBI): domain Eukaryota; kingdom Fungi; phylum Ascomycota; class Sordariomycetes; order Xylariales; genus Monosporascus; species Monosporascus cannonballus. The sequence goes on along the minus strand of QJNS01000129.1, from coordinate 141,478 downwards.
TTTGGAAATAATATAAATAATAACCGCATTATTATTTTAGATATTGATTATATGTTGGAATATGGAAAAAGGATATTAGCAAAGATTAAATTTGTTAATACTAGTAAATAAATGAAAAGATTAATTAATAATTTTTAAACCGGGAGAAATCGATAAATTTAAGGATAACGAAGATTTTTTAGTATTAATATTAAGCATTAATATTATTGATCGGTAACTTTTAAAGAACTGCTTAACGGTACTTAAAATCGGAAAAGCTGCCGGATTATTTTCGATAGATTACTGTATTTTCTGTTAAGGATAATAAGGTTTAGGCAAAAGTAAATTATTTATAACTGGAGTTATAAAAAAAGAGAATTATTACCTTTAGTAATATTACTAAATCGATATCCAAAAAGAAATACAACTCGGATATAAAAGCCTAATAATATATGGGATTTTAGCTTTTATAAATATCGGAAAAGTTAATCGAAGGCTTATTATTACGCTAAAATTAAAAAGCCAAAAGTTTATTTACTTTACGAATAAAAGGCTTAACGAATATAAAATGTTTTAAAGTTTTAAGAATATAACGACGATATGCCGAAAAACGATCAAGGTTTTAAAAATTTTAATTATATCGAATTTAACCGTTCCTAATAATATCGAAAACCTTATTTTCAGTTAACAGATAACTTATTTATTTAGTTAATCTTTTAGGATCCGTATTAATACGGGAATTTTAACGCTTAAAAGGTTTTAACGGTCTAAAAATGCCCATAATAAACCAATTAAACGTAATAAATAAAAGGGAAGATATATATAGATACAGGTATTAATATACGTAAATAGGAAATAAATATTATTACTAAAGAAAAAATGGGGAATTATAAAAATTAAAGTTTAAAAAAATACAAAAATAATAACGCCTGTTAGTAATTAATTGGAAACGATAATTACGTACGGTACTTTTCTTAATAATATCAAATAAAGATTTTCTGGAATTTTTTCGGCGTACTAGAATTTTTTTTAGAAAAATAATTAAAAATTGCAAATATCGATTAATTGCTGTTATATTTTATTATTATTATCAGATATCTTTTAATACCATATTAATTTTACAGTTTATTAATTATATTTCATATTTATTTACCTATATTACGATTTCTTATTTACTATATATCCGGATCCTATTATATATATTGTGGTATCGACGTTATCGAAAAAGCAGTTCAAAAAACCGGTTCGGATTAATCCTAAGCCAAACCCTAGGAAAATAAATTAATTTAAGTTTAGTAAATTAAATAAAGTTGCAAATATTAAGGTTTTGAGTATATTAAAATTTGAAAAAATGTTAAAAAAGCTATACGGCGACATTTTATTTTATGTTCCCATATTTCATTTTGATCGAAAAATTAACTTTAATCGATTAATACTTATTATCCCATATAAGTAAGGAAAATATTACCTTTAGAATTATTTTAAAATGTTACTAAATTTCGAAAATAATCTGGGCTTATAACATAATGCCGTAATTATATTGTTTTAAAGAATTATTATGCTTATTATTAATAAAAAATACCTCCGATCAAAAGGTATTACGGTATTAACATATGCATTTTTGCGCAGGGCCATAAAAAATAAGCTGGTATATATTTTCGAAGTTGGTTATTTTATTACTTAAGGATATTATACGTTACTGGATAAAAAGATAAAAGCTGTTATCCGTAATTCGGGTTTTGATTACGTTTGGACGATAACCTACGATATTATTCGTATTAATAAAATTAAAGGATATGGGCATTAGGTTGGCCTTTTACATATCCGATCAAAACGTATTTTTATAATATTTAATAATTTTTTAAACGATCGAATTCAGAAAATTTTAAAATTTTACCGACAAAAATGGGAATAAGTTAGTTTTGATAATCTATTTCTGCGTATTAACAAAGCCAAAATTCCTAAATAATATCTTGATTAAATATATGGCATTTAAATAATTTATTTATTTTATATTATTGAACGGAAACCTCGTTTATAAGGAACCGGAAAGCCGATTTTAAACGAAAAATAATAATTAGTCAAAGAATAAAATAGGAAATCAGGGCGTACCTAAGTTTATATAATAAACATTAGGACGAAAACATATTTAAAGGATTTTGGCCTGGTAAACGGCCCTTACTTATTTCTAAAAACTTTCCGGACTTTTTTTTATTTTCCGATTAGGATGGTTGTATATTTCGTTAATCTCGAAATGGCCTTATATTAACGCGTAAATCATATAATAATATCAAAGCAAAATATATACCTTATTTATTAATTGGTAATTAGCGTACCCGAGCTATGTTAACAGGAATTTATAAGATCCTATATTAATAGGTAGAAAATATATATCAGACTACTGGGAAACGACCAAAGCCTTATTTTATCCCAGGATAGCCAGGTTAAAAAAATACAAGAAATCGATTAGCAATTAACAATTGGAAAATAAAATACAGAAAGATAAAGAAAAAAACTTTTTAACGTAAGGAGTTAGTTAAAAAATAAGGTCGGAATCCTGAATTAAGAATATTGGAAAATGTACCCCGTCGAAGGAAAAAGGATTAATTAGTAAGGATATAAATATAATATGCTTGCTATAACGTTAGGTTATTATTATTTTTTACGATAGAACGGGGACGTTTTTTATCGTAAGAAAAAAGGTTTAAAGTGGGGCGGGGTGTTATATCTATGGTCAGGCTCGGCTAATTAGAAAGTCCGAGCTTCGTATGTATATTAAAAAGTTTTTTTTCGCTATGGGTTTAACCCCTAGGCATCTTCGGCCATCATTATTATTTAGCATATTTTCTGCCACTTTAGTTATTAAGGTTTAACACCAGTAATATAGTTAGATTAAGTTTTTTATTTTTCGACAATCCCATTCTGTACCGTGACATAAAATGGTTATCCGCACTGATCAAGACCAATTCTCCCAACCCCAATTCAATACTTATTAATATTTTTACTCGTAAACGCGAAACGTAAATATTTTAAATAAGATTCGGGGTAACGTACGTTATACGCCCGATGCGTACGTTAGCGCTTAACCGCCGAAATAATAAGCGTAAATAAAATGAGCGGTACGGAAAATATAGGTACGGCAAAAACGGATACGGATATAAACGTAACGACCGTAAAGATAAATATGAATATAATTATAATAATTATTACGGCGGCGTTGACGTCCGCAGTTACGGTAACGGCGTTGATATACGTACAATATTGTGACGGCTAGGGGGTTTAACCAACTATTAAACCTTAAGTCGTACGGGTTTATGTTGACAGGAGTATCGTGGGAATTTGAGTAATAGATATAGTAACGTATTACGTCTTTTAATACCTTATTATTGCAAACGATTGGTATTGATAAGTGTTATAAGCTAAAGCTATCTAAATTGTGGAAATAATGAACGTATATATCCTTTTCCTTCTTGGCTTAATTATTTATAATCATATCGCTAATAATGATCATAATTGTTTGTGATTTCCTTTAATCATTTCTGATTACTGGTTTGGCAGTGATTATCGTTACGTAATTTATAATGGTCCGTATGATCCTTATTTAACTGTTTTTTGAAGCCGAAACTTATTGGGTCGTAATACGATTTTCCTCTTTCCAAAATTTTGCCCTTAAGATTTTTTTTTTCGTTTAGTAAGTATCTTTTTTTTTGCTTTTAATTATGTTATTTCGTATTTTCAAAATTCGTCACGTTTCTTGTTCTTTTACCGTTCGCCGTATTAACCTCGTAAAAACCTGTAATGAATTTAATTACGAAATTATGTTTTATTCTTATTATTTCTCGAAAAACATAAGGTATAAAATAATAGAAAATATTTTAAGGTATAAGGAATATAGTAATCGAAATCGATCTTATAATAGTACCGGCGTAGCCATTTTTTCCTTATAAAATATTCGTTACGAATATTAATACTTAAAACGCAAAAAAGCGCTTACCGAAAAACGATTATTAAAACTTTAACGGCTTTATTTCGAAGCTTAACGCAAATATTAGGAAAAAATAAATAAAAGTTTGTTTTCATTTTATTCGTTCGAAAAACGTTATTATGATATAACGTAAGCTTTAATCGTTAAACGAATTAAAGGAATAAAAGTATCGGGAACAAAGATAATTGGAAACTGCTGTTACGGCTATTATATTAACATATGTCGTGGCCAATTGGCCCAATATCCTTATTACTAACTGGTCGGCTGTTAATTAGGACGCGCCCGTTATTGCCGGTAAAGGTTTTTCAATAGGCGCTAGGCGCCAATAAAATTTTGAACGGGTTCCTAGGTATTTTCGGAATTTGGGTGCTTTTTTTACTTAATTAGGTATTAGGTAAATCCGTTTTATTTTCGTATATTAAATATTTTTTTCCATTTTGTACGTTTGTTCGTTTTTTACCTTTATATCGTTTAATGCCGTATACATTTTAATTATATTTACTGCTAATTCGAATAAAAAAATATAAAATATTGAATAGAATTTAACTTTTAATAGAATTTTAATTAATAATTATTTTCTAAGATTTTTTGGCGATTTTATATGGACCTATATATTTAAAATCGAGTATTTTGCTGGGTTATTTTATTTAAATATTTTTAATAACGAAAAAAACCATTTCCCCTTCGTGAAAAGTTAATCTTTTTAATTTTTTTGGTTATAATATTTATTTATTTAATTTTGTACGAATTCCAATTTTACCTTTACTTTTTTATATAATTACCATAACTCTTGTAATATAAAAATTATTTTAATATTAATTAAACCATTATCGCATATTCTTTTATAACTTTTTAAAATAAAACCAAAATTTGCGTTTGCAAATATTACTTTAATATTTTCGTAACAACTAATATTATAAGCTAATTATATAATTAATAATTTTTAATCCATTTTTTTATTTATAATTAATGTAATATCGTAAATAGGTTTTTAAGCTTTAATTTATTTGTTGTATTTATTTGTTTATTTATAGTTTAAATACGTTAGATAATTTATGGTTTAAGTTAATCTATGCCATAAGGTCTTGCCAAAACTTAAATAGAAATATCGATCCTTTATTTAACATAATTTTTATTAATAACCCGTATATATTAAAAATATATTTAAAAAAATATATGTTAGTTGTTCGGCATTTATATCTTCGTAATATAGTAAAAAATAAGAAAATTTCGTAAATCGATTAACGATTACGAAAGTATTATTATAATATTTTCCCGTAACTGGATATTTTAACATAAGAAATTTAATAATAAAATCGAATATAATTAAATATTATAGTCGTTTTGCGACTAATAATAACTGTAATTTTCTGTATAGCTTATATCGTCGTATTTCTGTTTTAACGCAAATATTATATTACCGTATAACTTTTTATTCCGTTAATTTTATTTTAAGAAATAAATATGTACGTTAAAGTTATTTTAAGGTTTTATGGATCCCTAGATATTCGTATAACTGATATTCATATATTTTTCGTATTAAAGGTTTTTAATATTTTTTTAGAATTTGTATTTTATTTGTTTTTTAATTTTTAAAAAACCGTTATTATATTACTAAATCCTTTAATACATATCTAAAGGTGTTATCTAAGTTGTTGGAATTTATTATGGGCGTAAATATCCTTTTATAATAATATTAAAAATTGTATAATTAACTTTTATTAATTTCTTTTCGAAGTTTGATCGCTTATTTAAAACATTTACTTTGCCGTTTTCTAATCTTTTCTTATAAATAATAATGAAATCGAAATTCGCCAATTTTTCTGTATATTTTAATTATCGTTTTATAAATTCCTTAATCGTAATAAATCAAGTAAAATTCTGATAATCCGTATAAACCTTAACCTAATACAAATTCCTTTTTAAAAAATACTTAAATTTTCGAAATGCTATAATAATAACTATAAATTTTTTATTTGGAATGCCTTAATTAAATTCGGTTCTTTTTAACTTATATAAAAAAATACAATAAGATATAATTTGCTTTAATTATTTCGTTATCAGATTATTACGCCTAATACGTAATCCGAAATATCGGTTTTTAATTTAACGGGGCAATTTAAATCATATATAATTAGTACTGGTTTGTTAATAATCGTATTTTTAATTTCCTAAAATACCTTTTTCGTATCTGGCGTTTATTTAAACTTTTTCTTTTTGTAAGATTCGTTAAAAATATAATTATTTTGCTAAAATTTCGAATAAACTTTTTATAATAATTAATAAATCCAAGGAATACTTATATTTCCTTAACCGTCGTTAATATTTGCTATTTTTTAATTATAGCAATTTTTTAGGGTTTAATTTAATATATCCTAGGGTAGTAATATATCCCAGATATTTTATTTCCTATATATAGAACTAATTTCTTTCTGCGTTAACAAATAACCTTACGTCTTATAAAACTTAAAGAACCTTATGAACGTATCCTACGTATGCTTTTTCCGTTTTTAAAAAGATAAGAATATCGTCGAGATAACAAATAACGAAAATATCGAGATATTTTCGTAATACGTAATTAATTATTCGCGAGAAAATAATTGGTATATTCGTAAATCCTATTAATATAACCAAATACTTAAATAGTTCGTATTTCGTTTTAAAAGTTATTTTTTATTTATATCCTTTCTTAATTTTGATAAAGTTATATCTATTTTTAAGATCAAATGCTGTAAATTATTTAGTTCCGTAAAATCGGTCCTTTATTTTTATGATTAAAAGTAATAATATTCGATTTTTAATAATAATATCGTTTAATTATCGATAATTAATTATAAATCGTAATTTTCCGTTTTTGTTAAGTATAAAGAATATTAAGTATTTTATTAGTAATTTCGAAAGTTGAATTTATTTTTTATAACCGATTTTCCAGGTATTTTTTGAAAATACGTAGCTTATTTCCGTTAAGGTTATAAATGAGGTAAAATTCTATCGAAAATCCATTTTTAAAAATTATTTCGTAATTTTATTTGCTATGTTTTAATAACTTTATATCGAGTTTTTTCCTAAAAAGTTACTTATATTTGTAATATTGTAATAATATATTAATTAAATCTTTTAACTTTTGGAATTATTATTCTTATTTTAAATTATTATTTAAGTACTTTAATTTCGCTTTGATAATAGTAATAATACGTCGTATCTTTTTTGATACCCGTTTTTCTTTTTTATATTTTATTCTTTTAAGTAATAAGGTTTTTGTTATATCTTTATACTTATTTTTGTTGCTATTATCGATTAAATATTAAGATCTTAATTTTTTTTTATCCGTTAATACGATATAAGGCAAATCTTATTTGGCCAGTCCTTTTATTAATTAAGATTCCGTACTGGCGTATTTATGGTAATCCTAAGATTATATCGTAATTCTTAAATGGAACGATATCGAAATTAATTATTTGGTATTATTTTTTAATAAAAATTTCGAAATAATTAATTTCGCGTATAATGTTTCTGTTATCGTAAACGAATTCTTAATTTTCGGTATTCGTCGTTATATAAAGTTTTATCTTATATTTTTATAACAATTTAAATTTATTAACAATATTTGATACAATATAATTCTCGTTTACAGCTCCGTAATCCATTATTGCGGTATATTAATACGTTTCGATTTATATATCTAAAGTAATAAGGTCGTTATCGTTTTTTATCGTCGCGTTTAAAACCTTTTTTAGGAATTCCCTTAAATTTCTTCAAGTTTCGTTATTTTGTAATTGTCTTATAAGTAACTTTTTTCTTTTAATTCCTGTTCAAATTTATCGAATTTTTTTTATTTTTTCGTTTAACGCGTTAAGTTATTATATTTATTATTTTGCCGGCGTATTGTTCTTTCGAATTATATTAATTGTTCTTAATTTTTTTATAATTCCTTTTTTTATCGAATAAATTATTCTTTTATATTTATGATTATATCTTATTATATGTCGTCCTAATTGTTATTTTATAGATTTCTTATAAATTAACGTATTTTTTCTTTAATAATTTTCCTTTTCTAGGAATTCGTTATAAATATTAATTGAAAATAAAAATCCGTAATAACTTTTTGATAGTATTTTTCTATTATACGCTAAATCAACTTCTTTTTTCTTTGGTAATTATATTATTTATAATAACAAAAAAGGTCTTTTTACGGAGATTATTTTTTAGGCTAATTTTTTATTTCGCCCAGTTATTAGATATTTCCTAAGGTTATAGTTCGAAATTATCGATATTATTATTTATTATCTTTATTATTTCCGGTACGATTTAGAAACTTAAATCCTTTATAATATATATAGGTAATTCGTTCGTAAATATATTATTTTTCTTTTTCATAATCGAGATATTCTTGTCGTCGACAATATATGGCATATATTTTACCGTATCGATTAAAGATTTCGGAACAGATTTTTTTTGTCCAATTCTAATACTTGCATAATTATTTTCGTAATATTCTTTATTATGTTCGCAATATTTATTAAGTTAGTTTTTTAGTTTTTTATATTTTTCATAAAATTTTTTATCGTAATAATCCTTATTAGATTTTTTATTATAAACTTAATATATATTTGACTTAAATTATGTTAATAATTTTGTTATTATTTTCTTAATTATTTTTGGATTATTGTTCCGATATAGGGGTTTAATTATTTTATTGTAATTTCTTAGGTTTTTTATATTTATAAGCCTTATGTTCCATTTTGCCGTAATTAAAATACTTAATCTGGTTCCAGTTTTATTTGTGGGTAACGCCGAATTCCATAAATCCTGGCGCCGTTCTATAAGAAATAAGGGATACGTCTTATTTTTTCCCTTAGTTGAACTTATTATATTCCAAACGTAAAGCATATTATCTTTTTTTTTCTATTATTTCTTAAATTATTAATTATTGATTTTAATTATTTTTGCGATATATCAATCTAAAATAATTAATCGTTCGATCCGAATAATCTTATTTTTTATATTATTTTTTAACCTTTTATAAAATATATCGATAAAAATATTAGCTTTATCGTTTTCCCATTTTGTCTTAGCCGTAAAACTTTTAAAGGTCACGGCGTATTTAAACGCGGATTTTTCTGTCGAAATTGTAAAAATTGCTAAGCCGCAAATCGTTTTTTATTCGGATTACCGAAATTATTACGTATTTTATCCTTAAAATTAATATAAAATGAAAAAAACTTATTAATAAAATCTTTTTTATTCGATTTTTTTATTTCCAGAAAATTTCTTATAATAAGTTTAAATTAATTAAGTATAGTTTCCGTTAAATATATTTTTATTATTAAAACTTAATCCACTGGATTATTAAGATCTAGAAAATGAAGATAAATTTGTACTTAAATTAAAAAGGTTTAAAGGTTACCTTTTTTATCGTAAGGCTCCGATTTCTTAAGTTTTATGCAGGCGAAAAAGGTTTGGGCAAATGGCGTAACCCTGATTTATTGGATTCTTTTTTAATTCCCGAATTCGAGCTTAAAGCTGTTAAATAGGGGTTTTCTAAGCCGCGGTTAATATTTTAATAGTATTAAATATTATTTAGAATTTAACGGTACTTTTAAATAAGAATTTGCAAGATATAACGGCTAAAAGGTTTAACTAATTATTAAATCTTAAGTCGTACGGGTTTATATTAGCAGGAATATCGTAAAAATCTAAGTAATAAATATAATAACGTATTACATCTTTTAATACCTTATTATTACAAACAGTTAATATTAATAAATGTTGCAAATTAAAATTATTTAAATTATGGAAATAATAAACGTATATATTTTTCTTCTTTTTGGCTTAATTATTTATAATTATCCCGCTAGTAATAATTATAATTGCTCATAATCTCCTTTAATTATTTCTGATTACTGGCTTAGCAGTGATTACCGTTACGTAACATATGGTGGTTCGTATAATCCTTGTTTGACCGTCTCTTGAGGCCGAAGTTTGTTATGTCGTAACAAATATATTTCGCAAATACCGACGGCGGCCGTAAATTATGTATCGGAAATATAACGAAATATTTCATTAGGGTTATAATTAATAAATTTACGTTTATTTATTTAAAAACAAAATATATTTACGTTATTATTAAAATTATTAATAATAATAATTATATTTCACAATAAATATATTTAAAAACTTATAAGGCATTTAAAATAGGTAGAAAAATTAAAAGTAAATTAAGAATAATAATAATAATAATAATAATTTTTTATTAAACGTTAATATCATATTTATATTTTTTTAAAATTAAATAGTTTATAAAATTAATATCCGAACGAAAAAAAACCGAAGTGTTTAATGTATAAAATTGATAAAAAAACGCGTAAAACGTAAATGTCATAACTTAACAAGCCACGGTCTCCAGAAACGGTCTGTCACGGCCCAACCACGAGTGCGCGGTGGAGCAGGTCACGTAATGGATCACCAACTCAATGGTGGTAAGCCAGTAAGCCGGATCACCAACTTACTGGTGGTAAGCCAGTAAGCCAGATTAAGATATATACGCTTATTATTTCCATAATTTAGATAGCTTTAGTTTGCAATATAATATCGTTATCCAAAGTATCCTTGGTATTACGAGACGTAATACGTTACTATATTTATTGTTCAGATTCCCACGATATTCCTGCCAACATAAACCCGTACGACTAAGGTTTAATAGTTGGTTAAACCGCCTAGCCGTTACAACTCTATGTTACCTTATCTACCGATCAGCTTAACTATGACAGAACCAAACTCTTTAACCCAAAATGATTCGGCACCTCTCATCACCAGAATCACCCATACGTGCAAAGTCGGCTTTGAGGGTGTCGTGGAAAAGGGGCTCCCCCTTTCTGTTGGGCAGCAATATTGGAGCCCAAAAGCCATATATCAGTGGATCACCCACAACAAGTGGGATCAACGCTTCCTAGCTTCTTACAAGTCAATATAATAACCTCAAGAGCTGTGCAGCTGCTCCTTAGTAAGTGTGACAGAGGGGCTATATCGAAACCCGGAACACGTCGGCGGGCCTAGATGCTAAAAAACCTTCCCTCCCCTTTCTCCCACACTAGTCGTTACCGTAATAAGCCCAATCCACTAGAAACACAGCTTCTGGCTGTGCATTGTCATCCCAGGAAGGATTGGCGTGGCTTTTTTTAAAATGATACTCTAATAAGCATCTAAGCAATAGTAGCGTATTTATAGGTTCATTGGCCACCCTGTTCCATTGAGGAGGAATATAACATATCCATTTAACACGCCGTATCATAACGGTACGACGATATAACTATAGCGGGGTTTCGACAGGGTTGAAAGCAATACAACCTGATCTACCGCGTGGCCACGCAATTGCGCAACCTTGGCGCGCAATCCATCCACCCGGCTTAGCTGATTATGGACATCCATCTTTTTGAAGATTTCGAGATGGACATAAATGTCCATGATAAGTAGTTTTTGTGGCGGTGTTGGTCCTGCTGTTAATATAGCCTAGCGGTATATGTGGTGATACTAACAGGTGGCTGTCCGCAATGCCATATAAGGGGTCCTACTTACCCGGAAACGCTTGACATCTTAACATATTACTTCCCCATATCTTATATTTATCCCTTGATAATGAAAGTGGTATATTATTTTCCTTGAATTTTTGCGGTCGTTCTGATATGGGGCTTAGCCTAAGGGGATAGCTATATAGTTAAATGTAAATTATGTATTAACAAACATATTATAATGGTGGTAGATCTTAATTGTGATGTATGTCCCGAATCGCTAGGTATAGTATGTACCTTATCTAGTCTGGTCTGGTATTGCATATACGTATATATAGTGTTCGTTCTGTGGGCTAATGGTAACGATAAAGGAGCTATTATTGTAGGCGAACAAAAGGGAGACAACGTTGTTAAACAGCATGCTCATTAGCAATGAGTAAACTTAATCGGATTAGATAAAATTTACAACATACCTTGACGATGTTCAAACAGCACGAAATTCCTAATCCTAATCGCGTCCCAGATCGACCGAACAGCCAGACGAAAACAGACAAAGATAGACAAAACCCCGCCGCCGTCCTTTCCAAGCCGCGAACTTACCTCAGCGAAAGTTTTCCGTAGAAAGAAGGCAAGCATTGCCAATTCCAAATCTCGCCGCTATGCAAAATGCAGTGCACCCCGAAAACGACACGGTTAACTTATTAGGGGCGAGATGGAACCGCGCGCGACTGAAGCAGAGCCATTGGTGCAGCCACATACAGGGTGTGATGATGCTGGAGTGCTGGGCGCTAGCTAGCCTTTCCAGTACTTCCCACCGCCAAAGACCTGGGCCATACTTGGAAAGGCAGGGGATATCTGTCTCTGTCTGCTTGTCTGGGGTATGTAGTAGTCGTAGTAGATCGTCGAAGTAGTGGTAGGTGGGTGGGATGGGGTAGAGGGCGTCTGCGTATGTGTGTGTATTGTTGAGCAAGTGTAGCTGGAAGAGGAGGGATGTCAATTACCTAACTAATTGGGGAATAAGATCAAGACTGGTGGACGGAAGATGGCACTTACCTGAAAACTAGATGCCGATTGAGTTGAATGTCGAGTCATGCTTGGTGGCCGGACTGCGTATGGGTGGATATGTCAATTTTGAAAATAATATGGCGGGGCAAATAAGTTGGAAGGCAGTCGGTTTATTTGCCTGTTGTCAAATGTATTGGGTTGTGTATTGCTTTGTTGCTGGGGACAACGTGCCAAAACACTCAGCTACAAGGAAAAGTAAACATCAAATGCGGATGGGAAGAAATCGTTCGAACACGAAATCAATAGGTGCTTGCTTACCTGAGCAATCAGCAAATTTTAATTTTCCTCGACTAAATAATGCGTGGGCGCGTCAAATCATCTAAAGCTAAATAGATGCAAATGTTAGTTAGGCGAAATAGATAGGTAAAAAGCTGGAATTTAGATTAAGTGGAAGCCAATACCAAAGGGAGGATGAGATGGATGAAGGAACCGTACCTCGCATACTTCGAGTGGCAGACATATGGGATGGTGGATAATGTTTTGATGAGCGCGTGTTTTCCTGAAAGATAAATACCAGGTTAAAGCAGATAGGAGATATACAGTAGAAAACTTGAAAAGATAAATGCCATGGTAGATGATTAAGGTCGAATATCAAGGTTAATGTTATATAGAATAAATAGATAAGAAAATATAAATAAAAGTTTGGGAGCGGGAGGATGTTGGAGTTTTTGGAAAAGGGTAAAACTGTTTAAATATTCGAATCCTGGGGAGAGATGCTGGTGCATAATAAGCCAAGACCAGGATCTGGGGTTAAACCCGATTTGGATGCCCTGGAGAACTCCCGATTGGTCTCCCCAGATTCTCCAGATTTGACAGCCTTTAGAGCCGCACTAAACCAAAACAAGCCTTGATTCGGATGGATCGCCCCGCACCACTAGCCGAGTACTTCGATACCGTATTATCTCTCAAAATTCGCCGAAAGCTAATGTAAAACTAATTAATGCAAGGATATCCCATTTTTATCTGTAACAAGATGCCCTTTTCCAGTTAGCTTTTGCTTGCCGTAAATGGCCTACAGCCAGATTGGAAATAAGCGAATGTGGGGAAATTTGTTACCTAAGAAAAATTTAGCGTTACGTTAACTCTGGATAGATTTCGAAAGATAATACGGTATATATCGGATTTTTGCGTAATCCTGGTCTCAAATTTGTTAAAGCGGCCAAGCAATAAGCTGCGATATTTTACAACGACATCTTTTACAATCTTACGTCTTGCAGATAGCGTTCTACGGCTTCTGGAGAAACTCTAATAATTTCGAAGACCCGGCAATTTATTAACATTACATAGTTTATACTTAGTTAAACACCTGCTTAGGCCTTGACTTTACGTAGAAAAAGGATTATTTAGATTACGGAGGTCCCGTTAAGACTTAATGGGGCTGGTTAAGTCATACCACCCTTGCCCTAGGCATCCCCTATCAATAAATTCCTTAGTTAAGCTACTTATCCTGAAAGCTAAAATTAGGATATGCAAAACATGGCCAAAGTAGACCGTAGCTTGGCGGTTGAAGGACTCGAGTCCCATGGTACATAATGGTAGGTTTTCATGCTCTTTGATTTAACCAGCGCGCCTCACTTGCCACTTCAAAGAGCAAAGCAAATCCTTTGCACGACAGACCCAGCCCCAATTGTAACCGACTGCGAACTCGGAACCCCGCATCCCCCCGCGGTCCGGGCCCCCCTAACCCTGGGCAAGGCGAATAAACAGCGGTGCAGGACATCTTATTCCGATTAAGTATAACGTTCTTTGGTAAAGGAGAAAGTTGGAAATTCATAGCCAATAAGAAGATATACTTGTTGGGCTGTATTGCTATGTTGAAAGATAAAGCGGCAGCTGGTTGATTAAAGGGGGCTTCCAGAGGAATACAGACGGTAAGGATGGCCTCATACTCGGAAAATCATCATGCCCCATAGTTACTAGGCTTCGGGAGACATTAAAAATTAAAAATTAAAAAATGATAAAGGGGCAGGGTACCTCTCCATCTCGGCTACCAGACCATTCGTATCTATTACCATCTTGGCAATAACGAAAGCTGTACATCCCAAAAGAACATTACATTCCGTTTAAACCCATTGTTAATAAAATGCTCTGTAACTTAGCCACCCGGAAAGGTCCTTATCAGCTTAAGATAGGCTCCTAGCCGCCGCATTTAAGGGGAATCGTACGAAGATAATTTAAATGATTTTGGCTAGCTTTGAAAAAATATCAAATAAAGCTGGTATATTTCTTCGATTATTATAGTTAATAAATACGACGATACCTTGCTGCTAATTACATTTATCCCGTTGCCAAACCGTATGCAATTTATAAGCAGCTATTGGGATTATTCTTCGGACCTTTAAGCATTATCCAAAGGCAAAACGTTGTTCTGAAACCATGGGGCAGTACTATGATGGATTACTTAAAGAGGTAAAGCAAACAGTTAAGGCTTGATTAATTATCTTATGATTGGAACCGGGAGGCCTGTACTAAATTATAATTCCAGTTCTGGCGATTTTAGTAATCCCGCCCTATTAAGGCGTCTTAGATTCTAAATAAGAAACGGCGTCCCTCCGCTCACCTTCTTGTCATAAAACTATAGATACGATTGTGAATAACTAAGAAAATTCCAAGACTGCGAATGCTCGGGGTAACCGACTAGCATAATCGCCACAGATAGGAGGCGAGTTCATTAAGAGATGGTGAGCTCATGAAGGTTTCATTTCCAGTCGTTTGCTTCTTTATGTAAACAAAAGCAAATGTACGTAATCGACCCTAATGACCAAAACTGGTCGTGCTTCTGACCGGAACAAGAACAAAGATATTGCTACCTCACTGAGATCTTCAATCCGATGTGGTGTAAGGGTTAGCATGATGGATTCTCACTCCATTGATCAGGGTTCGAATCCCTGCATCGGAGATTCTTCTTTTTTCCCCACTCTCTTCTGACCGGTTTGTAGTTTGTAGTTGTTGCAAATGATGCAATACCTGCCTAGCTTATGATAGATTCTACTTTCTGAACCCTGTACTCGATATGTCTCGCAATTGCTGCATTAACTATCAAACTAAGCAATTTGTGACGAAGTATAAAACCAACATTTTCTATATTAGTTTGCTAAATTACTGTATGAAAGCAGAGAGAAACGGCACTCCTGTGAAGTGCATCGAGCCCTGTATATGCCACCCCAATATTTTCCGTAACGTACTGGAACCATCTCTGATTTCGGAGACGAGGCTCTCAACTGAGCAACGCTAATTATACCTATGACTCTGTGTTAGGGCTTGACGTCCGCACTACCTATTTCAGCATACGTCATCTGTCGGCAACGTTCACTATTGGAGGCCAATCTTTTCGTGAGGAAATGTGAGACCCTGA
Source organism: Monosporascus cannonballus (assembly GCA_004154925.1). NCBI lineage: Eukaryota > Fungi > Ascomycota > Sordariomycetes > Xylariales > Monosporascus > Monosporascus cannonballus. The sequence continues at coordinate 125,586 of QJNS01000129.1, read as the reverse complement.
CATCACACACAGAAGCATATAACTAAAGAAGAAGTGTATTAAAGGTTGCCTGACCTCTAGAAGGTCTTTTATAGAAGGTGGAGGTGGTGAACCCTCCTTAAATACAGATAAAAACAGTGGTAGCCAAGAGATAAGAATACCAGAGTGGCCGAAGCTATTTCCACTAGCCGGTTAGCTAACTAAGCCATGGCGTTGCTAGGTTCAACAGGAAACCCCCAAGTCTCCATTATATTGCTGGTTAATTACGCTCTCAACTCTCCAACCTGAATGGGGGCTTACTTTGATACTCATCTTCTTCAGCCTAGGATTGACTTCTAGTGCTGGAGTAACAGGTTATCCGTTTCTTCAATGACCAAATGGCATACCGCCTCGGCTAAGACTGCCAGGATATAGGGTACAATTCAGCGACCCTCTCCTAGATGGCCGGGAGTGGCATTATGGGCAACGCGGTCCGCTAATAGTAGGCGAGATGAACACAAGAGAGATAGGTCTAACGAAGGCTGCCTCACGAGCGGTTAGATTATCATGATTGGAATATGTCATTACGGAATCCTGAACCTAAGTCCAGTCCTAGCATCATCCTTATTACATAACTATCCATAAGATATTGGATCCATCATTGGTCAAATTCACCTGCGTGCAGGATGTCCGTCGGATGGCCATTCATCTCCTCCCAGATCGCTCTCGGGTCGAGCTCGAGATCTCTTGTTTCCACTGAATCACCGCTGGCAGCGAGCTCCTCGGCAGCGTCTTCACGCGCGATTTGCACTGCGACTGGATTAACAAATGTCACAACCATCGACCGGAACATAGAACACCTACCGTGCAGATAGACCGCTGTCCGCTTCCCAGAGAAGAGCGCATGAGGAATATTCGTGACGTTATCCGAGTTGGCATCACCGATGGCGTAGACGCCTGGAATGTTGGTCACCAGTCCCCTTGTCGGGTCGACCGCGAGACGGTCACCCCACAGCTCCACACCCATCTCTTCTCCGAGGCTGGACGCCTGCGTATTGGGGAAGCTGGCGAAGAAGGCGGCCCTCTCCACCGACTCGCCGTCGGGGAAGTCCACCCTGAACAGGTCCTCCTCGGGATACGTCGGCAGACTCGGGTCCGCACCGGTGTCGCCGCCATCCTTGAGCCGCGTGATGGAGGAGATGGTGCGGTTCTCCAGCGTCACGTTGTGGTTCTCCAGGAACTTCACCCAGTCCGGGAAGCTCTCCTCCGTGGCCGCGCGGGCCTGGGGCGTGTCGGTCCCGTTGACGAAGGCGACGAGGTCCGTGTTCAGCGTCAGGATCTCCCGGACGAGACCGGGGGCGTCCTCCAAACTACCGAGGAGGCCCAACGTCTGGTCGGCGTGCTCGTGTCCGTCGCACCAGGGGCACCAGTAGATTCCTTTCCCCCAATTTTCCTCTATACCCGGCGTCCCCGGGAGCAAATCTCTCAGTCCGGTTGCGAGTACAACCTTGCGCGCCTGCACCTGATCCTCTTCGCCCGTTTCGCGGGTTTTCGTGACAGTGAACAGAGTATTGTTGTTCAGCGACTCAATTTTAGTGACTGTTCCGTTGACCATTGCTACGGTTTCGTAATGGTAGAGCTGTTCACGGGCTGCCCAGCGGTAGTATGCTGGTGTGACTCCTATGATGTGTCAGCATATTGATGCAATTCAACCACATCCAATGCTCGGCCCACCATCAAAGCCGATGAGATCGTGCATATGTCTTGTTGGGCCGTTGCGATATTCTCCCGAGTCAATCAAAAGGACATTTCTCCGCACACGGGCGAGTCCACTCAGTGCACTTAGTCCTGATGGGCCTCCTCCGACAATCACGGCGTCATACGGCACGGGGTTTTGACGAGCGATGACTGTAACCCCTGCGAGGGACAGCAGTGGCAAGCACGCTATAGTACAGAGTTTCCTCATATTGGCTGACTCGACCTATTTACCTCGGCAGCTGATGATGGTTCTTGGCTTTCGTAGGAAAAGTAGCAGAGGTTGCGCGGGTTTTATAGACCAGCCTGTATAAGCAACAGCTCGGGAGGCAAAGGATCGGATGCGAGACCCTGAAGATCGCTGTCCAACCTTCCAAGACAAGAAAGCTTGGTGAACCACGACATGTTGCCCCTATCATCCTACCATCCATATTTGTCGATTTCTGTGTAATACCATGATGATACGAGCCGTCCCGCATAAGAGCGTCAGGCGCCTAGAAGTTAATCACTGCAAAGAGCCGAGTATCAGTTACTTCATTAAAATCAGGCCCCATTTTGGAGATTGTGGCTGCGCCTGCGGCGCAGCTATGGCTAGGTAATTTTTAATACCACGTTAACCTAATTCGTAAAGGACTAATAAAAATAACAAAACCTCCAAAGTAAGGCTTAATATTAAGCTATGATTTTTTAGTTCCGTTTTGTACGTTTTTATATAAGTTTTTAAAGGTTTTCTTTAAAAACTTATAACGGCTATGCAGTTTAACCAATTATTAAACCTAAGTCGTACGGGTTTATGTTAGCAGAAATATCGTGGGAATCTGAACAATAATACAGTAACTTATTACGTTTCGTAATATTAAAAGTACCTTAAGTAACGAATTATTATTATAAGCTAATATTGTCTATATTATAGAAGTTATAAGGATATATATTTATCCGGCTTACTAGCTTATTATCAAAAAGTTGGTAATCCGGCTTACTGGCTTATTATCAGTAAGTTAATGATCCGTTTTACTGGCTTACTATTAGTAAGTTGGTGATCCGTTATGTGACCTAACCTACTTGGTTTTCTTGGCTTTTTCCTGCTACGACCGTTTTTGGAGGGCGTAATTTGTCAGGTCGTAACACGACCTCCTCTCTTCCGAAAATCTTGCCCTCAAAATTTCTTTTTTTTTTGGTAAATCTTTCGCCCTTTTAATCATGTCTGGCCGTATTTCTAAACGTCGCGCCCGTAAAACCGAATAACGTTATGCCTTAGCTAATTTGATTGAAATAAAGGGTTTCGAAACCATACCGTATTCTTTTTGTTCTTCTAAGAATTTTACTTGTCAAATGATAAAAGGCGTTTTTTGTTGTAAGCAATATATGCGTTACGGCCGATCGTATAATGGGATAGGCGTTTCCATCTCCATGGTTAACCATTATGTCGCGAAAGTTCGTCGTCTGAAAAAAAAGGAATTAGCCGCCGAAAAGGTCTTATCCGATTCTTTTGCCCGGTTGTTGCGTATTTGTCGTCAGCGGCAACAGTACCAAGCATAGAGTGCTAAGCTTATTAGTCGCGCTTTCCAATCCTTAAACGAGTGCGACAACTTTGTGCGTTACGAAACGGAAGCGATAATAAAGGTTTAGGTTTTTAGGGGTATAGAGATAATTAATTGAAGTTCCGTCAATTCGTAAACGCCGCTTTTGCAAAATGTTAATTAGAACGCGATTTTTAGCTTTATCGTTATTAATAAAAGTTTTTTAATAGGCGTTAAATATTTTTGAGATTTTTCGCAGATTTTTAAGTATTTTCGGAATTTGGGTATTTTTTATACGGAATTAGGTATTAGGTAAGATTTTTTTTTCTCTTTATATCAAATATTTTTTCATTTTATATATTGTGTCATTTGTTATTTTTATATTACGTTGTACTGTATATATTTTCATTGAACTTGTCGTGACTTTAAATAAAAAATATGAAAAATTAAATAAACTTTAACTTTCGGTAAAAATTTTAATTTATAATTAGTTTCTGAAATTTTTTTAATATTTTAATATAAATCGATATATTTAAAATCAAATTTGTATTAGATTTTTTCGTTTAAATGTTTTTAGTAATAAAATACTTTTTTTTCGAAAATTCGCTTTTTTAATTACTTTTTATTATAACATTTACTTATTTAGTTATATACGAATTTTAAGTTTGTTTTTTTTGGTATAATTATTTTAATCATTTCGATACAAGGATTATTTTACCCTTAATGAATTAAAGGTATATATTTTTATAAATATTTAATATAAATTTAAAATTTACCTATAGTAAACTTATTTTAAAACTTTTATAATAATTAATAATATAAATTAATTAAATAATAAATATTTTAATAATTTAAACATTTTATTTATAATTAATATAATATCGTGAATAGTTTTTAATATTTAATTTAACCAAATTATTTATTCGGCTGTTTAAAGTATAAATATATTAAATAATTTACATTTTAAGTTCATATATAATCTAAAGCCTTTTTAAAATTTGAAAATAAATGTTATTGTTTTATTTAAAATGTTGTCGCAAAATAATTCATATATATTAAAAATAGTTTTGAAAAAAATATTATTATTTTACATGAATATTTTTGTAATATAATAAAATATAAGAAAATTTCGTAAACCGATTAACAATAACGAAAATGTTATCATAATACATTTTTACTATTAAACTTTCGAATAACAGAATTCAATAATAAAATTTATAATAATTAAATTTTGTAGTTCTTTTAAAACCGGTAATAATTATAAATTTTTGTAAGGTTTATACCGTTCTGTCTTAATTTTATTATAAAATTTATATTATCGTCGTATTTGGTAAATTATTACTTTTCTTTTAAAAATATAAATACTTTAAAATTATTTTAAAGTTTTAGATTTCTCTAAATACTGGTATTATTAATATTTATATATTTGACGTATTAAGTTCAGTTAATAAGTTTCCGAAATTTATATTTCTTTTTATTTTTCATCTTTAGATAAATTATTATTACATTTTTTAATTGTTTCGTATATATTATATAATATAATTCGTATCGTTATAATTTGGCATATATAAAATTCCTTTTTAAAATACTATTAAAAATTGTATAATTAATATGAATTGATTTTTTTTAAGTATAATTGTTTATTTAAGCTCTATATTTTGAAAGTTTTTAATTCTTTTTATAAATAATAACGAAATTAAAGTTTGTTATTTTTTTATATATTTTAATTATCGTACGATAAGTTTGTTGGTCGTAATAAAACAAATAAAATTTTTATAATCTATATAAACTTTAACTTAATCCAAACCCTTTTTTAAAAAAATTATTTGAACTTTCGAAATGCCACAACTATAGCTATAAATTTTTTTTATTTGAAATATCGTAATTAAATTCGATTCCCTTTAATCTATATAAGAAAAATACAATAGGATATAATTTGCCTTAATTATTCCGTTATTCGATTACTACGCTTAATACGTAATACGAAATATCGGTTTTTAATTTAACGGAATGTATTAAATTGTACATAATTAATATGAGCTCGTTAATAATTATATCTTTAATTTTTTTAAAAGGCGTTTATTACTTATAGCGTTTATAAAATATTTTTTAATAAAATTAATTAAAAATATAGTAATTTTGCTAAATTTTTGAATAACTTTTCTATAATAATTGGCGAATTCCAGGAACGTTTGTATCTTTTAAACCGTAATTAACGTTTATTATTTTATATTATAACGTTTTTTCAGGTTTATTTTAATATATTTCGATATAATAACATATTTCAGTTGTTCTATTTTTAATTTATGGAATTAACGTTTTTTTGTTAGTTAATAATTTCGTATTATATAAAACTTAAAAAATCTTATAAACGTATTTTATGTATATTTTTTCTCTTTTTGGAAAAATAAAAGTATTATCAAAACAATAAACGATAAAAATATTGAAATATTTTCGTAATATATAATTAATTATTTGCTAAAGATTTTTAATACGTTCCTAAATCTTATTAATATATTCAAGTATTTAAATATTTCGTATTTCGTTTTAAAAATTATTTTTTTCGTATTTTTTCTTAATTTAAATAAGTTTAATTTTATTTTTATAATTAAATATTATAAATTATTTAATTCCGTAAAATTCGTTTTTATTTTGATAATTAAGAGTAGTAATTTTTAATTTTTAGTAATTATATTATTTATTTATTAGTAATTAATTATAAGTTATACTTTTTCGTTTTGTTTAGGTATAAAACAATATAGGACATCTTGCTAATAATTTCTAAAGTCGAATATATCTTTTTTGTAACCGATTTTCTAGGTATTTTTTAAAAGCGCATAATTTATTTTTATTACAGTTATATATAAGGTAAAATTTCATTAATAAACGTCTCTTAAAAATTACTTTATCATCTTATTCGTTATGTTTTAATAATTTCGTATCGAATTCTTTTTTAAAAAGTTATTTATATTTATAATATTATAATAAAATATTAATTAAGTTTCTAACTTTTAGGCTTATTATTTTAGGTCGTTATTTAATTGCTTTAATTTTGTTTTAATAATAATAATAATACATTATGTTGTTTTTAAATATTTATTTTCTTTTTTATATTTTATACTTTTAAGTAATAATGTATCTGTTATATTTTTATGTCTATAGTTGTCGCTATTTTCGATGGAATATTAAAATATTATTTTTGTAAATTTAACGTATTGACAAAATATAAAACGAATTTTTTTTCTAGTCAATCTATTATTAAGTAAAGCCTTGTATTAATATATATATAATTTTTAAAAAGTTATATTATAACTTTAAAGTAAAAGAAGAATAAAAGTAATTATTTAATATTATTTTATTTTAAAACTTTCGAAATAATTAATTTCGCGTAAAATATATGTGTTATCGTAAACGAAATTCTCATTTTCGATATTTGTAATTATTTAAAGTTTTAATTTATATCTCTATAATAATTTGAACTTATTAATTATATTTGGCATAATATAATTTTCGCTTAAAGCTCTGTAATTTATTATTACGATATACTAATATATTTTAGTCGTATATCTAAGATAATAAGAGTATTAGCGGTTTTTATTATCGTATTTAAAGCTTTTTTTAGGAATGTCTTTTAATTTTTAAGAATTTCGTTATTTTATGCCTTTTTTATAGGTAATTGTTTTTAAAATATTTTCGAATTTATTGAAATTTATCTATATTTTGTCATATAATACGTTAAGTTGTTATATTTGTCGTTTTTGCTAGCATATTAGTTCATCAAATTAAATTAATAATTTTAAAATTTATTACAATTATTTTCATTATTAAATAAAATATTTCTTTTTATAATATATAATATTCTATTAATTATTTTATAATTTATTGTTATTTTAAAAAGGTTTTTAAATACATTGTTTAAGTTTTTTTTAAAAATATCTATTGTTCTTTAAAATGTTTTATTAATATCAATTAAACTAAGTTTATAATAGCTTTCTAATAATAATTTTACACGATATTATAAAGCAACGTTTTTACGGTTTAATAATTACATTAATCGTAAACGCAAAAAGGGTTTTTTTTACGGATATTGCTTTTTTTTATTTAATTTTATAAGGCCGTTCGTTTATCGATTTTTTTTCTATAAAATAATAGTTTAAAAATATCGATAGTATTACTTATTTATCTTATTATCTTTAATTTACTTAACATAATCGAAATTTTCAATGTATACGTTTAATACGCTAATATATAAACTTTTTTTACTCGTTATATGCTAAAAAATGCCGTTATTTGCAATATATAACGTTTATTTTACTATATCGGTTAAAAGTTCTAATGTAAATATTTTTCGTTTATTTATAATATTTTTGAAATTATTTCTTAAAGGCGTTTTGGTATTGTTTGTATATGTTCTATGCCAGCTTTTTAATCTGTCTTATTTTTATCAAATATTTTGTTATGATAATCCTTATTTATATTAGGCCTAAGTGATATTAATAACCTTGTTATTATTTTTCTTTAAATTATTTTTCTAGTAGGAGTATCCAGTTATTTTATCGTAATTTCTCAAGGTTTTTGTAAATACTTTAATAATATCTTATTTTGTCACAATTATATTATTTAATTAAGGTTTTATATTTACGTTAACTCGTTTCGAATTATATGGCTTCTAGCGATATTTCGTAAAATATAAGTAATTTCTTGCGTTTTTTTTCTTAATTAGCCGATTATTCTTTGTACCTTAAAATATATTATCTTTTTTTCCTATACGTCGTTCGTATAAATTATTATTAATTTTGACGACTTCGATAATCTAGGGATTTAAAGGTTTAAATTTTAAAAATTTCATAATTTTATTTTTAATGTTATTCTTTAATTGTTTATAAAATATATCGATTAAATTAACGCTTTTATAATCCATTTATTTTGCTTTAGCTAGAAGGTTCCTAAAAGTAATAACACATTTCGAAATAAATTCTTTTTATTAAAATTTCAAAATTTATTATATAATCGTCCGCTTTTTCTTCAGATTTTTAAAATTACCTTTTAATTTCTTTTTCGAAATTTACGTAATCTGAAAAAAAATTCCTATTAACTTTTTCTTAATTAACCTTAATGTTTTTTAAATAATCTCTTATAATTAGCTCGAACCCGTTTAAGGTATTTTTCGTAAGAAAAGTTTTTGCGACAAGAATTTTATTTACGAGTTTAGCCAAATTCTGAAAACGAAAATATGTTCGTATCTAAATAAAAGAAAATTTGTATATTTCCTTTTTTATCATAGGGCTACTGTTTTTTTAACTCGTATTATAATATAAAAATACGTATTAAAATAGCTGCCGCTTATTTTGCAAATTATTAAATTTATTTTTTAAATTTTTTGATTTTGGCCGAAAGTTGTACAATAGCAAAGAATATTTGAGCATTAGTCGATATCTTAATTAAAAATCATTATTTAAATTTTAACGGTATTATTAAATATAAATCGATAATGTATAATAATTATACGATTTAACTATTTATTAACTTAAGTTGTACGAGTTTATATTTATAAAAATATCGTAAAAATTTAAATCATCATATAATAATTTATTACTTCTTACAATATTAAGATTATTTTAAATAACAAATTATTATTATAAACTAATATTATTTATATTATAGAAATTATTAACGTATATATTTATTGGGCCTATTAGCTTATTATTAATTTGTTAATAATCCGGCTTACTGGCTCATTATTAATAAGTTGGTAATCCGTCTTACTGGCTTACCATCAGTAAGTTGGTGATCCGTCACATAATCTGACCTACTTGGTTTTTTTGGCTTCTTCCTACCACGACCGTTTTTGGAGACCGTAGTTTGTAAGGTCGTGACATATAAATATAATAATAATAATAACTTTTTCTAAAACAAATACAATTATAAAGATATATAGTTTTAAAAACGCTCTTTAACCATATTTATAACTTTTTAATCGAGGCTGATTTGGTAAAATGTTTTAAAAAAACTAAATTAAAATTTTCGTTTTATTTATATTTTTAATCGAAACGTTCTTATTATTATAATAATATAAATACCGTATATAATATTTCTAATAAACTTTTTAAAAGTAATATTATATAGAAAATGCTCGTATGATTATATTTTTATCCGTACGGATATAATTGTTATATCGTAACTATAAAAGCGTTTCGAATTTAATTACTTTTAATTTATTTATACTTATAACGTAATAACGATAACCCGTACTGATAAAAGTATAATTACACGAGGTTTTTATGTTAAATTACCCTCAAACGGCTTATAGCAATATAATATACGTAAAATTTACGTTATCGTAATTATAAAAATATTATAGTCGATAATTTTACCGAATTTCAACTTAATTATATTAATTTTAATTTTTATTAAAAAAACTCGAAAAAGTTTTTATATGCATATTAGCTTATATTAAACGTATATTTAAAATGTCGAATTTATTCGATTTTAATTAATTATAAAAATTTTAAAAAAAAATTTTTAAAATAAAATATATAGAACGAAAACGTTTTTCTGCAACTTGAACTTAACTTTCGTTAGCTCGTTACGGGGATACGTTATTTAAGTAGTCAATTTTAGCGCCTTGGCGTAATACATAGAAATACATCAAAATAGAAACGAGCCAGCAGAGGCCTGAACTAGCTGAGGTAAAGTATCAGATGGGGGAACCAGTGCTGATCCAGTTCGATTGGCACTCGCTTTTCTAGAATGGGCCGCTTGCTGGGATGAGCGCAGATCTGCCACGAAAGAAAAACCGAGATGCAATCCAGGAAAAACAAGCTGCTACAAGACACGCCTTGGTTGACAAGATCATTGCGGTGGCTTAATTTCAGTCTACCACAATGTGACGCGGTCATCGGACCGTAAAATTTGGGCATGACTGAGCAGGTGAGTCCTTGCTGCGTCTGGTCGATCAACTGCCGCATTTGGGTCAATATTACCGCCCTCAACAATAAACGCAGGCCGCTATTGAAAGGGTGCGCCCCCCGCACTGCGCAATGCCACTGGTGACGAATCTTCTTACCGTCCAATTCGGGCAGATAGAATGTGTGACCGAATTATAGGTGCAAAACACACAATAGTTTTCTTAGTAAACTTTATGTGGAATTTACCTTGTCGATGCGGAACATAGAAGTACGTTTTAGATGTTTTTACGACTCGTCTTTCTCGCGTCGGTGCTCTCCGAGAATTGCGCAGCGATAGACCCTTCGGGTGCTTTGTCGCAGTATCTGCATCTGGCCGCTCTGGTGTCAGATCACGACGGCAGGGCAGCCTTTCGCTACTGGGAGATGGCTTTTTCTCGAGATATCCCACGGTCGATGTCTCCAATGTCTCCTATGTCGTGATACCTGCATGGGCGAATGGGGGACTCCACAAGCCATCATATCCGATGTCTGTCTTGTTAAACTATTGAACCCAAAATGGTTTAAGGAGCTAATAGCCGAAATCAGGTTCTTCGTGCTCCTATCAGGTCTCGCACACGTTACCTTACTGGGAGAAAGATGCGACTTATGGATTAAGCCAGGTTCAACGGATTCATGATCGCGGATGAGCAGTCAGTCGCGAATGAAGTCTTGCCAACGCACCTTGTTATCAAGAAAGGATTCGCGAACAGCAGGCATTCACCAGTGACGGAGAACAGGAGCCTAGGATAAATGCGCAGCAAGTTCTCGGTAAGGTGCTTCGGAAACTACCTAGGCCTTTAATGGAGGGCAAATACTATCTCCATGGCAATACTGATACCCGGGCCAAGAATAGGACATGCGTTAAAGCAAGTCTTAAAAACCCTTTATGGCATAGGATTATTTAAAATACTAGATGTCGGTTTTACGAAAGACTGTTCACCCATGCTTGCTAGTTTCTTACCGAGTACATTTTAAGCAATGGAAACCCCTATCTCTGAACTGAGGCAAACTATCCACCTATCGAATCTGCATCGAGCCGAAAAATGTGAGGCCCCACACTATGTCGGGACACTATCAGTTCTTATAGCACCACCTATACGGAGCACGTAGCCCACTTCCCATTGTGAACCAGATGCCGGTGCCCTTATACAGTATGGTGTAGTGCAGCTGGACTTCGTAGCTGAACATGGACCCACAACAGCTGAAACCCTGCCCATCAGTAAATAGATAACGATGAGGAAATGATCGTCCCTCATATTCCACGTATAATTAGCGTTTGAAATACACGACATCTGAATATCTGAGAACCATGTTGCATACTGACAGCTGGAGCACCCCTGTGTTCCAGTATGCCACTTTGAGTTCAAAGCCACGCACGTTCCGACTAGTTAAGCTTCTCCCGCAAGTTAGGTCGTCCTTCCCGCCATTCGGAAAGACTGTGCGCGTTCAAATAATAGAAGAGAGTCTAGACGATCCCCATCCCTTCAGTGCACTGTCCTACACCTGGGGCAATGTCGGGCGAGGACCGCCCAACAGGAAGGTCATCGTTGAAACACCTGAAGGCCAACGAGACTTAAGGATCTACGAGCCGCTCGAAACGGAATTACTTAGCCTGGTCAAGGGCGGGACCGCAGAGCTTCCGCTCTTCATCGATCAGATTTGCATAAACCAGGCCGACGAGGACGAGAAGGCGAGCCAGGTGAAGTTGGTGGGCGACATCTACACCAAGTGTGAGCGCGTCATCGTCTGGGGCCCAAAACGCGGTAGTCGGACGAGTATTTCACTTTCACCTCGGAAATATGTAGCGAGGGTGTCCTAAGCCGTGTCACGGGCCCGAACGTCGGCCATTTCCTGGAGGTCTTCGACGCGGTCGTGGATTCGACCGTCGATGTCGGTGGTGTCGTGCGCGAGGATCGGGACGATATCCTGCGGCTCGTCCGGCTCTACGGTCATCGCTTTCCGATTCGCGGCGCCGTTGACGTGCTCGGGCGCCCTTGGTTCAACCGCCTCTGGGTTGTTCAGGAGGTCTGTCTTGCGCCACAAGTTGTGTTCACCTGTGGTAGCTACTCGCTGTGCTTTGACTGTTTCCGCGCCGGCATACTTTTTTATACCATTTGGAATAAGGCAAACCGGGAGTCTCTTGTTCTTAGTCCTGAGGTCCCTCGTAATCTAGCGCTCGTGAGCTGACGTCCTAGCAGTATGTTTGCATCCCTTATGAATGCTATCTTCACCAACTCCTCTTGCTCGAATACGGGAAGCTCGGGTATATTGAGCTGAGGCTTACGCGAAGAAACGTTAACCCTCGTTAGTTATTGGGTCCACAACTTCAAACCATCAATGTCCAAAAAGGAGTTGCATCTACGGAAGAGTATCTTCACTCTCAACCAGTCATTCCTCCGTATCTTCCAGCAACGCAAGGCCATCCACCAACAGGCGTCATTCATGTCGCTTTACGACCTAGTGATCAAGTATAGCGTCAACGAAGAGGGGTTTAAGGTAGGTGTCAAACTGCCAGAAGACCGAATCTTCGGTCTTTTAGGTCTGGCCAGAAGCGATGAGATCAAAGACAACACGAATGTGGACTACAACAATCTTAGAAATGTGTACACGAGATTCGCGGCCTTAGCCGCCAGGCACAACCTAGATGTTCTCTTGTTCTCCCAGAAGTCTGACTTAGACGGCGACCTACCATCCTGGGTCCCCGACTGGTCTATGTCTTGTCTAAGGACGCCATACGGGTACTCAAATTTGACGACGCCGGTTTTCTCCGCGGGTGGGAGCACCATTAGCCAACCGCCCGTTGCCGACGTAGCACTGGGTAGGCTGACTGTTCAGGGGCTTTCTGTCGACCGAGTGAATCGAGTAGGGGTACACGGGATCCAGCGAGATGCGACGAACAATTCGATACAGCAGATAGATTACCCTTCGGTCGTGAGATTCTCCGACGAGATCAACGAATTCTTGGGGTTGGCACGGAAGATCGAGGAGTCTCGTTCTCGAGATGCTCCCGACCAGCAACTCCGTGATGAAGTTGCTATCCACTTAACAGACGGTGGCTTGTCGACCAGACAGCTCCTCGCCACGTTCGACCCTACTACCACCCAGGGAACACTAGGGAAAATACACCATCGCGTCTACCGTCAGGGTCAGGTAGAGATCAACGCCGAGCTCAAACGACAGTCATACAGCATCACCCGTATCATCCGGACGGTCGGGATCGTGCCCTGGTACTGGGTTCCAGCCAGCGAAGTCGACGTCCTGCGACTTTGCGCCACGGACCCGATCAGAGCGGCACGGAAGTGGATGGAGGGCGCGTACAACTTCGTAACCGACATGTTAGGAGTTGTCCGTGCTTCCTCGGCTGTCCAGTTGGTGGCCTGGTTTCGACGCATGAGACGGCGATACTACAGCAGCGTCGACTTCGCCATGCCCGATCGCGAGAGGGTCCCCAGGCGCGTTGGGCTCGACCATGAGCTTTTGGGTACCCGTGAATGGGAGCTCTACACGAGTAATCTGTACAGGACCATCGGAAGGAAGCTATTCTTGACGGAACGGGGCTACGTGGGGCTGGGTCCGGAGCACATGGAGAAGGGGGATGCCGTTGTTGTGCTGGTTGGGAGCAGTGTGCCACATATTCTGAGACCGGACGTAGAAACCGATTCCCTGGTTGGGCCTTCGCAGGCGAACCTGGGTCTCGAAGGTAAAGTACCGAGCGTAGAACCGCGATGGTCGTACGTGGGCGAGGCCTATTGTGGCGGTATTATGGATGGTGAGCTTTTGAAAGAGGAAGGACGGCTTGACTGTGTTCAGTTCCATATCTTCTGATACCAAGTTGGATATGTGTATCAAATGGTGAATGATAGCGACGCTTGATTAGAGAATCGAGATTGCGCGCATGCCATGGAAGTATCTCTATACCATCCTACCCAACTTGCTTGTATCACTTATCACCGTATGGTAAAAGGAGGTCGCTCGGGTGACGCCCAGTAATCTTATCTACACAAGAATAAGGGGTTCCAAAGTTGAAGCCGCGAACTCACTCCATCATTGCTTATCAAGTATCCGTCGGTACATGCGTACGTAAGAGGCCGACGTTACAGCGACCTCTTATTCTCATTAGCTGTAGCCAAGAGGGGACATCCTGGTTGAAAGTTTTTGTGAGCATTTCACCATGATATCTCTAAATACCATTTGCCCCCGCCGTCTATGCCGTGTCTGGGCAGAGTAGGAGAGCTTATACTTCAGAGGAAAGGCTAGAGTGTTACAGTATTATGGTTGCACTAGGTGCTATATCACGTACTCTGCTTCTGCTATCGTCGATTCAGAGCATACCCAGTGCCGAGCTTCGTGCTTTACCCATCTCGGAGAAAAGAATGTGATGTGAACGGCCTGCTCAACGATCACGAGCTGCCCGTGAGACGGATTTTCTATGCCGAGAAAGGAGCCTGGCAGCCGCCCCCGAGAGATAAAAAGCACAAACAGCTCTTGTGGTGGACTTTATTGATGTAGCTTATACTCTCGGCACCAACTACCCGGTCGAACCCCTCTTTCAAGAACGCAACCAGAGATGGCCATGAGACATTTTGGGGCCGGCTCGGTGCAACTTTTGTGTCTTTCCCAGCTTTCCGAGTCCGCAAGTCCAATTGTCATTCTTGGCGGTCCCTTTCTAGAAATGACCAAACCGAATCGCTCAGATAATTGAAATGCCTGAGTGTCCTTTGATGCACATCAGTTAGTCAAAACTGTTGAGCAAGTATCGTCGCTCACTAGTAATCTAGCTTGCGCTAGGGTATTGATGCAGCATACTATACCGCTACTATGAAGAAAAAAAAGAGGTACTATGAGGTAACAGCTCGAAAAGAGCATTTTCGCCGTTTGACGCCAGAGAAGTGAGCCGGATGTGAAGACGGATGCCGCGTGCCGGTCTCTTGGCACTGGACCCTGCGACTACGTGTCACGAGTGAACAACTCGGAGCGGGTGTACAGGATCCACAGGGGAGCCGTCGGATCCGCCCAAGACGATCCGCCCTGCTGTGCGACCCTCAGGAAAGTTTCGCCATACGAAGCAGTCGTCCCAGGACGAGTCCAGACCGACGGCGCCGTGTAATTTGCGGAGCCTCGAACTAAATATGGGGGCTTGGGTCGTCCACACCGGCGGGGTGGACGTCTAAAGAGAATAGCACTACCCCAACCAAGCGGTCAACACGGAGCTGCCGAAGCTGCCATCTATCAAGATCTCTAGGCATATGCGAGGAGGGGCTGAGAGGATACCTTCACCAACCTGAGGTTGTAAATACGGGTATAACATATATTCAGCATTGGCGATCTGCAAGGATCCAGCCGGACCAGGGTCGCTGCTCCGCGTTGATACAGCAATGAAGCAACCCGCCGAGCCTTAAGCTTCGACGAGGATTATGGAGCACCTCATCATGTGGGAAGACAACATTCTCCCCCACACGAGATGGAAACATTCCATGAGGGGCTCGAGATGATACCCCGCTCGCGTGAGGTTCTTAAAGGCGCCGTCGTCCTCGGGGACCAAAAGACCCAGAGAGCTCTGACAAAAGATTCCCCTAGGAAAACAAAAGTTCAGCTTCATCAGACAGAAATCCAGCTTCTCAAGACACAATGTCGTTCCATATTTCCGCCGAAGACATCGCCGTTCATGATGGCCATATCCTCAGAGCCCGGCTCCGCAACGAGGGCGGCGAATTGGTCGACGCCGAGATCGACCTGGACGAATGCATCGGTAACGACAACGGTATGTCCTCACGTCTCCCTCCCCATCTGTGAATCTGTTGTCTCCGGGCATAGTTAGCTGACATATCTCTTCCCGCAGGTCGCTTCGATTGGAGCGGAAAAGGTACGCTGCTAATTGCAACACCCGACATCCCAGCACACCGAGCGGTCTTTATCTGACATGGCCTATATTGCAGAATTCTCCCATACTGCCGAGGACATAAGCTTCTCCATCGAGGGCGGCGACAGCGTTCCCGTCCTCCGCGCCCGCCTCAGGGACGTCAACGGTGAATTCCATAACGCTGACGTCAACCTCTCCGAGAGGATCGGCAACCAGAACGGTAGCTTCGTCTTCAGTAAGTGGGGACCTAAATCTCCTACCCCGATGATGCGGCTATGCTCTTTTACTGCGCTGCCCAACCCGAGGTTACGGGTCTCGTCCCCAGGACCTCGGTCACGTCTTCTCCCCTACCTTTCCAGCATGGCAGTCCCATTTTCTTTTCCGTTTAATAATGGTAGCCACGGGATATGCTGACAGCAAGTCGCAGCGTAAACAGTCTCCAAGACAGGGAGAGGGCTTCTCTGCTTTAATAGCATCAACTTCTACACGGCTGCCTAGAACGACACCTGAGGACTGCGAGCCGCACATGTAAGGTTCGGCATGGGGTAGCATTAGGGTTATGATTAATAAATGATATGTCAAATTACAAATAAGGAGACTATGCCAGCGTGTGAACGGTAATCAAGTTGTACAATGAAAGTAATCCAAGGATAGGTAAGCTATCAACTTCGGACCCGTGAAAAGGAGAAATATGCATAAAAAGGGGTAGCTCTAGAATAAATAGTAAGCTACATATTTCTTCTTCGCTCATCAATGTTAAGCTTGTACTAGACTAATTACGTCAACCAGTAATCAGGGGTGATAATAACTCCAAGACCTTATAAGTCTGCTACTTCTATCACGTTCTTTTTCTTTTCCGTTTATATAGCTCGTGCTGGTGTGGTCGTTGTACGAAACCGTCCGAGGAAGGAAAGCCAATAGTCACAGGAATTGCTCTCAAAGTTTCGGGACGTCGCGGTATTGAATCACTGCAATTAAATGTAGTGTTGAGGGGCCGGGCCTTGATTATGATTGTTTTTAGAGGCTGGGATAATATGTGAAACCGATCATTTTGGCCTTTCCGTTCATACCATAAACAACTGGTAAAGTGTGATTGGATTACTCTGTCGATTGGTATCAATCTCATTGGCTCTAAGACCCAGAAGGACTGTTCGCAAATACGATTATCAAACCAGGTGGTGTCTCTGTCGGAGTGCAACCATAAATAGCTAAACAGGCCCGAACCAGCAACAGTTCGAGCGCCCACCTTTTGGAATTCAAAAGGTACTGGCCGGCGGCGGGAAGTGGGCTGACTGACAGGGCGAGGCCATCAAGAGCAGCGAACTCGTTCGTTGCCCCCTCACGTGGTCTGACTGCTAGCTAGGTCCGGAGTGCGCGCCAACCCGTATCATGGCAAGTATCGGTTTGATGACGAGGTGGGTGGGCTGGCGAATGGAGGTGAGATCCCGGACAGACCATCCGGTCGGCGATTGAGTTTCTGGGTTCTCTGTTTCGCACTTGATGCTCCCTTGGACCCGCGTGGAATATCTTTCCACGGAATTTGAGAGCGAGGTGTGTCCTCGAGGTGAGTCCTGTCATATTGCTCCTGGTCAAGCGACGATGGTCAGGGTCACTGGTATTCCCAAGGCCTTGATGCTCTACTTCTTTCATTATTAAGTATATCTGACCGACCTCTATAAGTCAGAGGAGGAGCCATGAGCTTCCTCGTCGGTGGTGCTGAATAGCATACCACGCCAGCCCAGTACTTGTTACTCCCTCCTCATCTCCACCCAAAACAAAGGGAATATCACGGTTATTATTTTATATAAGCATTATGACAAAAACGCTACCACGGCACACACTACGCGAAAAGCACGCACTCAACCCAGCCGACCCAGGTGCTCATCCAGAGAGGACGGCGCCTCCGAGCCGTAGCCCGGCATGTACGGAGCGGTCCCAGGCGCGTAGAACCCGTCCGCCACGAAGTGCGGATCGCTCGGCCCCTCGTCGTACGGCGGTAGCGTCTCGTCCGACGACGCGTACTCCGGGGGGCACGACGAGACCGAGATGGGGCTCGGCGGCTCGGCGGCCGCGCGGGAGCGGGTGTAGATGTCGTAACGGTAGGTGTTCGCCAAGGCCGGCAGCCGGCTCCGCGCGGCCGCTGCCGCTGTCCTACTGCGACGGCCCTCCTCGGCCGCCACCAGGTTGCCCACAACGCCGGCCACCGCGCGGAACTGCGCGAGCTCCTGCTCCATCGTAGTGGACAGGTCGCTTTCGTCGCTTCCATCGCTCTCGTCGCCCGAGTCGCTGGAGGGCGCCTGGCGCTGCTCCGGCATGTCTCCTGGGGTAAGGGTTTCTATTTGCGGTTGATGATAAGGGCGAGGCAGCTGGCGCGGCACCGCGGCGTCTTTCTCCTCGTCTCCGAGGCTGCGACCCCAACGCTGCCGCCGCCACCGTAGCATGCGTTCGTGCAGTCGCTGGGCCAAACGGCGGAGTGCAGCCCTAAGGGCGGCGCGTCGCGTCGCCTGTTTCTCGCTGCGCGTCTGGCGCCGAGTCCGGCAGGTTTCGCGGTGGGGGCGGTGCCCCTCGCGGGCCGATGCGAAGCATCGCGTGTGTATGGCGCTGATTACCAAGCCTAGGACTACCACGCCGGCGAGGAGGCCGATCGCGAGTTTGGTACCGACGAGGCTGTGTTTATCCTGTCGTGCGTTAATAGATATCATGTAACGCGTGGTTCGACAACGTTACCAGTCCATCTGACGGTGGGGACCCAGCAAGGAACCCTTTCTCGCGTCCAGGAGTTGGCGGCGGTGGGATTGGAAGATCAAGGTCGTCACTAGCGGCTTGTAATGGATGCTCCTGTCTGTTGGTATCGAAAATCTTCTAGATAGAGTTAGCATCATGACCACTGATCTCAAACATCTTGTCGAGCTTACTGCATCGAAGGTGGTGCCGGACACCTGACTTTCTTGAGGCTGGCTTTGCTGCTCGCCCTCAGAAACACGAGACACTCCGCTTTCCGAATGAGAGTCATGTAGAGGGCGATCAGGGAATGCTCGCTCTAAGGGTGAAATAAGAGTTTGTTTGCGATGCCCACGATGCCCTCCAAAAGAAACACCATTCCCGTATTTGTAGGTTTTGTGTGCCACACCTTTGAAGTTCTGCACAAGATATTTGGCGACGCATTTCAAGCTAGTACACTCTGCGGGAGCGCTCACGTCCCCGGCAGAGTTCACACGAAAGTCGAATGTCTCGGATAAGTACTGCTCCTTGCGGGCGATCGCACGTTCGAGATCGAGCACCCGTAGCTTCATCAACTCTAGTATATCAAGTTCCTCTTCAAGATCCACTGACGTCGACCGATCTATTGGGTCAACCTTATCGGAACCGGTTTCGGGCACTCTAATCATGTACTGCGCCCCGTTGGTCACTCTCAACGACGTGATTGCGATTGGCGCAACCTGCCGGAACTGCACCACGCATTCGACATCTTGGACCTTCTCATCAACCGTGATGAGATTGAAGCTGAAAAGCTGTTCCTGATACCCATCATCTCGTTCGATGCAGGTGAATTTCCATTTAGCGGCGATGTTGTTGCCACGCTCGGTGATGATGGTTCCGGAGCCGAGTCCACTTTCATCTTGATACAGTGCCTGCCCGTCAAGGGTAATATTACCATATCCACAGGCCGCCTCAGACTCGAGGATATCGAATCGGAAGAGCTGCACACAGAGCTTAGCCGGGCAGGGTGAGTTGGACTACGACGTCGGGATTACCAACAGTTTCCTGGGCTAATACATCGTCGACAACCAGAGTATGCGATGTGTCTGTCAAGAGGAGAAGCGCTGTTAGGTTTCCAGTGATTGATCTCGGGCCCCAGAGCTTGGCAATGGGGGACTGAACCCACCCTGCTGTGTGAAAGAACGGGCCGCTGCCAGCATGGGTACCGCGAAGATTACGGCAGCCTTGAACAGGCCATACATGATGAGCTTAGGCAACGATGAGCTGTCTGAGTCGCAAATCGAACAAAAAGATTGCTAATGGTAATCAATGAGGTAAAGACTACAAATTGTCACCCCATGGGAGCGAGATCGATTTCGTGAAGAGGGAACGCAAAGCTGGTGCCTAAACCATAGGGGAACCTGTCAAGAACTTAAAACAAGCTGCACAGCCCAGTCTCGCTCTTACGCTCGGAGGCGCTCCGCGGCTCAGCCCCCGAGAGATCTCGCGCGATAGTACCCACTTAAGAGAAAATCCCTACTACCTACAACACAAGGTAATACGCATATTATCCATGGCGTCTATCGAATGCTCCTTGTGTAGGGACGTTCTTCAAGGGAGATGAAACTTCTCCAATGTTCCGATTCTTTGGAGATGAAGATCAAAGGTCGCTGGCCCAGCTTCGCTTACCTGGCGCTCCGGGGTAGGCAGTTGGTATGTAGCGAGTGCAGGGAATGAGGCCTAAGATCGACCAATGAGCATTGCTTAGCTGGCGACTTACGCCGACGCAGCTCGGAGTAGTGTTGTCAAGGTGGGTGGCCGAACGATGGCCAATTTGGTTTAGTTATTGGAGGATGACACTGTGAGGAAGCTCATACACGATTGAAGCTTATGCTAAAACGTGCCACCGATGGTATATACCTTTTCCATGATGAAATGAAAGCTGTTATCGACTGGAATATGCATTGGTAAGTTTCATATGTCAATGTCTATCGGGTCTATCGGTGACTGGAATCTCTGGTGTTGAGCAAATGACAGACGAGCTAATCCGGAACGAATAAGCTGACAAAGATCAACTTGTGGCTGGTGAGTCCGCCACTTCCCCATATTGTGGCTTGCCCGCCCCTCCAAAATCTCCAGCCCACGTTACGGAGGACAGCGCCCAAGGTCAGCCTTGGCCAGCAATGGGACGAACGGCTGTGTGCATCTGAAGCTTCCTACAGAGATAGCTACCTCCTGGGCATATTGTTTGCACCAACTTAACGACAAGCACCACAACGCCAACTTATTCTTCTGATATCCTCCTAGTTCGTACTCTTCGTCCGCAGCATCATGGTAGGTGGCTTCCTCTTTTAAACCTAGCAAGACCCGTGGCACTAATCCATAGAATCTCAGTTGCCTCTAGGCCTGCTGAACGCGGCCCAAGGCCACCCCATGCTGGTGGAGTTGAAGAACGGAGAAACACTCAACGGACACTTAATACAATGCGACACATGGATGAACCTTACGTTGAAGGAGGTGATTCAGACGAGTCCCGTACGCGCACGAATCGACTGCCCATCTACGCGCCCGGGTGCTAACTCGGTTTCCAGGAAGCAGACAAGTTCGTTCGCTTGCCCGAGATATACGTCAAAGGAAACAACGTGAGTTTGCAGAAGCCCTAGGGCAGCAGCGGTTCACGGGCGACTGATAGTGCGGTGCAGATCAAATACCTGAGAGTACCCGATGAGATCGTCGATCTGGTGAAAGACCAACAGCAGAACCAGCAGGGCTCCTTCCGGGGCGGGCGCGGCGGCCATGGTCAAGGACGTGGCGACCACGGCGGAAGAGGAGGTGATAGAGGAGGGCGTGGAGGACGCGGTCAAGGCAGAGGGAGAGGCCGAGGCCGTGGTGCTTGAGAAAGCCGCTATTGTGAAGATGTTGCGCCAATTGGGACTTCGTAAGGAGGTTCGGAGCCGAATGACACGAGATCACCACGGCGGAGAAGGGTCCTATCCCTACCAATCATCGGATAGGGGTTTATGCAAGGAAGCAGAAGACGTCAAAAGCTCCAGCAGATACCCAGCACTTTATGTTAGTGCATGCATGCCTCTCACTTAGGACGAGAGAACTCGACTGAGTCACGCGAAAGAAGATTAATGATGTCGGACTAATAAAGCATATGTATTCTCCGCATTATTTCCCCTCCTGGAGGCCATGTGCAGAAGCCATACAGCTTTTTATAAATAATCAACTCTTGGAAATGTACCTATGTCTGGTCCCCTGGGTCGGGATAGACGATCACGATGTCGATGTCGCCTGGCAGCTGCTGGTCGGTTGAGTTGAACGGCTCGGCTTGGTACTGTGCGCCGCCCGAGGTACTTGTACATACATGTACACACCTACCTACCTAGTATACTAACTTAGGTACCTAGATACTGACCCAGGTAGCAGATAGCCGATAAGAGAAAGTTACTCCGTGCTGTGAATCCGTATAAGCGAAAGCTCCAGTTTGTCCAAAGCCCATCGAAGTTGCGCACACCGATCCAAGCCAGTTATTCTGCCCGCCAATTGCAAATGCCAGGGTCGCCCCTTGTAATTGACGGGCTCTGGCGATGTCTCTGTCCCTCAGCGGATGCCCTGACACTTTCGAGGGCATTCAATCCCGCGAGAAACCCTGCGCGGAAGCCAGCCTTCACCCCGCGTTTTAGCATCAGGGCTCGAGGTCTGCTCCCCCAATGTCGGCGAGTAGTTCACACGCCGACGAAACGCGATCAGCATGGGACCTCTACAAGCGATGACGGCTACGTTAAGAAGGCCGACAGAGAGCGCGCGCAGTACATCAAGCGAGTTGCGAGACGGTCTCCCTGGGTCCCAGAACCGCTGTTCCATGGCCCAGACGTGTCAACCGAGCGGCTAGACAAGGTTCCCACCCGGACGATATACGAGGCCCTGAGGGAGCTCCAAAATGTCGAGGATTCGTATGGCTCGGTCGTGCGACTCGTGGAGTACCTAGTGGCAGAAAGGGGCGAGCAGCCCAACGAGCTTCTCTACGAATGTCTTATTCGGGCTAATGTTGACCCAAAGCACGGCTCGGCCGAGGTTGCTGGCTCCCTGGTGAAGGAGATGATAGGGAAGGGAATGCAGACGTCGCCCAGGATCTATCAGGCCCTGTTGGAGGTCGGCTACACCCCCCCTTGCCGCCACCAAGATCAACGGCCAGACGCTGACATGACCCAAGGTTACCGCCGTCCATCCAGACTACATCCTGCGCTCTTTAGCGCTTCTTGATATGAAGAACCGATGGTATTCGCCGAACCCCGACGGTCTCATGAGCATAATTGTCGGACTTCTAAGAGATGGACAGTACGAGCTTGCACTTGAGAAGTTGGAGGAGCTATACAAGAGCCCCGTCACTAATCCGCCGTGGCTATACCATATTTTTATATATGTTTTTGGAGAGTTGGGATTCCACGAGGAATCATTCCAAATCCTACAACACCAGCTAAAGGTCTACGGCCCAAACCAGCTCATGGTGATCTGGTCGTTCCTGCTTGATGTTTATAGCAGGGATGCCTTCTATCCGGGCATCACATATATCTGGGAGCGTATGGTCACGCCCGGGTTGCTCCACCCGCCGGATGGTACTGCAGTAAACGTTCTCAACGCCGCGTCGAGGCACGGGGATGCCGCGTTAGTCACGAGCGTGATGCGGTTGCTTACGGACCGAGGCCGACGGCTTGATCTGCATCACTACGAAGCATTAATAGACGCCCATACGCTGCATCACGAGGTCCGCAAGGCGTTCACCGTGCTGTGCATCATGCGCAGAGCCGGCCTAGCGCCCGACTCGTCGAGCACGCGGCCCATCTACCGGATGCTCAGGGAGTCGCCGTCCGCGACCGACGAGGCACTGAGCGTCCTGCAGGAGCTGCGGCAGCAGTATCAAGTGCCGATCGCCGCGTTCAACGTCGTCCTCGAGGCCACGGTCCTCCACTACGGCTTCAAGAGGGCCTTCGACCTCTACCGCGCCGTGCGCCGCATCTGCGCAGACGACGGGCCCGACCTCAGGACGTTTCACATCCTGCTCCGGCGCTGCGTCCTGCGCAAGTCGATGAACTTCCTGCTCGACGAGTTGCAGACCTTCGGGGTGCGCCCCGACCGGGAGGCCTACGACCAGCTCATCCGCATCTGCGCTCTGCAGGACGACTACGAGCCCGCCTTCAAGTACCTCGAGAGGATGACGCGGCCGAGCAGCGGCAGCGTCGGCGAGACGACGGCGGCCGGCTCGGGCTGGTGGATGAGCAGGGCATCGGCGCTCGCGCTCGCCAGGCGCTGCGTCCATGCCCAGGACGTCAGGGTCCGGCTCATCATGGACGAGTGCCGGCGCCGCGGCATGTCCATCGACGCCGACGTCCGGTGGCTCGTCGAGAGAGCCCAGAAGGAGAGGGAGCAGCAGCAGCAGCAGCAGGAGGAGGAGGAGGGGGAGGGTGGAAAGGGGGAGGAGGCGACTCCGCGTGTGCAAGAGCCGAGCGCGCTTTCCCGGCTCGTCGCGGCCATGTCGAGTTAGGTAGTTCGCGGGTGTAGCGTACTACATAGGTAGATGGATAATTGGAATAATGAATGAATCGGGACTACGCTTGGAGTCAATGGGAGTCGGCTTAGCTGTGCCACTTTCGATGCGTTGGAAGTGCTCTTAAAGTACTCTTAACCCACCCTAAGATGCTACCCCTAGCTGCTCTGATATTCCGCAGCTTGCTCCGTTCACTTTGAATCCGCAGGTTCTGTGCCATGATATGTGTCGAGTGAGTGCGGGCGAAATGACTACTACCAAATTGAAGCTTAACGGAACTGGAACTGCTCTCGCTATTGTCTCCCTCCATAGACGAGGCTGATCAGGTAGGTAAGAGTGTCCTGCCACGCCCGCCATTCCGTTCGACGTGGAAAGCCTTCCTTCTCTGGCAAAAAAGTTGGGGACAAACGGACATTTACGCGGTTACGAGGACTTTGCGATAGAGCAAAGAGAGGATGTGTTGAGTGTTGTAGGCATCTATTCTATCGGCCACGGCCTTGAAAATCCTTTTGACTATGGCGTTGGGACCTTATCTAAGAAGTCTGCGTTGCTTGTTGGGGCCGTCTTCCCTCTTCCAGAATTGGATTTTCAGGGGAGAACAATACAGCTAGGGGGGGGGGGGGGGGGGGGGGGGGGGGGGGGGGGGGGGGGGGGGGGGGGGGGGGGGGGGGGGGGGGGGGGGGGG
>QJNS01000129.1:0-91644 GCA_004154925.1 Monosporascus cannonballus | reverse complement strand
CGTACAGGCCGCTTTAAATTGTGGAATCTTCTGGGCTTCATCTTGGGGGCTGTCGAACCCGTTGTCCTGAAACCGCCAGACCTGATCGCTTCACGGAGCTCGACGCCGTCCTACAAATTTTTGGGTTGATCGGTCGGAGCTCTCTCAGCCACCACCGCCACATCTGTGAGGGGCGGCCACGCTAACTTGGTGGATTTGATAAAGTACCCACCACCTACCTGTATGTACCTAGGTACTTGGTAGAAGTATTAACTGTAATTACCTCCTCCTCCCCTTGCCTGCCCTTGCCCAATCCCGGGATCTATTCAGCACTATTGAACAAGAAGGCATGATGAACCCCTAATTCTCAATATTTACGAGGGAGTTGCTCGCTATCAATTTCCCAAAAAAAAGTCTTATTCTCATTTCCCTGCCTAAATTTAAAGGTTTCTAGACATTTAAACCAAGCTAGCATCCTTTTGTATCCTCCAGTCGCAACCCGGCTTTCCTCTGCTTGCTCAGCAGAAGGTTTCTGTGCTCTGTGTATATATATTCACACGCACACAAGACCTCGTAATCATCGCAGCGAATAACGCTGATACCCGGTTTCTCCTTCCTGACTCTGCCTCGCAGGTCTCTCTCACTCGCTCATGCCCCATTTCCCCTCAATCGCGATGGTCTTGAGCGCCTGGGCACTTAAGATAAAAGGGATGATGGCTTTTAGAATACCGTGCCCACCCAAACATTGCTAAACCTCCCGTCATCGCTACTTTCTCGGGGGGGGGCAGAACCCGGAATAGAGGGCTTTGGTGTTGTCAGCTCCACACTCATTGCTTAGGTGTAGATTGCGTTGATGGGACTGTGGCATTACGCTCCGTCGATGGTGGTTCGGAATTATTGTTCGAGACCATGTACTACCATGGCTAGTAGAGGGCATGATTAAAAGATATGTCTCAGGGCCTGGCGACAAGGCAAGGCATGAGGTCCCCTTAGGCCAATTCAGAGAAACACCTCATGATGACAGTTGCCGAAAGGGGGGGGAATGCGAGAGAACCCTTACTCCTGTTTCATCTATTTCCACCACGACATATCGCTACCTGGTTCGCTTGGGAGCAGCGCCGCGGCTGCCTTAATTAATAAATTCACTGTTCGAAGTTCCCAGTTCAACGGCACTTAGGAGCCTATGTGTAGCTCACGCTGTTTTGGGTCCCGAAGACGGTTGTCGGTAGCGGTCTTCTCCAGCATGTATCTCTCTGACAGGTGGCTACGGCAAACTTCGTCCGACCTAGACACATACGTAAACACAGATAGCCCAATTGTCCGACAGATTCAATATCGCTCTCAGACCATTCCAACCTTCGCACGTCCGCGATGGGCACCTAAATGCTTGTCTAGGAACTGGAGGGCCGAGGCGTAGACGGAGCGCAACGGGCCCGTGAGCATGACCGGGCACTGGACGGGGTCCACGACCCTTGGCCATTCCGCCACTTCCGGCACATAGTCGAGCGAGGAGCTGCGGAAGCGCGGCAACGTGTCTCCTGGCGTCCCCGTGCTGTCGCGGCCATGCCCAGGGCGAACTCCCAGCGCACGGGGAAGCTCGTCGCGATCTGTGCCCACGCCGACGTGCTGAAGACGGACTCGGGCCGCAGCGGAGTCCCATGCTGCGGGAGCAACGTGCCTTGACCCGGCCCCTCCAGTGTGGGCACGACGTAACCCAGCTCGGCGCCCGCCGCGGCGGCCCGGCCGCAGTCCGTCGCGTCTTGGGCGATCCGCGCGCGGCCCGCAGCGCCTGCCCGTGCCGCGCGGCGAACCAGGGGTCGGGGTCGTGGGGCCGGATCTTGCCTACGGCCTCGAGGAACTCGACCACGTCGCACTCGCCGGCGCTCGCGCTGCCCAGCAGGCGGGCCAACTCGAAATCGAGGGAGCTGCTGTTAAAAATGCCGAAGATGGCGTCGTTTTCTGGGATTCGGTCGTCCGTCTCTGGCGTGTTCACGAACCTGCATCGTTGTCGTTGTATCGAGCGATTCCATGGCGTTTGGTCTTTATTTCAGGTAAATACCCGCAGTGTAAATGATCATACGTACGGACCCGACGAATAAAATACTTTGCTAAATAGGTAAGCGATGCAGTTCGGTGCCCCGATGACTCGGAGATTTCTCCTTTTCGGATGCTCAGACTACCCCCGTCCAAGCTACTCCGCGTCAAGTGTCTGCATATACACGAAGACCAAAAAAGGTTTCCCGTTTTATTGTAATGTCCTAGGCTACCATGCTCATGAACTAGGCCACCTCCCTGGCTGAGTGGCGTGCGTCCCATATCTCACGAACGGCATGTCTTCCGAAGCCCCTTGTACGGGCTGCGGAGCACGTCTGGGAAGCGGCACCATGTGAATAAGATCCTGATGACGAAGGGAGGCCAGTCCATCCGCACTGGCGTCGTGTATGAATGACGAGGGCCTGTGAATACCCGGCGGACGATTTTAGCTGTCTTGTTTTAAAGAGATAACTGGCATTTTCTTCTTTCTCGTAACATTCAGGGTCGGCATTCGTCAGTCTCGTAGGACCCGGAGTCAACCGCGGCTCGTTCGTTATCATACAACTATGTCATATATTGAGTCTAGGTACCATCAACACCTACCCAAGGGGTTAAACTGTAAAGAAATATGCATCTCTGCCAAGTCACCGTGGTCATCTTTTGCTACTCGCTGGCCTAGCTCGAATACCCGGCAAAGTTGAGAACCCCGACTGAGGAATTTTCCTGTATATACTTGATTGCCACCCAAAACATCTTTTGGAAAGGTTGTAGTTGGCTCCATCGACTCGTAATTGTCTAGATATAATGCTTCTGGCAGACGAAAATGAGACAGAAGAGGGGATGTACGAGAAGTACCAGATAGCAAGATATATCCGGGAACGAGGATCAATTAGCATCATAGCTGTGACCGGGAGAGGCACGACCGCCTAGACGAGCATACATGCGCCTCCTGACTAGATCCTGGAAGACGATGTCCATATCTAACTCGTCGACGGCCGAAAGGCACGCAGCAATCTGGACGTTGAGGCCCTCAGCAACCGTCTTCTCGGCCCACTCAGCTAGAGGGAGTCAGCTGTACTCGACCCCACGGTATCCTCCAGATACCGCTCAGCTGATCGATAGGGATGATGGTCTCGCCTGAGTGACGTATGAACGTAATGTGCTGCTCGAAGCTGCTCGCCACGACTTCCACGACAATTGTCCGTGTCGTTCCCTCCACGCTGACGGAATCCAGTTTGACCCTCCACCGCGACGACTGCGGCACGGCCTGCAACCGCCGCGCGAATAGCATCACGGAATACATAACGTCCAGCTCGTCGCGCCGTCGCCTGTGATGCTACTGGAGCGGTGGAACCAGACGGGCAGCCCGAGGCACGCATGGGCGTTTTCGAGGAACAATTCGCTGGCCCACTTGCTGGCCACGTACGCATCCGGGAAATCCGGTGCCGGTGCGCAGTCTTTGAGTAACGCCTTCGCGAAGTTGTCTTGGTTGTTGAGGCGGCCCGTCGTGTACGTCCGGGTCCATCCGTTAGCCTTCGAGTGCGCCGAAGCAAAGGGGTTGACGATACACTTTTCCGCAGTCGGTCCATCGCGGCCGAGGTAGCCAATTGTCACCCCAGCCCCCGACAATATAGATCTGGCCAGTTGCACCAGTAGGAACTGGCTTGAAATTATCATCGAGCGCATGAACGGATCGGTTGGTCATGGCAGATCCAACGAGGACATGATCCGGAGCGGGCTTGCCAGGGGACAGCACCTTATCTGTCGTCCCCATGATAGCTTCCGAGAGTCCGTAAGCATTCCATAGTTGCAGCCCTGGGAGGTTGAGTTCGCGAAGTCTTCGATTAGCGGAGGAGGGCACCGTTCACGGCAAACCATGGCGTTTCGCCAGCTGAGACGTCGGGAAAGGTTCGAAAACCCGTACTATATCCGACTGAGGTGTTCGAATGGCGTGGCGCCAGCATATATGAAGTTTTCCTGGACGGTAAGCTTAATTAAAGCAGCGGGGTCACCCCCTAGACGACGGGGCCACAAGGGACGAGTGTTCCGCCAAAAAGGAACAAGGGCAAGGAGGCACTGCTCAAGTCCCGAGTCGAACCCCGATGCGCTATGCTGGAGAACTTTTTGAGGTCCCGAAACCGGTTCTCGTTGGATAGAGTCGCTCATGTTTTAGTGTGAGAGAACGACACTCTTAGGAGTGCCCGGTACTGCTCGTGGATAAGACCACGAAAGGGTCCGCAACCTTGGCCTGAACAAGAGATGTTCCATTTACTGAAGCGAGGATGCTTGCTACTTTGATGATACAACTCTCATGTCGCGGACATAAAGTCGCAGCCTCCCTGGACGTTGCATGGTCGGCAACGGTAGCAGTGGGCGGGCAGTCGGCCACCATTGTCATAAACCGGGAAGCCGTCGTATTGACATCCAATGGGACATAGACAGCTCAAATGCGCGTGATGGCCAGCATGCATACTACCCAGTTAAGAGTCCTTTTTTGGAATACACCCACAATGACTTTAGGAGCTAGGGCAGCACGTATCAATGCCGATGCGGTGCCATTGGCGCAACCAAGCATTTTAGTGTACGTCTAGGAATTCCCTTGAGTATCATCTATGGCAGTCGCGCCGAAAAACCGTCCGGCCATGATATCTATCTGGTGGTCAGCCGTTTCTGGGCTTCTTGATTCGGGGATAAGGTATGGTATAAAGTCAGAAACGCTTTCTTTTCTGTATTCCTTATATACCGAAGGGTAAAGAAAAATGATAAACCTAGGCCATATTTAATATTTTTATCCGAAAATTGTATTTCTTTCGAAAAAACGTATATTTTAATAAAGCTAAAATTTTGCAAAGAAAAAATATAATAATTAAAACGTTCAAAATATATATACAATAAAATAATTATATTTTCGATTAAATTAAATAATTTTTAAATAATAATAAGAATTCGAATTTCGTATTTCATATTATTAAAAATATTAATCGTAATATCGTAAATAAATTTTATAAACGCATATTTATTTTTAACGCATTTAATAATACCGAAATAACATTTTTCGGTTACGCCGATTTAATAATAAATAAAAATTTAAAATAAAAACATATATACAGTTGATTAAAAAAACGTATAATTTATTTAATAGCATATTAAACGGCCGACTTATAACGGCTAGGCGGTTTAATTAACTATTAAACTTAAGTCGTACGGGTTTATATTAGCAGAAGTATTGTAGAAATCTAAGTAATAGATATAGTAAACTTATTACGTTTCGTAATATTAAAAGCGCTTTAAATAACGATATTTTATTGCAAATTGTTATTATTTAAATTATAGAAATAATAAGCGTATATATTTTATTCTTAGCTTAAAATACTTAATAAGTTTAATTTTTTTTAAAAAAAATTTTAAGCTTTTAAATTTTTTTATATAATTTAATAGGTTTAAGATGTCGAAGCCCTTAAAAACTTTAAGCCCGTTACGTAACTTATTTTACGTCCAATATAATATCACAGTCCCAAGTAGCACCTTGTAGTATTATAGGGCAGAACAAGACGATCAAGGCTTGACCTAACAACGTTCCACTTTTAGTGGTGTAATGGCTAGATTTTTGTTCTTCTATGTCGTAACATATAATTTTATTTTTGTTCCGACCGCTTTTTGACCCGTTAAACTTATTAAGTTATAATATGATTTTTTTTCTTTTTAAAAATTTCGTAAATTTCTTCCGTTTTGTATTTTACTATATTCGGTCGTATTAAAAAATTTGGTTTGCGTAAACGTATTAACGTTTTTTTATTAAAGCGAATTATTTATTGAGGTTTTATTATGTTTTTTTACTTTCGTTATACAAAGGAAAAGGTAAATTGTAAAGCTTTTTGAGATTTCGAAAAATATACGCGATATATTAGTTATAGCGGTTTTTACATGATTTTCGAGTTGTTTAAAATTAAATATAAAAAACATTTAAAGGAAAAGAACCGCTTAAAACATGAAAACAAGTTCAAAAAACGTTATATATTATTATTAATAAAATTGATTGTTTTTAAAAGTATCGGAGGATTTTTGATTATTAGAATATAGAAATATTCCGTTATAATTTTAAAAGTGCCGAGGTAAAAGAGAATTTCGAACATTTTAAGCGAAAATAAATGTAATTAATAGCAGAATTAATTATTTTAATATTCGTTGTAATTTTTACCGATTAGGTTAACTTTAATATTATCGATTAATTAATTATTAATTTAATTGCTTTTTGGAATATTTTCGACGTCGTTAATAAAAGTTTGGTAATATATATTAGGAGTTTATAAGATTTTTCGCGGATTTTTAGATGTTTTCGAAATCCGCATGGTTTTTGTTTATTTAATTAGATATTAAATAAACCTACTTTCTATTTTTATATCGAAGAGTTTTTTTTTAATTCGTCCGCAAATGTTTTTTTACCCTTATATTATTTCATCACGTGTAAATTTTAAATATATTTGTTATTAAAATAAGTAAAAAAAATATAGAAAATTAGATAATATTTAATTTTACGTAAAGGTTTTAATCAATAGTTATGTTTTAGGATTTTCTCTATAATTTTATATAAACCGATATATTTAAGATTAAAACTTTTGGTGGGTGTTTTTATTTGAATATTTTTTATAGTAAAGTAAATTATTTTTCTTTTTTAAAAGATTAGAATTTTTTAATTTTTTTAGTTATAATATTTGTTTTATATAATTACGTCCGAATTTTAACTTTATTTTTATTTTTCAGTATAATTATTTAAGTTATTCTAATGTAAACATTATTTTAACATTAATAAATTCGTAATACGTTTTTTATAAATATTGAGTATAAAATTAAACTATGCGTATATTGGAATTATTTGAATACTTTCGTAATAATTAATGTTATAAGTTAATTAAATAATAGGTAATTTGTTAACTTAATTATTTTGTTTGTAATTAATATAAGATTTAACTATATTTTTCTTACTTGGTTTAAATGTTACGTTTGTTCGTTTATTTATAGTTTAAACACGTGAGATAATTTATAATTTAAACCGATTTATATTATATGATTTTGTTACAATTTTAAAGTAAATACGGTTTTTTTCTGGAAAATAATTTCGTATGATAATTTATACATATTAAAATTATTTTTTAAAAATATATACTTGTTATTTATTTTGTATTTGTATTTTCGTAATAAAATAACAAATGGAAAAAATTCGTAAATCTGTTGACGATAACGAAAATATTATTATAATATATTTTTGTTACTACAGCTTTTGATAAAAGAAGTTTAGTAATAAACTCCATATTAATCGAATTTTATAGTTTTTGTAAAACCGGTAATAATTATAACTTTTTATATAACTTATATCGTTATATTTAACCTTTATTATAAAAGTTATACTATCGTTGTACTTTTTAAATTATTATTTTTATTTGAAGAAAATAACAAATACGTTAAGATTATTTTAAAAGTTTTTAAATTTTTGAAATATTTATATAACTGATATTTATATTACGTATTAAATGTATTTGATATTTTTTTAAAAAAAATCTATAACTTATTTATTTTCTTATTTTCTAGTAAATTGTTAATATACTTTTTAATTTTTTAGTATATATTATATAGTATAACCCGTATTATTATAATTTGATTTAAGCGGAAATACTTTCTAAAATAATATCGAAAACTATGTGTTTAACTTTAATCAATTTTTCTTTAAAATTTGATCGCTTACTTAAGGCATTTATTTTGTTATTTTTTAAACCGTTTTTATAAATAATAATGAAATCGAAATTAGTTATTTTCTTTATATATCGTAATTATTATTTTATAAATTCTTTGGTTATAGTAAAACAGATAAAGTTTTAATAATTCGTATAAATTTGTATCTGAAAAAAAAATCGCTTTAAGAAAATATCTGAATTTTCGAAAAGCCATAATAATAGCTATAAACGATTTATTTGGAATAATGTAATTAACTAAGATTTTTTTTAATTTATACGAAACAAATACAATAAAATATAATTTGCTTTAATTATTTTGCTCTTCGATTATTACGTTTAACGTATAATTTAAAATATCGGTTTATAATTTAACAAGACATATTAGATCGCATATAATTAATACTGGTTTATTAATAATTTCATTTTTGATTTTTTAAAACGTTTTTTTGTTTATAACGTTTATTTAAACTCTTTTTCTTAATAAGGTAAATTAAAAGTATGGTAATTTTGTTAAAGTTTCAAATAAATTTTTAGTAGTAATTAGCAAATTCGAAAAATGCCTGTACCTTTTTACAGTTAATATTTGTTATTTTATAACTATAGCGATTTTTGTTGCATTTAGTTTAATATATTTTAGAATAATAATATATGCCAGGTATTTTATTTTTTGTTTATAGAATTAATATTTTTTGTATTAAATAGCTGTTTGGCCTTTTGTAAAACTTCAAGAACTTTATAAATATATTTTATATATGCTTTTTCTGTTTTCGAATAAATGAAAATGTTGTTAATATAGTATATAATAAAAACGTTAAAGTACTTTTTTAATATATAATTTATTATTTGTTAGAAAATTGCTAATATATTTGTAAGTGTTATTAATATAACTAAATATGGAAATAATCCAGATTTTGTTTTAAAAGTTATTTTTATTTTTATTTTTTGATTTTGATTAGATTAGACCTATTTTTAAAATCAAATATTATAAATTATTTAGTTCCGTAAAATCCATTTTGCATTTTAATAATTAAAGAT
Organism: Monosporascus cannonballus; assembly: GCA_004154925.1. Taxonomy (NCBI): domain Eukaryota; kingdom Fungi; phylum Ascomycota; class Sordariomycetes; order Xylariales; genus Monosporascus; species Monosporascus cannonballus. The sequence continues at coordinate 82,867 of QJNS01000129.1, read as the reverse complement.
AATAATATTTAATTTTTAATAGTAATTTCGCTTAGTTGTTAATAATTATTTGAAAATCATAGTTTATTTTTTTAAAATATTAGCGAAATAAAAAGTATCTTGTAAATAATTTCAGAAATCAAATTTAATATTTTTACAACCGAGTTTTAGATATTCTTTTTAAATATGCGTAATCTTTTTCTTTTATAATTATAAATAAGATAAAACTTTATAAATCAACGTTTTTTTAAAAAAATTCGTAATTTTATTCGTTATATTTTAATACTTTTGTATTAAGCTTTTTTTTAAACACTTCTTCATATTTATAGTGTTATAATAATATATTAATTATAGTTTTGAAATTATTATTTTAAATTGTTATTTAATTGCTTAAATTTTGCTTTATTAATTATAAGAACACGTCGAAGTTTTCTTTTCTATATTTTTATATTTTATCTCTTTAGGTAATAACGTATCTATTATAATCTTATACTTATATTTGTTGTTATTTTTAATCGAATATAAAACTTTTTATTTTTTTTATTTTCTAAAGAGATATAAAATGAATTTTACTTAATTAACTTTTTATTAATTCAAATTTGGTATTAGTATATCTATAGTAACCTTAAGATTATATCGTAATTTCCAAAGAAAATAATATTGACATTAATTATTTAATACCGTCTTTAAATAAAGATTTCGAAATCATTAATTTTGAATAGGATTTTTCGTTAGCGTAAGCGAAATCTTAATCTTCAGTATTCGTAACGGTATAAGGTTTTAACTTATATTTTTATAATGATTTAAATTTATTAATAATATTCAATATAATATAATTTTCGTCTAAAATTCCGTAATTTATTATTGTAATATATTAATATATTTCGAGTTGTATTTCCAAAATAATAAGATTATTAACAGCTTTTATCGTTATATTTAAAGCCTTTTTTCAAGGTTTTTCTAATTTTTTAGAGTTTCATTATTTACAGCTTTCTTATAAGTTACTTTTTTTAATTTCTTTTTAGGTTTATCGAACTTTATTTATAGTTTTTCGTATTATATATTACGTTATTATATTTAATAGGTTTGTCGATATATTTGTGTTTTAAATTATATTAAATTCTTTTAATTTGTCTATAACTATTTTCTTTATTAAATATATTATTTTTTGTATAACGTATAGTATTTTATCGATTATTTTGTAATTCGTTATTTTTTAAATAAATCTTTTAAGTAAATTATCTGTTACGGCACAAAAGAACAAAAATCTAGCTATTACACCACTAAAAGTGAAACGTTATCAGGTCAAGCTCTAACCGCCTTATTTTGTCCTATATACCTATAAGGTGCTATTTGGAACTGTGATAGAAAGTCCGCCTCGTACGCACCTCTTACATGCGGAATAAGTTAGCTACCCAGTCCAGGAATCGAACGCACAACCCATAAAGGACCTGACAAACTGTTACGGCACAAAAGAATAAAAGTCTAGCCATTATATTATTAAAAGTAAAACGTTATCAGGTTATGCCCTAATTGCCTTGTTTTGCCCTATATATTTATAAGGTGCCACTTAGAACTGTAACATTATCGAAAAATCGTTAAAAATGTTTTTTTAAAAATTCATGATAAACACTAATTAAAACTAAAAATTTGTAATAACCTTTTAGCAATATTTCTTTACGATACGCTAAAGCAACTTTTTTACAGTTTAATAATTTTACCAGTTATAAAAACAAAAAAGGTATTTTTACGGATATTATTTTTAGCTAATTTCATAAGATTATTTGATTATCAATTTCGTTTTACAAAATAATAATTCGAAAATATAGATATTATCGTTTATTTATTTTATTATTTCCAGTTAAATTAGAAAAATCCAATTTCTTTTATATATACGTTTAATACGTTAATAAATAATTCTTTATACGTTATATACGAAATATTTACGTCGTTTATAATATATAGCATATATTTTATTATATTTATCTGTTATTTCGAAATAAATATTCTTCATTTATTTGTAAGATAATGGATAACTATGAGCTAGGTAAGGTAATCTCCGACCAGTCGTAAAACAGATTTTAAGAAGTAAATATATTAGGTTACTTCTATCTTGCGTTTCCTATTAGCTGCCAGATAATAGATTTATATTAATAAATAGGTCGCTAGCTAATCGGTGGCTGGTCGGTTGCCAATTTTATTCTTATAAAGGCTATATTTTTATAATTATTTTCTTTTTTTAAGTTATTAATTTTTAATAATATAATTATTAATTTGATATAACGCGTTTTATAAATTTGGTTACGTATATTTGCTGATAATTTATTATTATGTTATATTATAAATAATTGTTATAATAATTAATACGTATTATATTATGTAATTAAAATTGTTCCGTTTAATTCCTTATTATAATCCGTTTTTAACCTTATTTTATTTACCTTTTCTCTTCTTTTTCGCGCCTATATTTCTATTTTTTTTCGTACGCGTTCCGTTCGGTTTCCCGTTTTTTTATTTTTATTTCGCTTTTTTTGTTTATTTTGCGTATTATTTCCGTTCGTAATATTTTTTTTCGTAAGAAATTCCAAAAGAAATAATATTTTAATATTAAGAAGAATTAGGATTTCCTTTAATATTATGTTTTCGATATCGATAATAAGATGAATATTAATTATATTACGGGCGGCAATAAGCCGTATTATATTTATGTAATATAACGTTGTTTCGATTACCGTACGATTTATATTTAAATTCCGGATACCTTAAATTACGTTATAATTACTTATTATTATAAGATTTTTCGCGTAATAAATAATTATTTTTTATTTATTAATATCTTTATTTAATTTCTGTTTAAATTCCGATCGTTTTTAAAGGTACCGTTTAAATAATGTTTTAATTCGATACCGATAATTAAGAGTTAATTGATAAATTCGAAAAAGCTCGTATTATAAATACATAATACGAACGTTCTGACGTAATTATGGTCGGTCGTCGACTTGACGTTTTTCGTAAGGCCGAATTCGCTTTTAATACGGTTATTATTAAAAAATATCGTTTTTTAATACAGCTAAAGTCGATTTCCGATTATCCGTTATAGCTATTGAAATCTAATTTTAATGCCATTTTATAAATTTATAAATTTAAGTTTTTTTTGTAAATATTACGGTTTTTTTCCTATTATTCCGCGATTAATTTTTAATTAGGCGTAATTTTAAGATATTTTTATAAATAAAGTAATTTTCGAAAACCGTTATATCGTTACGTTTTCCGTTTACGAATATTTTTCGTTTATTTTTTTAACATTTTAACGAAATTGTAATACTTATTAATAATTATAATTAAAAAATGGCTTTATTTAGCAAAATTATTACTAAATCTAAATATATTAAACGTTTTGAAGACGGCGGCTTATTTCCGATTAATAACAATTTATATTCCAATTATTTAGACTTTGTTTTTCGCAAGAAATAAAACGTTTTTAAATTTTTTCCGGGTTTTACGCCTAATAAGTTTAATAAATATATTTACTTTTTGCCGTTATATATTTTTTAATTATTTTTTAATATTTTTATATTAACTCTTTTAATACGTTTATTAAAAGTTAATTTACGTAAAATTTAATAATTAAATACGAAATTTTGTTTTCGAAATAAAAATTTAATTTTTTTATATTTTTATAAATTTCCGATTAATATATAATAAGGTAATTATTTGTTAAAGGTTTAAAAATCATTATATCATTAAATAATATTTTAATATTAATATTTTTATTTTGTTTTGAATTATTTTTTATGATTTTTATAATTATTAGACGAATAATTTCCAATCCGGCTGTTATTATTCTGTAATTTGTAAATTGTCGTATTTCCTATATACGTATTTAATTTTTTTTCGTAACGTTGTAATATATTAAATACGTATTTAAAATATTTTCGGAACTTTTACGTATTATATTTAATAGGCCAGCTTTTTTATTTAATTAGATATTCGCGTTATTTTCGGTTATTTCGGTAATAAATAATATTTTTTATTACTTATTTTTCTTATTTTTTTATTAGGTTCGGTAATATTATTTAAACGTTACCCGATTCCCGGTTATCTTACAGTTTTAGCAAAAATATGAAAAATATATTATATATCCGTTAATATTTAATAAAAAGGTTATTTTATCCGTTTCAAAACTTCTTTACTTTGTAATTATAATCAGGATATAAATAAATATAAAATCTTTATTTTTAAACTTAAAGTTTTTAATTAATAAATTTATTTATTATTTTAATTGGAGTTCTATAAGTATATAATATTAATTATAATAGTTGTTTTAGGCTACCGTTATTTTTTTAATATTTACATATTATTTAACGAATAACCTCCAATTTTTCGAAATATTTTTTAAACTTTTTAGATTTCTTTTTGAAACCTTTATAAACAGTATTTTATTATTCTTAAATAATACCCATATAAGGCTTTAAATGAAAAACGGCCGATAAATACGTTCCGTATATTATTATATATGAATTTCGCATTTTTTAATAGTTTTATTTATTTATTAATTTGTGGATAATTGTTATGACCTAACGGTCTTAGCTTCTTCCCGGACGGTCAGGACCACAAGAGGAACGGGTCCCACCCTAGCCAAGACGTTACGTAACTAGTTCAAAGGTCTCAAAGCGCCAAGCACCTTAAGCCCCTTGAGCCAGCGGAAGGGCTTAAAGGATTTAAAGGTTTTAAAGGTTTGAATAGCTTAAACAGCTTAAGTTAAAATAAGAATATATACGCTTATTATTTCCATAATTTAGATAGTTTTAACTTGTAATATAATATCGTTACCCAAAACGCTTTTGGTATTACGAAACGTAATACGTTATTATATCCATTACTTAGATTCCCACAATACTTTTATTAATATAAACCCGTCGACTTAAAGTTTAATAATTAATTAATTAATTTAGCCGTTATATATTACAAATTTTTATTTAGTAATACCGTTAAATTCTGAGCAATATTTAATACTGTCAAAATATTAACTAGCACTTAAAAAACCCTTATTTAACAGCTTTAGGCTTAAATTCGGGAACTGGAAAAGAAAGTTCGATAACTTAGGGTTACGCCTGCTTAACCCTTTTTCGTTCGTATAAAGCCGAAAAAACCAGAATTTTACGATAAAAAAAGTAACCCTTAAACCTTTTTAATTTAAGCACGAATTTATTTTCGCTTCCTAAATTTTAATAACCTAACGGATATGGTTTTAATAATAAAAATATACCTAATAAAAGATGCAGTTAATTAATTTAAGCCTATTATAAGATATTTCCTGGAAATAAAAAAAGTAAATAAAAAAGATTTTATTAATAAAAATTTTTTAACTTATACCAATTTCGAAAACAAAATACGCGATAATTTCGGCAATCCGGATAAAAAACGATTAACGGCTTAATAATTCTTATAATTCCGACAAAAAGAATTTACGTTTAAATATGCCGTAACCTTTAAAAATTTTATAACTAAAGTAAAATAGGGAAATAACAAAACTGATACCTTTATCGATATATTTTATAAATAATTAAAAAATAATATAAAAAATGAAATTATTCGGATCGAACGATTAATTACCTTAAACCAATATATCGTAAAGGCAATCAAGATTAATAATCGATAATTTGAAAAACGATAAAAAAAAATAATATACCTTACGTTCGGGATATAAGTCCAATTAGGGGAAGAAAAAAGATATACCCTTTACTTTTTACGGAATAGCGCCAGGACTTATGGAATTCGGCGTTACCCATAAACAAGATTAAAGCCAGATTAAATGCTTTAATTACGGCAAAATAGAACATAAGGCCTATAAGTGCAAAAAACCTAAAAAGCCATAATAAAATAATTGGACCCCTGTACCGGAAAAACAACCTAGGAATAATTAAAAAAACGATAATAAGGCTATTAACATAATCCAAGCCAAGTACGTATTAGGCCTTAAATAAAAAGTTTAACCAGGCTTATTCCGATAAAAAATTCGATAAAGAATACAAAAAGCCAAAAAGCTAGCTCGATAAGTATTATAAATATAACAAAAGGCATTATAAAGATAATTATACGAATACCGAAATTAAATAAAAAAATTTTGCCCCGAAATACCTAATTAATACGGCAGAATGCATATTGTGTACTGTCGATAACGAAAATATCCCGATTACGAAAAATAAAAATAACATATTTACATACAAATTACCCGCATGTATTATAAGGGATTTAACTTTCCAAATCGAACCGGACATAATAAAAACGACGAATAATGGTATCGACAGCTTCGAACCATAGCCCCAGAAAATATTTAACAGCTGGCCGAAATAAAGAACTGGCCCGAAAAAAAGTAGTGCCCACAAAAAGACCCTTTTTATTACTATAAATAATATAATTATCAAATGGAAAAAAAGTTAATCCAGCGTACGGTAAAAAACATTATTAAAAAACTATTACAGATCTTTATTTTTAATTGGCATTTATTACAGATCCTTATAAAAAAGTTATTAAAGAAAAATACATTAATTTACAGGAAATCTTTAAAACGATAGCCAAAATAACGCATAATAAGATGCAGTTGTAAACATAAAAAAATAATTTATTCGATAAAAAAAAAGAACTGCAAGAAAATTAAGAATAATTAATATAATTCGAAGGAATAATATGCCGACAATAATAACAGATATAACAGCTTAACGCGTTAAACGAAGAAATATAAGTAAGGTTTAACCGATTTAAACAAAAATTAAAAGAAAAAAGTTACTTATAAAAAAGCTGCAAAATAACGAAACCTAGAGGAATTAAAGGGAACTCCCAAAAAAGGCTTTAAACGTAACGATAAAAAACATTAATAACCTTATTACTTTGGACATACGAATCGGAACGTATTAATATACCGTAATGGTGGATTACAAAGCTTTAGGCGGAAATTATATTGCATTGGATATGGTTAATAAGTTCAAATTACTATGGAGATATAAGTTAAAACCCTATATAACGACGAATGCCGAAAGTTAAGAATTCGTTTACGATAACGGAAAAATTATACGTAAAATTAATTATTTCGAGATTTTTATCCCAAAACGATACCAAACGGTTAATTTCGATATTATTCTATTCGGGAATTACGATATAATCTTAGGATTACCCTAGATACGCCAGTACGGAATTTTGATCGACGGAAGAACTGGCCAGGTAAGGTTCCTTTTATACCCTGTCGACAAACGGAAACGGAGATCTTAATATTCGATTAATGATGGCGACGAATGCCGGCATAAGAATACGATATAAGAAAAAGAATGGATATTAAAGAAGGATATAACGCATCGTTATTATTATTAAAGCATAATTAAGGTAATTAAATAACGATTTAAAATAATAAGAATAATAACCTAAGGAATTAAAAAATCTAATTAATATATTATTATAATATTACAAATACGAACAGTTTTTCAAAAAGGAATTCGATACGAAATTACCAGAATATAATAAATAAGATTACGAAATAATCCTTAAAAAAAAATTTCGACGAAATTTTACCTTATTTATAATTTCAGCGAAAACGAATTACGTACTTTCAAAAAATATTTGGAAGATCGGTTACAGAAAGGATAAATTCGACCTTCGAAATTACCCGTAGGATATCTTATGTTTTTCGTATCCAAAAAAAACGGAAAATTACAACTTATAGTTAATTATCGATAATTAAACGATATTACTATTAAGAATCGAATATTATTACCTTTAATTACGGAAATAAAAAACCGATTTTACGGAACCAAATAGTTTATAATATTTAATCTTAGGGATAAATATAATTTTATCAGAATTAAAAAAGGACATAAATGGAAAATAACTTTTAGGACGAAATACGGATTATTTAAATATTTAGTTATACCAATAGGATTTACGAACGTACCAGCAACTTTTTAACGGATGGTAAATTATGTATTACGAAAATACCTCGATATTTTCGTTATATGCTACCTCGACGATATTCTCATTTTCTCGGAGATAGAAAAAATATACGCAGGATACGTTTATAAGGTTCTTTAAGCTTTATAGGACGCAAGGTTATTTGTTAATGTAGAAAAAAATTAGTTCCATATACAGAAAGTAAAATATCTGAGATATATTATTACTTTAGGATATATTAAAATGGACCCCAAAAAATCGTTACAGTTATGGAATGTTAAATGCCAAATATGGTTAAGGAAATATAGGCATTTTTTGGATTCGTTAATTATTATAAGAAATTTATTCAAAATTTTAGCAAAATAATTATATCCTTGATAAATTTTACAAAAAAAGAAAACAAATTTAAATGGACGCCAGATACGGAAAAAACATTTTAAAATATTAAGGATGTAATTACTAGCGAACCAATATTAATTATATACGATCCAAACCGCCCCGTTAAATTAAAAACCGATACTTCGGATTACGCGTTGGATATAGTAATCGGATAGCGAAATAATTAAGGCAAAATATACCTTATTATATTTTTTTCGTATAAACTGAAAGAAACCGAACTTAATTACGGTATTCCAAATAAGGAATTTATGGCCATTATTATGGCATTTCGGGAATTTAGGCACTTTTTAAAAGGAAGTTTATACCAAGTTAAGGTTTATACGGATTATTAAAATCTTACCCGGTTTATTATAACCAGGGAACTTATAAAACGATAATTAAAATACGCAGAAAAATTGGCAAATTTCAATTTCGTTATTATCCATAAAAAAAAACCAGAAAACGGCAGAATAAATATTTTAAGTAAGTAATCAAACCTTGAAGAAAAATTGGTTAAAATTAACCATATAATTTTTAATACCATTATAAAAGGATATTTACGCTTACGACAAATTACGATAATTCGAGCAGTACCTTACGATATATATTAGAGGATTTAATAGCATAACGATAATCTCCTAAAGGACCAGAAAACGGATAAAATATAAGTCCTAAAGGAATACCGAAAAAACTTAATACGAAAAATATACGAATATTAGTTATATAAATATTTAGGAATCCATAAAACCTTAAAACGAATTAAATAAACATATTACTTTCCTAAAATAAAATTTACGGTTCAAAAAATTATACGACAATATAATATTTGCGCCAAAACGAAAGCATTACGATATAAACCATACGGAAAACTATAACCGTTACCAATCGCAAAGCGACCATAGAATTTAATTATTATGAATTTTATCGTCAAACTTCCCTTATCCGAAAATCCAGCAATAGGAATATATTATAACAACATATTCGTAATCGTTTATCGATTTACGAAATTTTTTTATTTTTTACCATATCATAAAAACATAAATACCGAATAATTAACATATATTTTTTTTCGAAATATTTTCAGCATATATAAATTACCGTACGAAATTATCTTAAATAAAAGATTAATATTCGCATTAAAGTTTTAGTAAGGCTTAATAATATAAATCGGCCTAAATTATAAATTGTCCGGCGTATTTAGACCTTAAATAAATAAATAAACGGAACGATTAAATCAAATACTGGAAATATATTTGTAATATTATATTAATTACGAACAAAATAATTGGGTTAAAAAATTACCTATCGTATAGTTAGTTTATAATACGATTTACTACGAAAGTATTAAGATTATTCCAGCGAACGCAAATTTTAGTTTTACTTTAAAAGTTTACAGAAAAATACGTAATAACGGTTTAATCAATATCAAAACTATCCTTATAACGGAATAGTTAAAATAATTACATTAGGAAATAAAAACAGAATTAAAATTTGTACGGAATTAAATAAGTAAGTATTATAATTAGAAATAATTAAAAAAATTAACCTTTGAAAAAAGAAAAATAATTTACTTCGTTACCAAAAATATCAAAACAAAATATTTAAACCAAAATTTCGATTTTAAATATATTAATTTATATAAAATCGTTAAAAAGATTTTAGAAAACAATTATTAATTAAAACTTTTACCAAAAGTTAAATTCCATCCAATTTTTCATATTTCCTTATTTAAATTAATAGCAAATACGATCAAAATACGCATAATATAAAACGAAATGGAAATGGAAAATAAAATAACATATAAAGTAAAGAAAATTCTCGATATACGGAAACAAAACGGATTTACCCAGTACCTAATTAAATGGAAAAAATATTTAGATTCCGAAAACATTTAAAAGCTAACCAAAAATCTTATTGGCGCCTAGCGCCTATTAAAAAGTTTTTACTAGCAGTAACGGGCGCGTTTAAATTAATAGCCGACCAATTAATAATCGGAATATCGGGCCAATTAGCCGTAACTTATGTTAACGTGGCGGCCGTAACGGCGGCCTTTAATTATTGCTATTTTTGTTTTAAACGTTCGAATTCCTCTATTACCTCCGTACCTTAAATACCTTAACAAAACATTTCCATATCGCAATAACGAAATAACCGCCTTTATTTTTGCAAGCGATCTAGTTTGTTAGCAGCGGCCCGTAACGTTTTACGAACCTGCTTTTTTTTACGTTCCAAATAATTTTTTTCGTTAAGCAGTTTCTGGTACTTAATTTCCGAAGGCCCAAAAACGTCATAAAGGCCACCATAATAAATATATCGCGCATATTTTAAAGATTTTCGAACGACTTTACATTTTGTATTTTCCTTTTTATAACAAAAACAAAAAAATATTTTAAAACCAAAACGTTTAATACGTTTTAAAAGGATTAAAACGTTAATATATTTACGAAAACGAGATTTTTCAATACGACCCGACATAATAAATATGAAAAAAAAAAGATTACTTACCAAAAATAACAAATAAATAATTTGATCTTTAGGAACAAAAATCTTAAAAGGGAAAAGATCGTATTATAACCTAACGGTTTTGGCTTTTTCCCGGACGGTCAGGATTATAAAAGGAACGGGTCCCACCTTAGCCAAGACGTTACGTAATTAGCTCAAAGGTTTTAAAGCGCCAAGCATTTTAAGCCCCTTAAGCTAGCGGGAGGGCTCAAAGGACTTAAAGGTCTTAAAGGTTTAAGCAGCTTAAGTAGCTTGAGCCAGAATAAGAATATATACGTTTATTATTTCTATAGTTTAAATAACTTTAGCTTGCAATATAACATCGTTACCCAAAACGCCCTTGGTATTACGAAACGTAATACGTTACTGTATTTATTGCTTAGATTCCCATGATATTTCTGTTAACATAAACCCGTCGACTTAAAGTTTAATAATTGGTTAATTAACCTAGCCGTCATAATAATAAACGGTTAATATTTATTATTTTATTTTTCGTGTTTTGTAAAATTCCACCTAGAATTAATTTATAAATAATTTCTTTTTATTATTAATAATTCCGGTTAATATATCGAATTTATATTTAACCTTATTATAAAATAATCGAGCTAATTCGGTTACGGTTAAGGTTTTAACCGTAAAAATAAATAATTTTAATTTCGTAAAGCGGTCGACGATCACCAAAATTACGTCGTACTTTAACTTATTTCAACCTAGGCTTTTAGGAAATCCCGTAATAAAATTTAACAAAATTTCTTAAAAGAATTACCTAAATAACGGTAAGGGTTATAATTATTTATATGGTTTATAATGTAACTTTATTATATTCTGGTAATTCGAATATTATTTAGTATATTTTCGAATATTATTTGCCATATTTTCTTAATAAGACCTTTAAATTATTAATTTCAGCATATAAATATATCTTATATATCCTATTTTGGAATTATTATAATATTAGTTAATTAATTATTTCCGTAAAATGCCTTATAATAAGATTACGAATTTATCCCGATAATATAAAATCTTATTTAAATTCAAAAAATATTTTTTATTCCGGCTTAATATTTAATTATCCGTATTAACTTTATAATATTTAAGTTTTTAATTTATAACTTTCGAATGTATTCGTAAAACCTTTAAGAAATCTTCGGTTAAAATATCGTTTTATTTTTAAATAACTTTTTTATTAAGAGACGTAAAACGTTTTAATTATAAATTATAACTTTAATACCCGTTTTGTTTTTCTTAAACTTTTCGGAATCCGATTATAATACGGTCGTAATTTACAATTATTATTATTTAATCGTTAATCTTATTATTATTATAATTCGCATTTATATTATCATTCGTAAGTAAAAAGTTTAGCAAATATATCGTTTTTTATTTTCCTTTATTTTTCGAAAATTTCTTATGATCGTATAACGAAGGTTTTCCGCTTTTTTTACGTAAATAATAATTATTTGAATTTTTATTACTTAAAATTTATTTAGAAATCTTATAATAAGTACATTTTACGTTAGTTTTATAAGGCCTTTTACGTTTTTATAATACTTTAAATTATATTATACATTTATAACCGTTTTTCGTACGTTTTCCGACATATTATTCGTAAATCCGCATTTTATAATTAACATAAAGATTACGTTTTTATATGCGATTTTTTTTAATATATAATTCGGGCATTTAAATAACCTATTCGCCGGGTTAACGGCGCCCAGTGTTACGACCCGACAAGCTCCGGTCTCAAGAGACGGTCAGGCAGGGAGCACACGGGCCACCTCCCGGGTCACGTGACGGTGATCACTGCTAAGCTAGTGATTATTAATAATTAAAAGTGATCCCAAATAATCATAATTATTACTAACGCCATAATTACGAATAATTAAGCTAAAAAGAAAAAAAATATATACGTTTATTATTTCTATAATTTCAATAATTTTAGTTTGTAATATAATATTGTTATTTAAAATATTCTTAATATTACGAAACGTAATACGTTATTATATTTATTATTTAAATTCCTACGATATTTTTATTAATATAAACCCGTCGACTTAAGGTTTAATAATTAATTAAACTAATTAGCTATTATACCTTACATATTTTTATTTAATAATATCGTCAGATTTTGAACAATATTTAATATTATAAAAATATCGACCAATATTTAAAAAATCTTTATTTAATAACTTTAAGCTTAAATTCGGAAATTAGAAAAAGAAATTTGATAACTTAGAGTTACGTTACTTGCTTAACCTTTTTTCGCCCGCATAAGACCTAAAAAATTAGAACCTTATAATAAAAAGGGCAATTTTTAAATTTTTTTAATTTAGGTACGAATTTATTTTCGCTTTTTGGACCTTAATAATCCAGCGGATATAGTCCTAATAATAGGAGTATGCCCAATAGGAAATGCGGTTAATTAATTTAAGTTTATTATAAGAAATTTCCTAAAAATAAAAAAGCCGGATAAGGAAAATTTTAGTAATAAATTTCTTTTATTTTATATTAATTTTGTAAATAAAATATACGATATTTTCGGCAATTTAAATAAAAAACGATTTACGGCTTAATAATTCCTGTAATTTCGATAAAAAGGATTTATATTTAAGTATATTATAATTTTCAAAACTTTTGCGATTAATGTTAAATAAGGAAATAACGCAACCGATATTTTTATAGATATATTTTATAAAAAATTAAAAGATAATGTGAAAAATAAGATTATTTGGATTAAACAATTAATTGTTTTAAACCGGTATATTATAAAGGCAATTAAGATTAATAATTAACAATTTAAAAGACGATAAAAAAACAAAGGATAATATGTTTTACGTTCGGGATATAATAGGTCCAATTAGGGGAAGAAACGAGACGTATCCTTTATTTTTTACGAAACGGCGCCAGGATCTATGGAATTCGGCGTTACCTATAGATAAGATTGGAGCTAGATTAAATGCTTTAATTATGGCAAAATAGAATATAAGGCTTATAAATATAAAAAGCTTAAAAAGTTATAATAGGGTAACTGGACCCTTATACTGGAAGGATAATCCAGAAATAATTAAAAAAACGATAATAACGTTATTAATATGATTTAAGCCAAAAATATATCAGGTTTATAACAAAAGGTTTAACCGGGATTATTATAATAAGAAATTTAACAAAAAATGCAAAAAGCCAAAAAGCTGGCTAAATAAATATTACGAATATAATAAGAAATATTATAAGGATAATTATGCGAATATTAGAACTAAATAAAAAAGTTTATCCTGGAATTTTTGAACGATACGGCAAAATATATGCTATATATTATTAATAACGAAACTATCCCGATTATAAAAAATAAAAATAACATATTTATAAACAAAATACCCGTATTTATTATAAGGGATTCGATTTTCCAAACCGTACCGGAAATAATAAGGATAATAAGTAATAATATCGATATTTTCGAATTATAAACCCAAAAGATATTTAGCACCTGGCCGAAACAAAAAGCTAATTTAAAAGAAAACAATGCCTGTAACAAAACGTTTTTTGTTATTATGGATAATATAATTATTAAACGGAAAAGGAATTAATTTAGCATATAGTACAAAAATATTGTTAAAAGGTTATTACGAATTTTTATTTTTAATTGGAATTTATTATAAATCTTTAAAAAAAGTTATTAAGGAAAAAATACGTTAATTTATAAAAAATCTTTAGAACGATAATAAGAATAACGTATAATAAGATATAATCGTAAATATAAAAAAATAATTTATTCGATAAAAAAAAAGAATTACAAAAGAATTAAAAATAATTAATACGGTTTAAAAGAACAGTACGCCGATAATAACGACAAATATAGCAACTTAATACGTTAAACGAAAAAATATAAGTAAGGTTTAATAAATTCGAATAAGAATTAAAAAAAAGGTTATTTATAAAAAAGTCGGAAGATAACGAAACCCAAAGGAATTAAAGGGAATTTTTTAAAAAAGCTTTAAATACGACAATAAAAAACGTTAACAACTTTATTACTTTGGATATACGAATCGGAATATATTGGTATACCATAATAATAAATTACGGAACTTTATACGGAAATTATATTATACCGAATATGATTAATAAGCTTAAATTGCTATAAAAATACAAATTAGAATTTTACATAACGACAAATACCGAAAATTAGGAATTCGTTTATAATAATAAAATATTATATACGATATTAATTACTTTAAGATTTTTGTTAAAAAATGATATTAAATAATTAATTTCGATATCGTTTTATTAAGGAATTACGATATAATCTTAGGATTATTATAGATACGCCAGTACGAAATTTTAATTGATAAAAAAATTGGCTAGGTAAAATTTACCTTATACCTTATTAATAAATAAAAGAAAAAAGAATTAAGATTTTAATATTCGATTAATAATAATAATAAATATAAGCACAAAAATACGATAAAAACCTTATTATCTAAAGGAATAAAATATAAAAAAACGGGTATTAGAAAAACAATATAACGTATTATTATGATTATTAAAACGAAATTAAAGCAATTAAATAACGCATTAAAATTATCAGAATAATAATCCCAAAACTTAGAAAATTTAATTAATATATTATTATAATATTATAAATATAAGCAATTCTTTAAAACGGAGCTTAATAGAAAGTTATTAAAATATAACGAATAAAATTACGAAATAATCCTTAAAAAAGGATTTTTAATAAAGTTTTACCTTATTTATAACTTTAACGAAAACGAATTACGTATTTTTCGAAAATACCTGAAAAATCGGTTATAAAAAGGATGGATTCGATTTTCGAAATTATTAGCAAATTACTTAATATTTTTTATACTTAAGAAGAGGAAAATTACGATTTATGGTTAATTATTAATAATTAAACAATATAATTATTAAAAATCGAATATTATTACCCTTAATTACGGAAATAAAAGACCGACTTTACGGAATTAGATAATTTATAGTATTCGGTTTTAAAAATAAATATAACCTTATTAAGATTAAAAAATACGAATAAAAAATAACTATTAGGACGAAATACATATTATTTAAATATTTGGTTATATTAATAGGATTTACGAACGTATTAGTAACCTTTTAACGAATAGTTAATTACGTATTACGAAAATACTTTAACATTTTTATTATTTGTTATTTCGATAACATTTTTATCTTTTCGGAAACAGAAAGAACATATATAAAATATATTTATAAGGTTTTTTAAGCTTTATAAAACGTAAGGCTATTTATTAACGCAAAAAAAATTAATTTCATATATAGGAAATAAAACATTTGGAATATATTATTACCTTAGGATATATCAAAATAAACTCCAAGAAAGTCGTTACAGTCATAAAATAACAAACGCCAATAATAATTAAAAAGGTATAGGTATTCCTTAAATTCGCTAATTACTATAGGAAATTTATTCGAAACTTTAGCAGAATAACTATATTTTTAATAAATTTTACGAAAAAAAGAAATTTAAATGGACGCCAGACACGGAAAAGGTATTTCAAAATATTAAAAATATAATTACTAGCAAGCCAGTATTAATTATATACGATTTAAACCGTTCCGTTAAATTAGGAACCGATATTTCGGATTATACGTTAGGCGTAATAATCGGATAACAAAATAATTAAAGTAAATTACATCTTATTGTATTTTTTTCGCACAAATTAAAAAAAGACAAATTTAATTACGGTATTTTAAATAAAAGATTTATGGCCATTATTATAGTATTTCTGAAATTTAGGTACTTTCTAAAAGGAAATTTATACTAGGTTAAGGTTTATACGGATTATTAAAATTTTACCCGATTTATTATAATCAAAAAACTTACAGGATAATAATTTCGTTACGTAAAAGAATTGGCGAATTTCGACTTTGTTATTATTTATAAAAAAAGATCAGAAAACGGCAAAGTAAATATTTAAAATAAATAATTAAATTTCGAAAAGAAATTAATTAAAATTAGCCATATAATTTTTAATATTATTACAAAAAGATATTTACGCCTACGATAAATTGCGATAATTCGAGTAATACTTTGCGATATGGATTAGAAAATTTAATAACATAATAATAGTTTCCCAAAAAACTAAAAAACGGGTAAAATATAAGTTTTAAAAAAAATATTAAAAAGATTTAATACGAAAGATATACGAATATTAGTTATACGGATATCCAGGGATTTACAAAACCTTAAAACGGCTTTAACGCATATATTCTTTTCTTAAAATTAAATTAACGGTATAAAGAATTATACGACAATACGATATTTGCGTTAAAGCAAAGGTTCGACGATATAAACTATACGGAAAATTATAATTATTACTAATCGTAAAACGATTATGGTATTTAGTTATATTCGATTTCATTATTAAGTTTTTTACCTTAAAAAATCCAGTTACGGAAATATATTACGATAATATTTTCGTAATCGTCAACCGATTCATGAAATTTTCCTATTTTGTATTATATTATAAGGATATAAACGCCGAATAATTAATATATATATTTTTTAAATACATTTTTAATATATACAGATTATTAATAGAAATTATATCAGATAAAGGATTAATATTTATATATAAGTTTTAATAAGGCTTTATGGCATAAATCGGCTTAAACTATAAATTATTTAACATATTTAAAATATAAATAAATAAATAAATAAATAAAACGAATAAATTAAACCTTCAAAACGTATTTACGATATTATATTAATTATAAATAAAATAATTAAGTTGAAAAATTATTAATTGCATAATTAATTTATAATACTAATTATTACGAAAATATTAAGATAATATTTGTAAATACAAATTTTGGTTTTATTTTAAAAGTTTACGAACAAATACGTAACGATAGTTCAATTAATATTAAAATAATTTTTATATTAAAATAATTATAATAATTATACCAGGAAATAAAAATAAAATTAGAATTTATACGAAATCAAATAAATAAGTATTATAATTAAAAAAAAATAAAAAAATTCATTTTCGAAAAGGGGAAAATAGTTTTCTTTATTATAAAAAATATTTAAATAAAAAAACCCAGTAAAAAACTTAATTTTAAATATATTACTTTATATAAAATCGCCAAAAGAATCTCAGAAAATAATTATTAATTGGAATTTCCACCAAAAGTTAAATTTCATCTAATTTTGTATATTTTTTATTCGAATTAATAGTAAATATAATTAAAGTGTATACGGCATAAGACGATATAAAAATAAAAAACGAACGGGCATATAAGGTGGAAAAAATTTTCGATATACGAAAATAAAACGAATTTACCTAGTACTTGATTAAGTAGGAAAAGTACCTAAATTCCGAAAACACCTGAGAACCTACCAAAAACCTTATTGGCGCCTAACGCCTGTTAAAGAATTTTTATTAACAATAACGGGCGTATCTTAATTAATAGCCAACCAGTCGGTAGCCAGGATATCGGGCTAATCGGCCGCAATATATATTAACGTAATAGCCGTAACGGCAGCTTTTAACTGTTTTTGTTTTTGACGTTTTTATTCCTTTAGTTCGTTTAACGATTAAAGCTTACGTTATATTATGGTAACGCCTTTTGAACGAATTAATGCTTTTTGCTTATGTAAACGAATAAAGCGAGAAATTGTTTTATTTATCTTTTTCTGATATTTACGTTAATTTTCGAAGTAAAACCGTTAAAGCTTTAATAATTGCTTTTTGGCAAGCGTTTTTTTACGTTCCAAACGTTAATATTTGCGACGAATATTTTATAGGGAAAAAATGAGTACGCCGATACTATTATAAGAGCGACTTTAAGTAATATATTCCTTATATTTTAAAATATTTTTTATTATTTTATACCTTATATTTTTTAAGAAATAATAAGGGCAAAATATAATTTTATTACCAAATTCGTTAAAGGCTTTTATAAGGTTAATACGACGAACTGTAAAAGAATAAGAAATACGACGAATTTTGGAAATACGAAATAATATAATTAAGAATAAAAAAAGGATACTTACTAAACGAAAAAAAAAAAAGAAAAAAAGAAATTTTGAAGACAAAATTTGGGGAGGGGGGAAATTGTGTTATAACCCGATAAGTTCCGGTTTTAAGAGATGGTCAGGCAGGGAGCATACGGGTTATTTCCCGAGTTACGTAACGGTAATTATTGTTAAGCTAATAATTATTAGTAATTAAAGGTAATCCCAAATAATCATAATTAATATTAACGGCGTAATTACGAATAATTAAACTAAAAAAAGAAAAAAAAATATATACGCTTATTATTTTTATAATTTACATAATTTCGGCTTGCAATATAATATTATTATGCAAAGTACCCTTGGTATTATAAGACGTAATACGTTACTGTATTTATTGCTTAGATTCCTACGATACTTCTACTAACATAAACTCGTCGACTTAAGGTTTAATAGTTGGTTAAACCGCCTAGCCGTCATACCCAGTCGATATTAAATCTTAAAATCAAATTACGTAAAACGGTAAATTTATTAGACTAACCTCCTTTTAAAATTACGCGTCGACGCCTTTATTATATCTTTTAACGTTATATAATCGATAAATATTAAAAAAAATCCGTATTTTTAAAATATTATTACTAATATTTTAAGTTTTTTATAATTATTAATAATTTTTATTACCTTATAACTTATCGTTTTTTAATTAGACTTAACTTTTATAACCAATATATAATTAAGCGTTAATATTTTCCGTATTTTTATAAAAATATTCTTAATATAATTTTTATCGAAACGTTTATTTTAACCTTAATATTTTTGGCATTATTTGAATATTAAAAAATATTTTTTAAGTTTTGGAACACTTTTTAATTTTTTCGGGTTACCGGAATTTTGTTAGTTTTCTTTGCTTTATGTCCTTTTTAAAAGCTTTACAATAATTTCGGTAATATACGAATAATAGGCGATAAATTTCCGATAAAAATTGGCAAATTTTAAAAGTATTTAAATATAATAAATTAATTTTGATTTTAATTATGTTTCGATACTATTAACTTATCGGCGGTTTATCTTTAAACCATTAATATTAATTATAAATCTTAAAATAAAATTTAAAAATTTCGTATTTGAATATTTTAACACATAATTAATATTATAATAATTATTCATAAATTAGTTAAAGATATTTCGTATGCTTTTTTTTATTATCCGAATAAATAATTATATGATTTAAATATATTACGAATATATAATTAATTAATCCAATTAATATTTTATATATATAAGTTCAAAATATAATTAACGTATTAATAAAGCTAAATAATATAATTATATATTTAAATTATCCGTATTATATTCGAAAGGTAATTTTTTATTAATTATCTTTTTTAATTTTAATACGGTAATAAATATCCTTAAAATTAAGTTTCGAAAATACTTTAATTAATTTTAGGCGATTTATTATTTCTGAAATTAAGGATAAAAAATATTAGTTTTTTATCGTTAGCCGATTTAACCCGTTATAATCGACGTACAGTCGGAAATCGCTATCCTTTTTAGGCATAAATAATATTAATATTTTTATGTCTGTTTTCGAATAACGTATTTGGTTTACTTGTAAGTTTTTTTAAATATAATTTTCAAATACCTTTTTTTAAACTTCCAAAATAAAGTAAATTGGGCCGAATAAAGGCGTTTTCACTGGGATCAAATTTATTGCATATTTTACCTTTAGTAATTAAAATATCTTTTTTGCTATTTTTTCGGAATATATTTGCCGGAAATTCTTTAAATATTTAAGGAAGTCGCTTAATTTTTATTTTTGTTGTTTTTCAATTTTCGAGATATTTAACTTTTTGGCTAAATTTCTTAATTTAATAATATAAATTTATTTACTGAAAAAAGTTAAATTTACGATTTATTATTTATCAATCTTTTATAACACGCCCTATAATTATTAATATACAATTATATTTAGCAAAATCTTTAATTTACTTATTTCGGATTTAAATAATAAAAAATCGGGCATTTTTCGATTACGGCATATCATATACTAAATTTATTTAAATTTTCGTTTATTTCCGTTATTATTTATTATATTAATAAGAATTTCGTAAGCCTTATAATATTTGATATATGCGCCGTTAACGCCGATAAGGCCTAAAATATTTATAAAAATTAATTGGAAATTAACTTTTTTCGTTAACCTTTTATTTATAATATTTACTTATGTTCCGGTATTTATATCCATTTATATCGCTATATCTCCCGTATTTCTTTTAGTAAATATTTTTTTTAAAAAGGCGGCTTTATTCCGACCGTTTTGCAGTTATTAGCCGAAATAGACTGGACGTATACGTTTATTCCGGCTTTTTTTTGGGTTTACGTCTGGGGAATAATTTAATTTATCGTTATATTATAATGTTTTATACAGCTTATAAAAGTTAGTTTTTATATAGCCGGGATAATAAGGTTTTCGTATCCCTTTTTAATTTGTAATTTACGTTTTTATAATTTAGTTTTTTATAATTATAACATTTAAATAAGCTTTTATAAAAATTCAAATTATTAAATCGTACGGATTTATTTTAATTAAAGTTAAATCGGCGATTATTTGCTTTCCGAATATAAAAATACTTGTAATTTTTATTATTTTTATATGGCGCTTTTAATTTGTTTTAAAGATTTGTTTCCCGAAAATATTAAAATAAAATTATTTAGTTTTATTAATACTTTTGGCGGAAAATGATTAATTTTTTCGCTTTTTTAAGGTGTTCTAATAATATTTTACCTTTTTTATTACGTTATTAATTTATTTTAACTTAACGTTGTTTCGTAATAAAATATTTTGTAATCTTAATATTAATTTATAAAAATAATTAAAAGCAAAAAGTTTATTATTTTAATCGTTTTCCGGATTAAAGGGGTCCGTAAAGTTTATTCTATAAATTAAAAACATTTATTTAATATAAAGATTTAACGGCGATTAATCGGATTATTATCGCAATTTCATAAATTATTCCTTATATTCCTTATCGAACAAATTAAGATTTACGTAATTTTTCTTAATAAAAAATTATAAAATTTCTATTTTTAATTTTTTTCATAATTAAAATAATTAAACGTAACGCAATATAATTATTACGTATTTGTAATAAAAATATCCATATGGCTTATAACTTATTAAATATAAGTAAAAATATTTTAGTTTAGTTTTTCGGTGTAAGCTTTCGTAAGAATTTTTATTTAATCTTTTTTTTAATTAATATGCGTTCGAAAAAGTTCAGATAATTATAACGTAATATTTATTTATTATCCTTAAAACTTTGCGACGATATCGTAATTAATTTATAAAATTTTGCTTTTTTAATTTATATTATTTTTTATTATTCGGCTAATTATCGAAATGATTCCGAATATTATTCGTTTTATTAACGAATAATTTCTAAAATTTGGTTATTATTAAAAGGTTTAATCTTTTTTTGCTTTAAATTCCGGGACGCGTTTATTATATTATACATATTTTTCGACCGTTTAGTTAATAGTTATCGGAACGTATCTTCATTATATATATAAGGTAATTCGGAATTTCGGGGATTATAGTTCTTTGCCCGTTAAAGTTTCGTTATAAGTTTTTTTGCCTGTTTCCGTACCGTAATCGATTCTTCGTCGGTTGGGTTCCGATCGGCGATTTTTTCGACTAATAATTTAAGTTCGTTTTGCAATTAGTAAGGTTTATTTTTAATGGTTATCGCATTACTTTTTATAATAAATAAAAAATTTATAAAATAATAAATAGTTATAAGCTAAATAAGGTAATCTCCGACCAGTTATAAAGCAGATTCCAAAAAATAAATATATTAGGTTATTTCTATTTAGCGTTTCTCATTAGCTGCTAGATGGTGGATTTATATTAATAAGTGGGTCGGTGGCTGATCGGTGGCTGGTCGGCTACCAGTTTTATCCTTATAAGGGCTGTATTCTTACATTATTTTTAGTATGTCTTTAATTATTTTAAGACGTATTATTATGTTCTTAACCCTTTTTAGATTAGTTTTTTGGTTTTTCGCATTTTGCGTCGAATTTTTTATCGTAATAGCTCTTATTTGTACCGGATTTAAATTATATTAATAACTTTGTTGTTATTCGTTTAGTTATCTCTAGGCTATTTTTCTGATACAGGAACCTCATTATTTTGTTACCCTTTTTTAAGTTTTTTTGCAAATGTTGTAATAATATTTTATTTTACCGTAATTGTAGCACTTAATTTGGCTCCTGTTTTTACATTAGATTATTCCGAGTTTTATAAGTTTTGGCGTTATATAATAGGATATAAATGGTATAGCGCGTTTTTTTATAATTCGCTAGATAACATTTGTATTTTAAAATATATTATGCCTTTTTATATAACGTTTGGATAATTTGTTATTAATTTTAACAGCTTTGGTAAAATATTAATTTAAAGTTCTAAATTTTAGAAATTTAATAATTTTATTTTTAATATTATCTTGAAATTTTTATAAAATATATCGCTATAAACATTTTCTTTATCGTCGTTCTGTTTTATTTTAGCTATAAATTTCCTAAATCCTGTTATATATTTCGAAAATCGGTTTTTTTAATATAATAGAAAAATTTATTATATTGCCGTACTTTTTTATCGGGATTTTTATAATTAACTTCTAATTTATTTTCGAAATTAGCATAATTGCCGAAAAACATTTTAATAAATATTTTCTGGTCGGCTTTTGTATATTTCAAATAATTTCTTATAATAAATTCAAATTAATCAAAACGTTTTTTATTAAAAGACCGTAACGGCAAAAATTTTGTTCACCGGTTTTTCGAATCATCAAAACCGAAGGTATATTTTTGCCTAAATAAAGAAACTTTATACATTGGCTTTTATCAAATGTTTAGTGCCTTTTAATCTTAAGTTTTAATATATTTATTCGTATTAGTCATATCGTAAATTATTATATTTAAACCTTTAATTTCCGGATTCTATATTAAAGTTAAATTCCCATTAAAAAGTAATTTTTTATTTGCTAATTTATATATTAACTAAATATATTTTTTAAAATTTAACTGTATTATTAAATAAAAATTTATAATGTATAAGGACTAAACGGTTAATTAATTATTAAACTTAAATCGGGGGGATTTATATTAATAAAAGTATTGTAATAATTTAAATAATCAATATATTAAATTTATTATGTTTTCTAATTTTAAAAATATTTTAAATTACGATATCTTATTGCAAATTGTTATTATTTAAATTGTGAAAATAATAATTATAAACATGTTACTTTTAGTTTAAAATATTTAAAAGGTTTAACTCTTTAAGTTCTTTAAGTTTTTTAATTTCTTTATATAGCTTAATAAGCTTAAGGCGCTAAGGTCCCTCAGAGCTTTGAGCTCGCTACGTAACCTATTCCGCGTCAGGTGTAATCTTATTTTTGTCCCGACCGTTTCTTAGGCCCGCTAAGTCTATTGGGTCATAATACGACTTAAATCCGCCATAATATTATATGTCTTACGCCGAATATCTGCTAGAATTTCTTAAAATTGCTAGTTAAGATCAAGGCAAAAACGTAACGAAAGCAGATTAAAATATATATTTCCGAAAAGGTCTCTAAAGCGATTAGCATTTGCCATGCCGATATATAGAACCTTAGTGCCCAGCGGTCATTTATGACAATCGCGCCGAAAAACCGTCCGGCTATAATATTGTCAGATATAGGGGATATCAGTTGTTGTTGTATTCAGCTAATTGCGTGCGCTCTCGCAACGCGTACAACTTTAGTGTAGCCTAGGAACGGAGTATATATACTCCGCTCAGAAGGTGACCTTTCCGTATTTGGTGTGCTATAGCACACCCTGGCTAGCTGACTAATATCTATCTAGTGGTTAGCCGTCTCTGGGCTTTTTAACTCGGAAATAGGGTATAGTATAATATTAGAAATGCTTTTTTTTCTATATCCCTTATATGCTAAAAGATATATATATATATATATAAACACTTAAACCATATTCGATACATTTATCCGAAAATTATATCTGTTTTAAAAAAAAACCCATATTTTTATAAAACTGAAAACATACGAAAAAAATAATTAAAACGTTTAAAATACTTATGAAATAAAACGGTTATATTATCGATTAAATAAACTTATTTTAAAATAATAACGATAATCCAAATTTTGTATTTTATATTATTAAAAAATATTAAACGTAATATCGTACATAAATTTTATCAATAAATATTCGTTACTAACGTATTTAACGGTGCCGAAATAACGCTTTTCGGTTACACCGGTTTAATAATTAATAAAAATTTAAAATAAGGGGTTATATAAAATCGATTAGGGAACGTACAGCTTATTTAGCAGTATATCGAACGGCCGATCCGAATCCGCCATAATACCATATACCTTGCGCCAAATATCTGCTAAAGCTTTTTGGAACTGCTGGCTACGGTTAAGGCGGAAGCGCAAGGGAAGCAGATTAAGATATATGCCTCCGGAAAAGTCTCCGAAGCGATTAGCATCTGCCATGCCGATATACAGAACCTCAGTGCCCAGCAGCCGGAGCAATGTCGCCTCCATTACAGCAAGGTAGAAGTGGAATAAGTTGACCTTCTGCTTACGACACATTTCGTTTATCTGTCTGGCTAGTTTGGCGTCTATGGGCCGGCTGGCCTCATTGTGCTCGTCCCTAAGAACTAGCTTTCGAGCCCTGGAGATTGAGAGTTCAAGGAGAAGTAAAGCCTGATGGTTCCTGGCTAGCTCGCTCCTCTAGTAGTCAACCTCGCTCTTCATTTTGTCATCTTCAACTGCCAAGCGTTGTTGTTCGGAGAACGTCGGGTGCTGTAAGGGGTTGTGCAGCGAGGGGCCTGTCCATGTATGCCTTTTCCAGGTCTAGGAGAAAGAGCTTGAGACTCGCGGCATCCATGTGGACATGATGATATCCTATCATGGGGGATGAATCGGTGGATCTTAAGATGAGCAATAAAATCTTCATTGTCTCACCACGCTCAGTATCATAGACGTGGCCTCTAATAGAGGCAATCCTCCGTGACTTGAGATACACCCCAGATGGTCTATTTCTCTACACGAAGCACAGGGCTGTGCAGAACATCTTGCATCGTTCTGTGGCCCAAATGTATAACAAAGGCGGTCCGATGTGCTTCATGGCGCTCGCTGATGGCTGGCGCTACTTACTGAGCGGCATCGCCGTCGTGGGGCGCCGGCTAGTCCGCCGCTGCTCTGGCGGTATGGCTGGCGAGGAGGCTTTGCGGAGGAGGATTAGGTAGCACGATCGCTGCTCCTGGCGGCTGGATACCCACATTCAGACAGATATGATCATTCGGCGTCGCCTCTCGAAGCTCGAACCCGGATGCTCGTGATCTGATCTTCCTCGCGAGGACCCTCAGCTCCGCCATGCTGTTGGCCGCGACGGGCGGACGGACATATTCCCCTGCCGCCGGGACTCTGTGACTTGGCTTGAGGAGATAAGCATATCATAATCATTATGATCATCATAATTGCGCTACCCCAGACCCAATGGGCCGTGTCCTGTAAGTTCGAAATAGTTAGAAAGATAGATGGATTAAAGGTCTCCCCATGCGTGCCTCATAAAAGCGTGCCTTGTCTTGTGAGCGTTACGTACGCCGACACCAAGAAGATCAATCGGTAATCTATATAGACGCAACCAAGTCGGACCGTATGAGAAAAGCCACCTCGGCCTACCCCGTCCCCCCAAAACGTGACCGAATAGACGTCAAGCGAATCTCTACCAATTCCAACCAGGTACATGATATACGGCAAATATATGTATGCATATAGTGGAGACTCCTCGAACCCCTACAAGAACGCTCAAATCAAGACATATCCCACCCATTTACCCAATTTCGCCGCCGTCCAACTTTGCCTTTGCGTTCCTGAACTACCGGCGGAACCAGAACGCCTAGGAACAGTCAAGTAGCACACAAGAACAGGGCTGAGCAGGCGACGTGGCCGTTGCCTAGTCGTCATCTATCGCTTAGTCCAAACCAGTCAGATCCCAGCTGCCTATGTTTCCCGAGAGGCCTTCGAGTGCGTCGAAGTTGAAGTCGCCGGTCGGCGGCGACTGCCCGGAATCGTTAGCGGCGGCGGCGGCGGTGGTGTTCCGTGCAAAAAGGAACACGGAGGGGTCGGACAAGCCGCTGTCCTCCACCGCCGCCGCCGCTGCCGCTGCCGCCGCCACCGAGGTCGTCGGATTCGCCATATTCCAGGTGTCGAAGCTGGACTGCCAGTTCACGCTGTCCTTGATGCACCATTCCTGGCCGTCCATCGCGTAGACAGAATTGGGCGTGGCCGTCGTGCTGGTGCGCGACGAGGCCTGGCTGGACTCCATGCTACTGTTGTTCGGCATGCGCGCATACGACTGGTTGTAGGTCGGCACGGAGCGCCTGGCGGGGGGTTGCCTCCAGCTGGTACCGTTTAATCCGTCGACACTCAGCGGTCCCGAGTTGCCCATTATTGCTGGGTTGTTCATAGCTCGTTGTGGGCCTTGTACGACGGGTTGGAAGTTAGTGCCAGCCAGACTGCTAATCATGTCGGGAGAGCCGGAAGCCCCCGGGATACCCTGGATGCGTGTCGTAGAGTTAGGGTTGGCATGATTGCTTGCTGGACTGTACTGCTCTGATTTTGCGATTGGTGACGTTGCTCCGTAGGCCGATGGCGACGGAGAAGCAGTGAAAGTTGAATTGGGTGACGGGACGTCAGAAGGATTGAAGCCACCCCACTTCTCGTCTGTTCGTTGTAGGACATGGAAAGCTTCCTCCGGGAGCTGGACGTTCCACTTGCGGGCAAGCACGCTGAGAATGCTAAGCGTCCGCCTTCCGCAGAGCCAATCCTCAGCGATCTCTTCGAGGTGCTTGACGCCGTGTATGATATCCCTCTTGGCCGTTTTCTCTGGTAGGTTCAAGAGGTGGATTGTACAGGCTGAATGTAACATATATACAGCGATATTACAGATCTGGCGCAGGTTATAGAGCTTTTTGTAAAGCCGCATTAGTTTCGAGATGGCGCCTGCATTTGCTGTACATATCCGCCTCGGGGATACGTGAGGCGGTAGGGGCGATGAACTGGGAGAATATTTCAAGAATGGCCTAAACAGATGGATATACTGTAAGTGGAAGAACATGCTGCCCTAAGTTAGTATACTTGCAAAAATACGATGGGATATAAACAGGGGCATCGTACTGCATCAGGATGACAGGAGGTAGTTGACCCTCCTTCGGTTCGAGCTCTTTGGGTAGCTCCTTACGCCAATCCTCTAGGCGGCGATGAAGTTCGCTTAGCTTTTTCAGCTCGACGGACTTGCCGTTCGACCTTCCGATATGATTCGGATGATAGAAGAACAAGAGGAGATCGCTGCTAATCTCGCACAGCTTCGATAGCTGGAGACCGACGGTGCGAGTCCGCGCTGGCTGTTTCTGTGACTGGTCGAACCCTGAGTTTGTATAAGGACACCAGTCCTCAGCTTCCTCGTTGGGAAAGACGTCATACTTGGGAACGCTGTAGGAATTCTTCGGGAGCTGGGGGAGTCGTCCAAGATAGTTTGACCAGCACTTGTCAAACAGGAAACACCCCCAGAAAGTAACCCTTCGCGCATCAACCTCGTGCTCGTCCATGTGCTCGTTGTCGGTGCTGATACCGCCGAGGTCAAGATTCAATCCGAGGTCTTGCGCCATTCTGAAACTCATGCCACTATAAACCCACCCTTTGGCTTCTCGTCCGCAGCCGGCCTCCCTTACGGACATCAAGGCGAGTGCTTGCACCGTGGTCAAGCGGGGTTTTTCATACTCATCGTTCTCAACGATCAACCTCTTGGCTTCAGCAAAGAAGTGATCCCCCTTGGTCCAGTTGTCGCCCGGCGTAGCGTAAGCACAGTCGGCATCTGTGAAATGGCAGCCAAGAGCGAGCATAGCGTTCACTAACAGAGACGAACAGTACGTGGTCTTGTACACGTTGCCTCTCGGCTTCCCCTTGAGGAAATCTCTAAAGAATAAATTCCGGGACAAGGTGACGAAATAGGGGTAATGCCAGTTCCAGTACATATTGAGTAGGTGCATAATGTCATCGGAATTTTCGGTTACGTCGGACCAGGTTATGATAGGGTCCACACCGGCTGTAGCCCAGTCCTCGGCCTCGTGCTCGGGTTGCACAATCGGCGTTTCCATATGTATTAAATGCGAGGTTCCACCGATGAAGCGCACTGAGCCGTTCTCTAGGCGCAACTCTCCCATCTTGCGGGCAAGGTCCCGCTCGCCCTCCACAGGCAAGTCAGTAGTGTAATCGTCATCCAGGCGCGACTCGTCTTCAGCACCTTCGTTTCCGTATCCCTGTTTGAGGATCGATTCGGCCACGGCATCGAGGCTGTCGCAGGTTCGGATCTTCTTGACAATGTCTGAGACTTCGTCTTCGGCGGCGTTCAGTATAGCTTCGATCAGAATTTGAAGGGTCGAGTTGCGCGCCTTCATGCTATCGATCTTTTCCCGGTACACTCCCTTTCGACGGTGATCTGAATTGGGGTCGTAGACGCATTCGGTTCCGTAGACACTTGCGCATGCTGCACAGCTGGGAAGGGCGCCATTACACTTGCTCTTCCTCTTCCGACAAGCGATACAGGCTCTATACGGGCGAGAGGCTACATCAGAACAGGACCCCGAGACCTGTATTACCCGGACGGGTAATGCCAAAGGGGAGTCGAACTCACGTGCTAACGCATCTTCGTTTTTGCATGGCGGGATCTCCGCCTCGTCTCGACTTCTTTTGAGTAGGGAGCGGAACGGGATCAGATAAGACATCTCCCGAATCCGACCTGTTCTGCGGCTGCAGCCCCGATAGATTCAGCGCTTCCATCGGGGAAATCCAGCCGGACTAAGAGCTCTGAGGAGCGTTGAATCCGGGTGCGCGGGCAATATCTCAGCTAGCACGGCGAGATATGTGAGAAAATACGATCTATTTCGAAGATATACCAGATGGTTGGTCGGCTGCAATGGGTTTTCCCGGCAACAGGAGTCAGGGAACCCCGACCCACTATAAGATTAGCCGTGTCTGGGGTCCGATGAAGGAGCTAATAAGCTCTAAAGGAAGACAGGCAAAAGCGTATGGTCCGGCCGCTTTATTAAGGCGAGCAGAGGTATTGGTGGCTTGCGCTATGTCCAATAAGTTCCTATATCGAGGCAGCGGTATAAAACAACCTCGTGCCAAGTGTCGGGCTGTCTCCAAGAGACGTTAACGGGACAGGGGATATATTAGGTAGATGTACCAGAACAACTTCCGTGAATCGAGCGCTTCGTCACGGTCGGGGAAAAATTTTCTCAAGGCTCGCAGATTAATACCACTCTACAACGCCTCGAGCCGGGAATAGACTGGTAATGTGCTCTCCGATATATGCCCTGGTGCGATTGCATGCGGGAGAGGTGGGCGGACATGCCGTTCGGTGAGGGGAAGCAAGCAGAACCAGAGCGCAGCGCAGGAAGAAGATTGACTACGAGACAACATGATAAGAGACAAGCAAGCCACGGACCCGACCCGATATCTAATTAATAGACGTATAAGGGCAGTTCCTTTACACTGGTCGACGTTTCATCACGTGTGCTTCATCTAGGAAGTGGCTGCATAAACTGGGAGAGAGAGAAAAAGCAATCTTCGTTGGTGAGAACCCACGCACAGAGCCACTCAGGCGGAAGGGCTAATTGCATATGCATGCCAAGGGCGAAGGGAAAGCAGAGAATTGATAAGCAAGAAATGGGGGATTGCTCCTAGAGATCGGCTAATTATGTCAAAGAGAGATAAGCTTCTCTAGGAACCCCCACCGGCTGGGTCCGAAGGATTACCATGAGTATCCCAACAGCCCCACTAGGCCGCCTACAACTAGGCGGCCACTACATTAGCACATCCGTCCGGCCCTTTGACCTTCAATGTTGATCCAGGACTTGGGAACTTCCTGCAAGTCTCGATCTCCAAAGCCATGGTACACCTACGATATGCCGTCCCATCGGGCTGGTTGCCTTTGCAATCATTCGCTTGCCAAGGGTGATATCTTTCCTCCTGTTTCAAGCTCGCCTTACGTATGGTTGGCAGGATTTCCTGTTGCGACTCCCCGGCGACTCCCACGTCCCCCCCATCTTTCTAAACCCTTGAACCCGGTTGACGGGTAAACGACTTG
Organism: Monosporascus cannonballus; assembly: GCA_004154925.1. NCBI lineage: Eukaryota > Fungi > Ascomycota > Sordariomycetes > Xylariales > Monosporascus > Monosporascus cannonballus. The sequence continues at coordinate 51,837 of QJNS01000129.1, read as the reverse complement.
ATAACCCTGATAGGGGCCGACGAAAACCCATTTGCTAAATGCAAGTGATAGCGGCCCATCCAAGACTTGTCTACGAGTCTTATCAAAGGTTCGATGCGGGTTGCACACAGAGGTATAAGTGTCGTGCCCATTAACATCACTACCAGTCATCCTCAAGTTCCATTTGCGAACTATGAGACAAGCTTGGGTCGATGATGCAGCCTTATCAACCTACACATACGGTTCATTTGACTGCATTGTCCAATTAGCTTGTTCCCTATTACCTAACACATAACATCCAAGCACCGCAAGGTAAGCTTGGCTGCATGTGGTGCAATGCGGCTCAGGCGATGAATATTCCACGACAATCCGTCCGAACATTTAAAGGGCTTTGATATATAGCGCTGTATTACGATAAATATTCACTTCGCTATGGCTTTCAATCCGGAATGTTAACGTTCAGCCTTCTTATATTCATTACCGGTTTAAGACATTCTGTCGTACCCGCAGAACTCTCCATGGACGGACTATCCCGTCGGTTGTTAATATATTCTACGTAATCTACCTAAATTCGGCGAGCATGCTATTCCAGATATTTAAAGATATTTTTTAACTACAACTGCCGAAGAATTTTATCCGAGAAGCAGTTAAATTCTATCAATAAGCTCGGATGTCGACAGTAGCGGCAAGGGTGGAAGATATGCCAGAATTGAGCCGACGGCCGTATATATTACGTGTTGTAGCAGTACGGTGGAGAAGCATGCCGAATACTCAAGTACGCATTTCCAGAATACTTCTGGGCAGTTATAAAGGATACCGACCTGGGTTTGGCATACGATCAAACGAATGGGATCGCGCATAGATCTCCTGCGGTAAAGTCAAGAGTACTTCGAAAGCTACAGGTACACACAGAAAAGAGAAGATAGCAGGATGAATAAGGCGCGCCATTGAAGAACATCATTGGTAGTACCTAGCACCAGAGAGTAAGGAACAAATTAACCATAGCTGCCTCAGGTACCCAGATACCACACTGTACCGCCACCACCCGCAGCGAATCTATAAACGATGATAAGGGGGGTGTCGGCGCCGCCGTATAGGCAGAGTGTAGACTTTTGGTTCAGCTTGTAAAGCAGGGGTAATTGCAAAGTGATGCCCCAGCTGTCCTTAACGCAATTGGAACGTGACCCGTAGTCCATTCCCTTGCCCGTTCCATCCCTTGCCCGTTCCATCCCACGCCCCCCCCGCCCCACCTCCCGCCCAACCGTCTGGCGCAATATCCCACGTTCTCACTACTGAATGGAAAAGAGAGGTCTTGTTAGTACCGAGGAGCCCGTATCTCCTATACGTTCCAGGAATCGAACCTAAGGACCTCCCGGGGGAACTTAGGTTCGGTTTGAGGGCTGAGCAGTTAACCCTTCTCCCGGATATTTTCCCCCTCCTCACAAGGACCTAGACTAGGGTTTGCAGTTGGGCACTAGTGGTTACCTACCTATGCGCTGCCGAGAACGTAAATTACTAGACAAAAAAGCTTATTACTTACGGTTACCTATAGATAATTCTTATAAAAGTAATTCCGTATTGTTTACGGACCTTTTCAAGGGTGCTACTTATTTATGATTGAAATATCATCCGAGGTATTTGTCTTAAATATTGGACACTGCAGCGAAGTGCAACGGAACTGGACTTTCTCCGCTATCCGGGAAGTCTAGCGGGTGCAGGTGGGGTTCTGCTTCCTACCTAGGTAAGAGGTATGGGTACTAGAGTTATGGAGTTATGTACCTAGGTACCTACCTAATCGGCTGTAGCACTAAAAATCCACTAAAGCCAAAAAAATCGACTCGATTGGCGCGCAGAAGTGGGCGAGGCCCTTGAATTTCATCTTTTCAATCGTAGAGCCTTATCAAGCTTGCTCTGTACAATAGCTGCCCTTGTTTTTTTCCTGCTACAACTCTATTCATCCTCAATTTTTTTCTGCAACCTTTGCACCCCCCCCCCCGAATTCTGGTCAGGATTGTCGCGTCCAAACCGATAGGTGAGTAAGGCGTTCGACTTTCATTGCACTTTTACTTTCTCCCCTGCCTAAGTCATTCATTCAATCTGGCCCCTCGCCTTCCACTCGTCTGCCCCGCCGAGTCATCTTTTCTTCCAAAACAGCCTGCATCTAAACATTCTTGACGCCTTGCGGTTGACCGCATGACTGTTGACCGTTCTTGCTGACACCTAGCGCCTTCTTACAACGTTGAAGGTGTCACGACATCCTGTCCTTAATATAGTCGTCCCCCCCTTCTCGTCACCTGTTCCCTGCTGGCCGTCGTCGCCGCCATGAGTGAGCAAGAGGCTAAGCCCGCCGAGGCTCCTGTCGAGGGTACCGAGGTCAAGGTCGCCGAGTCTGACACCGGTGCACCTACAAAACCCGAGACTACGTCTGAAGCTTCCGATGTCAAGTCCGACGAGAAGGCCCCTACTACCAAAGAGGCCACGGTGAAGGAAGAAGATGGCGAAAAGGCCAAAGATGCTCGACCTTCTATCAAGAACCCACCCAAGGGAATGCTCAGAACCGAGGGAAGACGCGCTGCCGAAGAAGATCCCAAGAAGAACAACAAATTCGATCCGTCGACACTGCCTGACACGGATGATCCCCAATTGATTCGCACCCAGGTATTATCGCACCCCAAAATAACCATCAGTGCTACGCTGAAGTCCCTAACCATGTCTTGACAGGTCGAGTTCTACTTTTCAGACAGCAACCTGCCGAGCGACAACCACCTCTGGACCAAGGTTGGCGGCGAAGAGAATAAGCCTGTACCTCTGTCGGAAATCTGCAGCTTCAAGCGCATGCGCCGATTCAAGCCCTATTCTGCCGTTGTTGCTGCTCTCAAGGACAGCAAATTCCTTGTAGTAGAGGGCGAGGAAGGTAGCGAGACCATCCGTCGAAAGCACCCGTACGACGCAAGCAAGCGACAGAAGGTGGAAGAACGCAGCATCTACGCGAAGGGTTTCGGTAAGGAGGAGCCCTCCACGCAGTTCGACATCGAGGCCTTCTTTGCGCAGTATGGCCCTTTCAACTCCGTTCGTCTCCGTCGTGCCGACAACAAGGTCTTCAAGGGCTCTGTCTTCGTCGAGTGGGCCGACAAGGACACGGCTGATAAGTTCTTGGCCCTCGACCCGGCACCTAAATGGAAAGATCACCCATTGTTGATCCTATCCAAGCAAGAGTATATGCGCCAGAAGTCCGAGGAGATTCGGAATGGCAACAAGGATCCCAACAGCTCCAGGAAATTCCCGAAGGATTCTCAGCGAGGCGGCCGCGGCGGTAGAGGCCGCGGGAGAGGCAGCTTCCGCGGCGATCCCGACGACTGGAAGAAGCGTCGCGAGGAAGATCAGAAGAACGGCTTCGGCGACCGGCATGGTAGCAGGGATCAACGCGGCCGTGGCCGTAGTCGAGGCCGCGGCGGGCGGGGTCGTGATCGTGGTGGTGGTGAGAACGGACGAGCTGTGAAAGAAGAGCTTGTCGACGATCGTAATGTTGGCCGTCCCAAGATCCACACCAGCAGCGAAGGTGCAAAGATCTTGGAGGAGGCGAATGGTTCGGCCGGAAAGCGTGCCCGAGAGGAGGAGGGTGGCGCCAAAGGCGAACCCCCGGCAAAGAAGGTGGACCAGAAGGAGGCCGTCGCCGAGGCCGCATAGGCCTTTCGCGATGGTTTATTCAACAGGTTATGCCAGTGATCAAAGGCCATGGGTATACATCGTTGTTTCCGCGCGCGTCTCAAATTTACAGTCTGACTGAGCATGGGATTTGTATGCTCTGTCATTGGCATGGTAATCAAAAAAACCGACTGTGTGGTATGTTTTCCGAGGCATTTCGTTCGGACACGGCGTTGGTGGGCTACTTCAGAGACTCGACTACCGAACTCAGCATGGGGTTCTTGTGGTACTAGTTCGGCTCGCAAGCATGATAGGTCGTTGATTGCAACCCGGCTGTTTTTCTCCTACCGCATTCTTCCTCCTTTTTAAGCGAACTCACGATGTGCATGAGTTGTTAATCTCTCGTTCCTGTCGCAGCCAGCTATTACGTTTTCGGTTGATGGCTTTATACGTACAATGTTACCTAGCAGCTGTCTTTGGATTAAGGCGTCCGGTCCGAGCAAGACAAGACGCTTCGGCCAGCTCGGGAGGACTCGCCAAATGACCCTAGATATCCGTACTAGAGATTCATATCAGCCGCCAAGAGCAACCGGGTTCCTTGCCCCACCCCACAGAGACTCCCCGTACCGCCAGAGCAGAGGCTTGTCGGGTCTCGTTGTATTGTGAGGGTATATCTAACTGTGTTTTTGATATGCTACTTGGAGACACAAGGCGCCATTGTCCATGGATCCCAAACAGCAAACGGTCTCTAGTCTAATGACTCGAGTCCTATTTTAACGAGGCATCAGATGTCTCATCAAAGCCATATCAACTTAATATTTGAGTGCTTCTTTTTTAGCCCATAGGTATCATTTCGTTCATCTACCGACGCTCGCTCATGTACAACCCAACCAACGCGTCTCATCTCACCCATTCTGTCTATATACATCACACTTAACAAGCAAGTCCCCAAAGACCACCGCTCCATCGCATGGACCCGCTAAACCGCTCTGACATGGAAGGGGGTAGGCAAGAAAGGAGTGAAGAGAAGTCCAGCGCAAATACCCACTACAAAGACAAGATGGCCGTATCGACATTTGGCCTCGAGGGACCGGTTCTTCGTCACATCGTGTCGGGGAACAAAACACGCAAAAACCGAGGAGAACAAACACCCCCGAAACCAAACTAATTGTCAGTCCCAACTCCTTGTTTCCAGAACCGTTCCTCCTTACCCGGCTTATTCGAGTCGTAGCCAGATCCCGCATCACCCAAGACTGAATTCAATGTGCCCATCACCCGTTACCCTTTTTGTGGGTCCAGGATCCATCAACCCGTCTCGAGTTCCTTCTAAACGCCGGCCAGATCCTCCGTTGAGAGGAAGAATAAGGAAATGAATATTACAGAGGCCGAGGCCGCGGCGGGCCATTTCCTGATTCATAGGGCCAGGCCGGTGCCATCCCCGGTCCAGCGGTACAGCGCCAGGACCTCGCGGCGGCGCTGATGCTGCTCGCCGAGGTCCTCGGGCACGCGGCCGCGGACCTGGGCGAGGGCGCTGCGCATCACCTTGCTGAAGTTACGCTGGGAGGGCGCTTGTTAGTATAAGAGTTCGAATGGCCATCCCGGAAAGCCACATACCTGGTATTCCGTGTTGAGGGTGACGACGCAAGCCTCGTGGGCGCGGATGATGGTCTCGCACGCGCGGGCGACGCTGGCCGAGGCCTCGAGCTGCAGCTTGTCGGCGATGAGGAGCAGCAGGAACGAGCCCTGCAGCAGGTAGATGCCGAAGAAGAAGGGCATGAACTCTAGGCCCGGGTCGTACTCGAGGATGCTGTTGATGGACTCGGCGGCCGACACGGCGTGGCTCGTGGCCGTGATGAAGCCCTGCGACGAGATCCAGAGGTCGTTGTCGTCGAGCAGGTTGATGGGGTCCCACTTGCCCGTGAGCAGGATGTGCAGCACGTGCATGACGTGCGTGCCGTAGGCCATGACGATGCGCGTCTGGATGTCCGACTCGGTCATGCGCGAGGAGCTCGTGTGCACCGACCGCCCCGACGGCGAGCTGATGTTGCCGAGCTCGCTCGGCATCTCCAGCGTCGCCGACTGGTCGTTCTCGTCGTCGGGGTTGGCGTGGAAGTGCTTCTGCTCGAAGGCCTTCAGGCTCTGCTCGTACGTCTCGAGGTGCCGGACGATCTCGGCCTGTTGGTCGTCCCACTCCCTCGCTGAGCGGAAGCCGACGCCGAAGCGGGGGTGGTTTCGCGCGTGATGCAGGTCGACGATCTCGCCTAGGATGGTCATCAGGGGTAGGAAGTAGCCGAATATGCTGTGGCCGCTGCACTCGAAGTGCGGGCCCCGTACCCTCGTATGACTCGGTTCGCCCTGCTCGCTGAGCGCAGGGTCCGTCGCGTATGCCTCGTAGTTGCCGTTTTGCCAGTCCGTGTCGTCCATCGGCTGGTACAGCCCCTCGCACTCGATGTCGAGCAGGAAGAGCGGCCGGTTATAGCAGAGGGCTAGATGACGGTCCACGATGTATGCGAGCCACCATATCCGTCGTCTCTCCTCGCGCTCCTCCTCGGTGACCATGCCGGGGTTCACTTTGTTGCTGAGTTCGTCCTCAACGTTGACATCGGCGTCGGCCTCGGTGATTCCGTTCGGGGGCGCGGCGGTGGGAAGCTCGCGGCCGAGCTTCAGCTCCCTAGCTAGCGACCAAGCCGCGTTCCACCACCGGAGACTGGCGCCCTTGTACTCGCTCGCGGAAACTACGGTGGCGAGATGGATGTAGGTGATAACGTCGTCCAGGGTGCCCGCAGCCCCGAAAGCACCGGATTCGCCCGTGATGCTGCCTGCGAAGCTTTCGGGGGCTAGGGAGCCCGACATCGCGACTCCGAGTCCTCCCAGCGCGACTCCGTCGACCACCGGAGTAGTTGCCGGCGAGGCATCTCCGGAAGGCGTGTGGATGAGCGGTTTTAATAGGTTAACTGTCAGCTCGAGCAACTTCTGGCAGATCTTGCCCCTCGCCGAGGGAATGCCGGTCAGGAACGCGGCGTCGCTGGTCTGTGCCGCTACCCACAGGATGCTGGCCAGCAGGGCGGGCTGGCATGGTCTTGGCTTGCTGGGGTGGAGGAACGATCTTTTTCGGAAGACGAAGCCCAGGACATAGGGTGACATCGGATGCGCATGGGCCGAGGAGGAGCTTGCGAAATAGAGGTCGATCAAATCACAGGCTAGGGACGGGGGGATTATATTTCCAAGGTGCGGGATTAGGGGGTTGAGCACAGGATAACGGAGTTGCTGGTGGTAGTTGTTTTGTGGAATTTGCGACGGGTATCGGGGCGGGGGCGATGAGATAGACATCCACGGGGGCGAGGCGGCTTCCGCAGCCATCGGATATGCGCTGATAGGACTGGTACCGATGCGGAACGTCGTCGGAGGGTTCGTCGAGAAATTGTTCGGGCTCTGTGTCTGCAGAGCATAGGGGATCTCGGGATAGCTGGATATAGTGCCCTGACCGGAGCCGTAGGTCGGATGCGCCGGTCCCGCCATCATGTGTGTTCCCAAGCCCTGCCTTTCATAAGGATTCTGGACGTTCCCAAAACTGTTAAGATCTAGCGATGTTGGACTGTCGAGGTGATCGTTTTCTATGGCGCCGCCGTGCGTTGGAATATGGGATTGGTGAGAGCTCAGCTCCGCTAGAGTGTCGAGGCTGCCAGTCCTTCGGCTACGCTGCAGGGTATCTTCACCGATGTCGTTTAGCAGCTTCTCCGTGGAGCTTGGTTGTTGTTCCGTCTGAGCTGCGGAGGGAGTTTCCGCCCTTGGATCCGAGGAGCCCGCCTCCTCTTCGGCCTGGTTTGGGGATTTCGAGCCATCCTGAGAGGTAGCTGAGGCTGCTGCTTGTGCGGCTGCTTGCTGGGCCAAGTCCTTGCGTGATGCCTTCCCCCGCTTCTTCCTCTCGCGGATATACTCGCAGCCAAGACCGAATTCTATAATCGTTAGTTCTTCCTGTGCCGGCGTTGACGTGTTTACGCCGTTACCCACCTATGCAATGGGCACAAGGATGCTGTCCATCGCATTTCGTCCTAAGCTGGTTGCACTGATCACAAGCCCTGCTAATTCTTCTTCGGATGGGACCACCTGCGCTGGTCGATCGTGTGGTCGGGCCGGCATAGGGGTGCTGGCGATGCTTCGGCTGTGGTGCCCGCGCCAGGTGAGGCGCATGCACTCCTACGTGCTGTTGAAGATGCTGGAGGGTATACTGAGAACCGTGGCCGAATGTATCTATGCCAGCCGAGTGAATATGGCTTTGCGAGACATGATTAAACGTCGTCGCGGGCAGCGTATGATACGGCGAGAACCGCTGAAGTGGATTGGACAGCATTGTGAAAGCAGCCCTCCTCTCGTGATCTTGCTAGTAGCAGCGCGCACTGCAAGACCGAATTAGCCAACACTGTCGTAGATTATCATAGAAGATGACGAACTTCGAACGAGTGCAGGCAGTTGGCTGAAGTGTGGGTGCGTCTAGTGTGTATGTATGCGTGGGAGGGAATAGAGGTGTGCAGGGTCATCCCAAGCTATATGGTTGCCGAACATGCAACTGAAATCTACGCTTGGCAATACGCCGTGGTTCAGAGGACGGCAGTTGGCCGGAGAGGAAAGATGTCTGCATGAGGTCCAGCTGGACAGCATGACTGGCACCCAAAAAGGGTATAGGGAGATCAACGGCATTCTGGGGACGGCACGACTCTAGGTGGCACGGGTGGCAATGCAGGGTAGTTTGGGCTGTGGGAGCCAGGAGCGAGAAGGGGACGGGTCGAACAAGGGGGTGTCAGGATGCTTGAAGGGGAATGTGCGAAATCTACCAGGCTCTCTACTCACCGGCCCCCGACGAGGATCGCTGACGACTTCAGGCAAGCCTGCGCCAATAAGTACCAGTATTATAACAGAGGCTGGCGGAAGATCCTGGGGTAGAAGGGCCCAAAGGATGCAGAGAACTAAGCTGGACCTAACCAAGGTAGTACTTGATCGAAGCTCTCGAATGCTCACTCTCCGTCTCAGACAGCACGAACAATATGAACGGCCTTGGCGTGCATGTAGTAGAAGGCGGTTTGGTATGCCCCGGATGGGTTCGATTGGAGAAGGAACTGCCCACTCCTCTCTAGAGTAATACCGAGTTGCGTATTGGTAGATTGAAGACGTAATTTACAACGGCGGTACGGGAGCATGTAGGCGGAGAGGGATATGCTGTGGGAGAAGAAAATTTGGTGGTTAGAATGGCCGCGTTCGGTTCCAGAGGGGTCTCCCATTAGCTCTCCAGCTAATAAGTTACCTATGTGACACTCGTCGAGCTGGCTTGAGTGGCATTGCATGGGTGAAAGGGTCGCAAGAAGAGGGGCAGGGATGGAGCCGACATGCAGACCGGGGGAGTTGCGTTGGCCGAATGGGGGCAACTGGTGGAGTCTGGAGAGGATCGGGATAGGACAGGCCTAGGCGGATTCAAGGAACACGATGATCGGGCCTGCGGAGATTTAAAAAATCACGAGCTCCACAGGCCATACGAAAGAGCACCCAAAGGCAAATGAAGAGAGTGTCGCCTCTGTTGATAGCAAAGAGAGCCGTGGTCGTCGGAGTATATGACTGACGAGGCGGGTCAGGTGACACCCATCTATGGCATCGCCGCAGCATACTCAGTATACATCATGCTCCATTGACTAGCCTCGGCCGAGCAGATGCCTGTATGCTTTCCTCTTTTCCTCTATCATCTCCTTTGTTAATTGAGCATACACTGATATACGCTGGATGAGGGCCGTATACGTCTTGAGTGGCGATGCTACCTCTGTCATGGACGTACAGAAACCTCCAGATTAGTTCCCGATCGAAAAGTCTCGCGATGAGGTGCCGTAGTCTCTATCGGATGGAAGAGGTGGTGCCGCCGCAAGAGTGAACCACGCTTACGGTTGTGGATGTGGAGTAGACTAACTGAACTGAGCCATCTGTGGCCGGTCTGTCCCCAGAGTTAAAGCTTGGCAGTATGTTTACCCCATGAACTGACCAGAGACGCATGTCGACCTTCTCCAGTTTCAACCATAGTCCGTAGCGGAAGTAACCCAAAAATCCGTAGCTTGTCACGGTCTTCTACTGCCCTACGGTTTGGAGACACCGCCCTGTTGTGCCTCTTGCAGTTCAAACCTTGCAGAGATCGACGATGCCACAGGTCGATTCATTAGGGACATTCCTACTTGGGTATGGTTAACGCTACTCAGCATCTATATATATTAGAGCCATCATGACTGACTGGGGAGGCAGAGACTTGAGGACTAAAAGTCCATTTTGTTTCTCGTGTTCTTAGCTCTCAGGGCTTTCGGTTTCGAGAAGCTGTGTGCCCGTCTTAAGAAGCTCGTAGTCCAAATCCTCCCAACCGTCTTTCTCCGTGAAGGCCTTTATGCTGGAGGCCATAAGCTGACTTGACTTTGATGATGATATGTCCGGACGAGTTGTATGCCAAGCAAGCTTAAGGAGGGACTGACAGATACAGCTTCTGACAGAGCCTCCAAGGTCGGGTTACGTATGACGCACACTTTAGCTACAGGAGTCGGAAATTCAACCATGTAGAGTGGAAGAAAAGAGGGAGCGAACAGAATCAGAAGAGGAGGCCATAGCTTGCAGTCTCATTTTCGGTGCGGTAAAGGAACCTACTAACTAGAGATTACAGTATAAATCTGTTTTATTCTTTGTACGCTCTCTTATTCCGTTGGCCCGAATACTTTGCCGTTTCGACCCCCTATTGTACGACGGCATAGCGCAAGCTGTCCCAGACAAGAAATCTGATCAGAAATTCTATACCAGTCAGTCTGTCCAAAGCCCTTATATCTCTCTCCGCCGTACAGATATGGTAATTGTGACGTGGGCTAGCACTTAGAAAACGAAGCCTCCCAAGGGCCGTTTTCTGTGGGCCGCACTAACAGTAAGGATTCTATTGTAGAAGGCGCGAACTCGCGCTAAACAAGTGATCCTTTCAAGCCGCGCATGAGCATGAGTTCCTTATCAGATATGTGAATACCTACTATGGTGTTGTGGGTAATTTTTATTACCTATTAGGTATTCTAGCTAGGAGACCCACTTAGTAATAACCTACCTTGGATTAGGAGTTGCAAAAAGGCTGCAATTATTCGCATGTACCTGCGGTTCACCCATGTAAAAGCTACACCTAATTTGGGTAGTGTGGCTACTAGCGCAACCCACGGCTACCTGACAGTGTGATAAATATTTTGCCTGATACCATCGTAGTTCGAATGCTGCTATATGACTCTAGGTCTCTCCTCCGTACCAGGGGGAATTCTCCGATTCTGCACATCAAGTGGGTCCGTCGATATCATAATCCTCTGCCGGCTACTTGTTAGGAACCGAGGCTCAACAAGGAGAAATGTACCCCGAGTTTCTAGGATACGTGGAAATCATCCAACAATGCCGAAGCATCATATGTCCGAATTTGGCGCATGGAGGGACGAAGCCCTTGGGTGCATCAGACCCCTGCGCGTTGAATATCGTGATTACTTAAATGAGCTACACGAAATAGCCGACCTGAATGCTTACTGAAGCGATCCGCATCTTGCTAAGTGCGTCTAGGTGGCACAAAGCGCGCAATAACCCCGAATCGAATCGGGAATTGTCTATATGGTTTCTAACGGACTTTGTTAGTCGGAAATTGTACTCGATACTTCCCTCTTGTTCGCTGCTGAAAAGCTTCGTTGGGTGAGATGGCTGCTCGACGATATCTCGGTGCGCTCTATCTCGATGCTGCTGGCTTGTGATATCCTCTCTCTAAGTTTACTCTCTATGCCCTTTTACTCAGGGTTGGAACTTCCGTAAATGTAAAACTACTCCGTATACAGACTAGAAGCTCTAGGTCATTGTATCCGGCGCTTGTGTAATGCACGGCGGTGTCGCCTGGAGCGGCGCATCTATTCATTTCAGAGCGTCCCCAGATTCCATCTGCATCATACGGTATCACACTCCGCGCCCCGACCACTGGGCGGTACCCGCTCTGCAAGCCCATGTTTGCAACTCCCATATATTTACATATGCTCGTCATCTCCGGGTTCGACAGACCTTCCAACGGCAGTTCCTCCTCGGTGAGTTGTATCATTATCAGTCTACCATTAGCTCTGGCGCCCACTCAGGGTACCTAATCCAGTGGCCGAGGAGGCGCTCGGCCAAACGCCGTGCGTGATGTTGCAGTAGGTAGTGGCGCCGCGCCGCTAGCGGTGGATCGGACCGAGATTCCCTGTGCTCCCCTGATGAATGCAAGAATATGTGCATTGGACGATCCTATTGGTGGCCTGCCATAACCCTTTCGCCCCATCACTTGCATTTAAATCCACGAACCAATCGACGTCAAGGCACCGCGGCCAATGCCCATATGTAGGGCAAAGTTCACCAAGCTTGATGAGTATGAATCCCGTGCAAGTTATCACCCCGGAGTGCCCAAAGGGTGAGCGGATCGCAACCAAACCTCACTTCGACGTGTCGCACTAAACTGACCCTCGTGCCTTAACCCAACTGGCGTCGTCTCGAATCCAGCGAACGTAGAGGCGAATAATGAGTGTGATAAGTAGTGCCGCAGGGCAACTGTGTTCTCCCGCTAGAGGCCGCCAACGGCCCAATACCGCATTCAACGCCCGAGGACTACCGCCTCGATATGCAAATAAACAGTGCATCTCGATGCGGACAATTATGCAGCAATTTCAAATAACCGATTAGCGATACCGGCAGCGAAATGATGAAATCTCGAACTGGCCATGAATAAGCGGCATAAGCGGCGGGGAACGCGAGATCGAACACGATTCCGACCCGGCGACGAGAGTCGAGTTATTATAACACATAAAGGATCAAGCCCTCTCGACGAAACTACGACATCATAGCAACTTGGAATTCAAAGATTCTCGCCTAGACATCGACATTACAACGCCAGGCAGACTATTGAACATTACGGCCTCAAAGCACCTGACGGCTACGGAGACGTATTGGAGGTAGCGAGAACGCTTGTCCCGCCAATAGAAAAGCTCTGCTGGCCTGAGCTCATGCAGGTACAGAACACCTGTCGTGCATCGGCATTCACGAGTCGCCATATCCGGGGCGGATGTTGAGCTCTGGATCAGATGAAGTACCAATACACAAAGCGATTCGATAGCAGCAACAACTCCTCCGGTTCGTTTACCGAAGGCCGGAGGTGTCGTGCGCACTGGCGGTAAGGCTTTGCTAATTGAATCCTTATCCCATTCAGTCACCTCGGTTAGTAAGGTCGCATTCTGTCGACTGCGTGAAAAGCGTGGTACCATCCAAACTCCAACGGCTAGCCCCGCAACACCTGACGGAGAGGGGGACCGACTTCCCACTCGACTGCAGGGCTGGAACGGGAATGAAGCTGGCTGGACCGAGCCACGTCACACTGGATCAAGCTCCCTTGCTACCCGCCGGTGTCAATGTCAACAATGTTCGAATTCGCCGAACCGGCCAATCTTCGTTATGTGATGGTGAGCTCAGGAGAACATAGACTCACTCAAAATTCATGCGATGAGGTAGTTGGTAAGGAAGGGCGCACTCGATTTATCAATGCATTCCGACGACTTCGCAGAGCTTCGGTTGGTCTCTGTCAATACCCCTTCCTTTGGCGAGAGATTCCTTGGTTCGTCGCTAAGCGGCGGCTAGCGGCTTGGAAGCCACCAGGACGGTTTGGGATGGTCGTTGGCGAGAAACCCAAGCACAGGGACCTCCACACGTGAGTCAACGGCCCGTATTGGCGCTTCGAGCCAGGCAGCGCAATTTTCGCAGAGCTATATCAAGAGGATATATTGGTGCGGGTGGGTATAGCAGCATTTATATACCCCAAACTTACGGATCCCTGGCACAGGCGCATTGCTTGCAGCAAAACGCTTCTGCCCGCATGGCACGGTGGGGCGTGCAGCTCCCTGGCAAGTTATGTTGCAGGGATGTGACAAAGGCACTCTTAAGTTTCGCCTACCAGGGCGTGCTTAATGATATTTCGCCCTGGTCTCTAATAGGCAGGAACGACATGGCCATACAAACAGACATAACATCATCTAGCCCGGTGACGCTTTTCAAGGATGGAAGCGAAACAGATTTCAGGAGCCGGAATAGCAGAGTATACGCATCTAGTAGACATGAATTATGGTCGAATCGACCCTCAGTGAAATTACTTGGGAGCAAGGTCACGCAGTTGTGTTGCTTCGCCGTATTAGCTCGGCTGGCCAAGTTGAATACAAGTCGTTTATAGCATCGACTCGGCATCATTGTTTAAGTGATGAATGTATGCCTCGCTCATACCCAAGCATTTGCTAGGACCCCAAGAGAGGAACTCCCCGCTATCAAGTATTTTCAGACAGCCGCGCTTGTGGGCTGTCCGAGCCCAAAAGGCAGCTCACGGAGAAACCTTAACTTAATAGAGAACCCCGAATGGGGAACATGTATGGAGAACTTTAACGTCTTTGATGCGCCCTTGCAAGGTTCCCCAGATTTTTCGTAGCGGACACGACCCCCTCTGCTGCGTTAAGCAGGTACGTTTCGAGAGACAAGGCTCATTGGCTGAAGCGTAGAAGTAATGCCTGCCCGTCGTCGAGATGGCTGCTCCACCGAAGTCTTTCAAATTTACTTCTCGCTCTTTTCGCTGTAAGCATGGTGAGCAGTAGTCTCGAAGAGGTAATACCACCCAGGAACGACGGCTAACTCTCCGAATCGGACGTTGCAGGCCCGGCGGCACCGTTTCTTTCTCTCGTTGCTCTGCAACCCGCGATCTTGGGTTGCAGCCGGGGGTGGAAGGGGTTTTTTTTTATTTGGTGGGTTAGGAAGGAGGGGGGGGGGGTTTTGGACCAATCAGTAATTTCTCTTAAAAGGGGAAATGGAAGGATGGGAGTTGCCGGTTGTTTCTCAGGGGTTCCCACCATTTTGCTGCGTGCGCCGCGGGTGCGTGGGTGGGACGTTGCAGAAATCTCCGCTGAAACGACACCACGGGCTGCGGTCCTTCAGACATTCTTCTACTCATGGCCGTCTACCCTCCGACGAGCCCAAAATCGCCACGGCGGGGAACCCATCGAGCGTTCTTCGCTCTCTCGAAATACTACATTCCGGATTGAACCCTGCGGGGGGGAACCCCCAGTACTGCAGGCTCCACAGAGCGTTGGCGGTGCCGGGCATTCCATCACAAGGCGTCCGCTATGTATGTGACCTCGTTTCGACTGCCAGAGTCGCAGCGCCGAACGCCACGCATATCATACAGTCAGTAATGGGCGAGGTCATCGACTGGGTAGCTACCGAAGCGAGCCTTGGTTCTCCTAAATTGCATGAATCTTGGCTCTCGAGGCGACCCCCTTTCATAAACCAGAGGGCCACTCCATGCTGGGAGGAGGCGATGAAGCATGCCCCCTGGTTGAGGCTTCTGGAACTGGCGGTCATCTGCATGTCATTGGGCGTAAATCTCCGCCGCTGGGAATGCCGGACAGCCTACGAACGGGCATCCGGAGCTGGGGAAAGTTCCCACACGATCCTCATATATATATCACGCTGGTCATATGACGTCCTCTACGTAGACGGGAGGCGTCCGCCAAGTCATCATCTGAACTTTGCCTCCTTAATCTGCGGAACATATGTTGGGTAATCACTGTAATCAACCGCACCTGTAGGTCATGGCGTGTGGCCACTATCGAACATCCCATTTCGTGGACAGCATCGACACATCTTCCATCATTTACCAGGTCCGGAATTGTCCAGTATAATATCGCTTTCGGGGATCGGGACTTTCCTGTCAGTGTTAGCCGCCTCTGCCAGGTGGCCTTGCTTTTTCTTCGTACACTCGAGGATCTAGACGCTCTGCGTGACCAAAAGGCGACGTGATATATGAGCGGGACTATGCGCAAAGGTGGATCTAGACCGTAAGACACGGGATGAAATCGAACGTTCACCTTGGAGAGCCTGCCTTGACAACCCTGTCCCGCTATCTCGACATTCTTGCGAGGCTTGGATACCTAGCATCCTTACCTCTTGAACTTTACACTGGAAATCGCCTCCTCTCTTTTAGACGGCCCGGCGCACCCGGTCTTTCCTACACGTTTCCATCCCATAGGAATCTGTCATTCGAAGGAGAGCGCCGTTGCCCGCGCTCCCTCCACCGAAACCATACAAATGATAATCTGGGTCCGAAAAAGAGGACCCAGGGGAGGACGTCCCCGCCCTCTCGTAGAAGTGGATGCCACGGCTGGTTCGCAATCGCGAGTGGCAATTGATCATCGGAAGAACGGGCTGTGCACCGGGAGGCACCTGAATCAGCGGCTGGGGATCCTTAATCCTCTTGCCTTTTTCCAAGCCTCAGGTCTGCTGTCTGTGCATCCTGTGGTAATCGTGCTGGTCGAACCGGGACCGCATATCACGAGGCGACCGCGCGATCTTCTTCTTCGCCCGGGTCTCCTGACCTCGGGAGCTCTTCCGCCGTGTTCTACTTGGAATCGTTGAGGCCCGGAGATGCGGGACACCCGAGAATTTCATTCTGCTCTCTACCTCGCCGTGAATCGTCGGCGTCGCTTCGTTCCGATGGCTTATCCAGAAATTGTGCCTTTGACCTGATGTCGATGGAAGCTCGGCGGTGGTGGCTGGATGCCTAAAATTGCCGATCTATTACGGTAGCTCGTGGGTCGATCAATACGATCAATCTGGCGAAAGACGAAAGTCTCATGGGTTCGACGCCTTAGCTCAGCTGCTCATGGTGACCATAGCTTTCCTGCGATGTATCTTCATCTCGATATTCGCTCCGTGGAGGACAATATTCAAAGGCTGCAGATTCGTCCTTGGGTTCTCCCTCTGGTCTCTAAACAACAACCGAAAGTGAGGGGCCTGTGATATGCTGTCCGTCTTCTACGGCCGGTTCGCGAACAAAAGCAAGGTCAGGACACGGACAGAATAGTCATTCACCCCTTCGTGTCATAATCTCCCCGGTGTCTGTTTCTCTCCGCTTGGTTGTCTATCTGAAACTCGGTCAGGAGTCCCGTTTCCATTGTACGGGAGTCGGCGCTGAGATGAATCGATGCCTCCTCCAGTTCGCTCAGAGGAACACGTGTATCTTCTAGAAGAGTTATGCCTCTAGGTACGGGGTAGGGGGCCAATTTTCTTCCCCGAACCCTTATAAACGGTGTGTCCCCAGTGTTTTCTGCCACTGGATCCCGTTATCACGTGGCAATATCTAGAAGTCATCATAGTTGAGGCTCTACGTGACAAATAGACGGCGGATCTATCATATCGTCCGAGTGTCAACGTTGTATTGGTACTCGCCGGCGATTGCGCTATAACTCCGAATACGAGTATCCCGTTGACTGATAGTGTCCTGCACACCATAGGGTATATCGTCACGTAGTGCTCATGCCTAAGACGGATCGTAGCGCCTGACTGATATTCCTCTCTCGTTTTTATGTTGTAGAAGATGCTTACGAAATCGTAGAGGTTTGAGGACTACTTTACTTCATGTCTAATACCTATGGCTTGTGTCTCAGTCCAATCCCCTTAGCCACTGGAGCCGGAAAATCATGCTTGGTCAGTACTCAGGCGTGCACGCTTGAATCTTATTCAGATCATTTCCTGGACGCCCGCCAACCGCTGGACATGTATGTGTAAGAGACGTGGCTACAGACAGGGAACCTAGAGAGCGAAGAGGGATGTACCATGAGAATATCCACTACGCCCCGGAGCGTGGTTATCAGGTGCCTCATGAAAATCTCACTTCCAGCAATCTCGGCCTGGGGTAGACTGGTCGACACCATCTGTAACCTGGGCTGCTCAAACCCACGGCACCCGGAAGTTCGACTGGGAACAGCCTCGGCAAGCACTCGGACGGCCTCAGAAAGAAGGCTACTCCATAGGTCTCCTTGGGAAGATCAGCTTGGGGTCCCTCACTCCATATGCACCTCGGAAGATTTGTATATTGATTTCCGTATGGTGTCATGGGAGCGGGATGCTGGATCAGGCGCGGGGGCAGACATGCCATCAAAATTTGCCTCAAAGCCCAACAAACAGCGGATTGAAAAACAAGAAAAAAGAAACTTTCTTCTCTTTTCTTTTTTTAAAAAAAAGAAAAGGAGATTCGAAGTACCTCGTTGAAGAGGTGCATCGGGAATTGAGCCCGATGCGGGGGTCGAACCCGCAACCTTGAGATTAAGAGTCTCACGCTCTACCGACTAGTTTTGATGTTAGTGATTTGATTTCCCCAGTATACAGACGTGGGATGTTCTTACTTGAGCTAACCGGGCTTGTTGATGGGTGGCGCTGCTGTTATTGCAGAATAAAGTACGGGACAGGGACAGGTGCTGCTGAGCTGCAGAAAAAATCACCCCGGACCGCTTTACGGGCGGTTCGGACGGGGATCCTTGATCACAGATATTTTTTCGCACATATCACACGGGAGAATCTGTGGGGAAGAGTTCGTGCGACATGTGCGCGTTATGGATCCCCGGCCTGTGTAGCGTGTTCCGGTGCCCGCCGCTAGGACCGGTAGTTCCTACCTAATATCGTTCCCGCATCTGTTATATGTACAAGGTATGTAGATAGGTAAAGAACGCTTCGGTGCTGTTCTCGCTGCTCTCGTGAGCTTTTAAAACTGACGGGAAACGAGAGAACTGGGTGGGAAGCTTGACCCAAAGCGGCCGAGAATAACCTTTTGGGAGGTGTGTCACCACTTAAGAAGGGTTACCTCGGCTAGGGAGGTGGTACCTGCATATGGATAGAAGTAGAAAGAAGTAGCTTCCGCAGCCTCCTCCCATGGCTCGGGAGTAGGTAGTACAGCATAAGAGCTCCCACACGCTCCCCGTTTCCGAACTTGATTTTCACTACGAAGTAATCATACATAAAACGGCTGGTAAATGAGAATTTGGTGGTTCTGACTGGCGTTACTGCAAATAATGAGAGCGCCGACTAGATGATGGAGTTTCAGCTGCATAGCATTCATAGGTCGGGCTTCCACTGACGCGCAGATTCGTCCGAAACCGGCTCACTGTCTCCTTGGAGCGCGGAAAGAACCTGATGAGCGCAGAAACGGAGCCCTCCCCTGACCTTCCACAAGTCCACCCTTCCGCCATTGACTACAACTATGACAGGAGGCATACGATGGGGCCAGTAGGGTCTAATTAGGCGATGTAGGTTGGACCTTAGAAATGGAATAGGATTGTTCGCGGTAAGCTTCCGAGATTTGCAAAGCGTCATCCATCAATCAGCACCCTATCTCATCGCATCGCGGAACTGCCTACGAGGTGATACCTGGAGATTACCTACAAGTCGCAAGGGTATATTTAGATAGTTACCTCCAATCTCACACATATTTGTATGATCCTAGACATTGCAGAAGGTTCTGTCGGTGTTTACCTCTGTCGTAGGTTGCCAATTTCCTATCTTCAACGATATCTATGAGGTCGCATACCTACAATTTTCTATACACATCTGCATACCTAGACCCCTTAAGGCATGTAGTGGCCCAGTAGAGGTAACTAACAAAAAATACCCCTGTCACTTGTAGATGGCCGGAAGGTCAGTGGGCAGAAGGCCGGGCGTGGGGCTACTGCTGGGTGGGGTGCCCTGCGGGCGGGAACGTAAATTGAGTCACACCGAACGATATCCACCAAAAAGGATAGACAAGGATGGTGGTACCTTGGGAGGGGTTGATATGTAGCTGATAAGAGCTCCTAGCTAACTACATAGCAAGATATTGGGCGGTATGTAAAGCATCACCGCCTTTCGCATGCACCGCTGATTTGCACACCAAGTAGCTGATGTTCTGGCATTTCAAGCGGCTTCTGCGTTCTCTCTTTTTCATATAGTATTCAACTTATCAATAAATAAACCCGCGATGGCAGAGGACGAAGGCAAAAGGCGCGCCGAGGCCCTCGTGCCGAAGTTCCAGTTCGAACGCGTGTTGAATCAAGGTATGGCGGGGTGAAGGGGGCCCCTCGTTGTCAGTCTCAGTCCCTATTTCCTCCTACGTCTTCACCCCGGCCTCGGAACACGGGGGCTCTTTTCGTTAAGGATTAGGGCTGCTGACTGACAGAAGGCACACAGACGATGCAGGCCGCCGCATAACGCTTTACGGCCAAGTCGACGCCAAGCCGGCGCTTCTGATCCTCGAGCGCGCCCCCTTCCCCGACGCGCCGGGATACCTGTCTGCGCTGCCCCGTAACCTGCGCGGCCTCACGAACCTCGGGAACAACGACATCTACTCGTGGTTCCTGGGCTCGGGCGGCGAAGCGGGAGCAGGGCTAGGACTACGGAAGGACGAGACGGTCGACCTCAAGCTGTCGCTCATATGGCCGTGCACGGACAAGCACATCAAGAAGCACAGCCGGCAGGGGTTTCGGCACGTGACGGAGACGCCGGTTGTCTACCGTGAGCGGGTGCGGCCGTGGATCGAGCGGGTGGGGCGGGGGGAGGGCCGGCTGAACTGGGTGTACAACATCATCGAGGGCCGGGCCGAGGCCGAGGACGTCATCTACCGGACGCCGCTGGGCCGTGACGGCGACGAGGGCTTCCTGATGCTGCCGAACCTGCACTGGGACCGGCGCACCGTCGAGGCGCTGCACCTGCTGGCCATCGTCGAGCGGCGCGACCTCTGGACCCTGCGCGACCTGCGCAAGCGGCATGTGTGCTGGCTGCGGCACATGCGGACCCGGCTCGTCGACGCCACCGTGAGCAAGTACCCGGGGATCGAACCGGACCAGCTGAAGCTGTTCTTCCATTACCAGCCCACGTACTACCACCTCCACATCCACATCGTTCACGTCATGCTGGAGGCGACCTCGACCCAATCGGTCGGGAAGGCGGTCGGACTGGACAGCGTCATAGAGCAGCTGGAGGCAATGGCAGGGGACGACGAGACGGGCATGGACACGGTCTCGCTAAGTTACACGGTGGGCGAGGCGTCGGAACTGTGGACAGGTATATTCGAGCCTCTCAAGAGGGAGGATGCTGGTAAAGGTAGTCTATCGTAGCGACCAGGGTATCAACCTCGGCTCCCTTCGGACAATCATGCCACTCCCCACCGTCCCGTATGCAATAAAACTCCTCGTTCACCCGGATAGTGCAGCTCGTGGTAACGCCAGCCTACGAGCCATAATTAGTAAAAAAAAAAAAAAGCGTCGCGACTCTCCTAAAGTCTTTGGGCCGGAAAACATACGTCAGCGCTCCTCTTAACGCTCTCTCTCAGCAGCGACAGGCCGAAGGCGCCATCGTCCCTCGAGGCACAATCGTTTAAATCTCCAATGCTCATGCCGTACTCGAGCGCGCACTCCTCCACCAGCTCGCTATCCGGGATATCCTCATAATCCTGCGTCAGGCAGTGGGTGAAGCCGAGGTGGACCTTGACGTCTGGGTAGAGGTGCACGGCGCACAGCTCGATCTAGACCAGCATTAACGTTAGGGTAATGTTCTCACCGCCAAAAAAAACGGGGGGACGCGTAGTTAGACGATTGGGAGGCGGGAAAGACGCACGATGTTGCCCATGCACTCCTTGGGGCCATGTTTGCACTCGATGCCGTCGTTCTCGGTCAGCGCGCCGATGTAGGAGAGCGTGAAGTTGACCTTCTCGTTGACTCGCACCATGGCGGGCAGCACCAGGTCGTTCAGGCAGTCTCGGGCGTCGGGGCACTTGCTCATGATGTGGATCTCGAGGGGCACGGGCGGGTTCTCGGCGCTCGTGGTGGTGGCGGCGGTGGCGGCGGTGGCGGCGGTGGCGGCGGTGGCGGCGGTGGCGGATAACGACGAGGACGACGGTGCCTGCGAGGATGATACCGGTAGAAAGCGGCCGGTGTAGCTTGAGACGGCGCGGGAGCTGAACAGCATGTAGAGGGGGATGGTGACGATGAACAGGACCGCCACCCAGCGATGGCGACGGCGGGCGCGGTAGCGCATCGGCCGTTTCTCATCCATGATGGGGAGGCTGTTCTTGTAAGCCATGTGCGATGTAAACAAAATAATAAATCAAATTCCAAAGGCTATCGTGAGAACTGTTGGTGGAGTACTAGATGCTATTCCCGTTTGGACCCTGGAGATGGTGGCAGGAGTAAGGAAGGGTAAGTTAGGTATAGGTATACCTGGACCTAGACTCGCCCAGAGAGATGCCGAAAGATAAGGGACCAGCGGACCCACCTCAGACTTCAGTACGTGCATTGTGAGTGATAGAATTACATTTCATATGTGGAGGCGCTAATACTCAGTAAGACAAGGAGCCTGGAAGGGTTGGCACGAAGGAAGAACGAAAGATCAGCTGTTGCCTTTTCCCGCCCCTCTAACCATATTCGGAACCTATCGTCGCCTATGCACATTCCCCACCCATATCGTGGTTATCGGAAGGACCTGTTGTGATGTTCATACGGGTATTCTCAGGAAAGAAAGAGGAAGCTAAAGAAAAGGATTGAGTTTGAAATAAGAACCTGCGATCATAGAACCCCTTCTTTTCATGTCTATTTTGCTATGCATACCTCGTACACACATGAGGTAATTCAACAGCAGCAAGTTGAAATCCGAGACTAAAGTTGCCGTCCTAAAAACATGCGTACTTTCCTAGGTAGCTACTTTCCGGATATTACCTAGCGTCCCTTCTCGGCGCGATGCATATGTGCCTACCTCGTTACGTAATTACATCCCATGCCGAAATAGGAGAGAGAGGTTCAACAACCCCCCACAACAAGGGCGTCTCTGGCAGTCGCAACTGCGAACAAGATCCGTTGGCGGATTGGAATATTTCGTTTGGGTGGACTCGCAAACATGCGACTGGGCATTTCATTAGCCGTATCCGTAAGTCACAACACAACGGGGCCCTCTATTATCTTCTCTGGGTACTTCATGACTCACTCGGGCGCAAGGAGCAGGATAGTGGACTTTGTCTGAAGTTTATTAAATTCGCCTGATACGGTCAATCGTAGTGTTTGTAGTTCTTCCGGTCGAAAATGGTATTCGCCTGAGCAGTTGTGAGATCCCCACGTCAAATAACTTTGATGCAAGTGCTGACTTTAATGCAGCTAGGTAATCAGGTACCGACTCCAAGGACCAATGGTTTATGAGATCGTGGCGTTCCTGCAGCAGTCGTACACGCTCATTCTGGGAGTACATGTGAGTCGGTAGCGACGTCAAGCAACATCGCAATCGAGAGGTATTTGTTGGGGCTAAGCCACTAGGAGACCATACTGAGCGTTGTCCTTCATTCCGCATCAAGTTAATATGGATGCCACATCTCAGGAGTCCGATATGGGCAACTTCCTTCGGCCTCTCCACATGGACGTCGGGATAGCAACAGCTTTAGCAAGAGAGTTCCGCCTGACATTTGAGCGGTTGGCGGCTGAATCTACCGATCAGTTTCTTCCTACTCCAATTGCTGAGTCCATACTACGCCCAGAAGCCGGACAGGAAAAGGGGCGGTATGTATCCAGGGCCTTAATGTGCCCGCCACCCACTTCACCCCCCAGGCACATGCTGGTGACTTTGTCCCGAACCCGCCCTTGAAGAAATCGAGATACACTATGGTCTCGCTCAAGCTAATGCCGCTGCAGCTATCTTGCTATCGACATGTACGCCTTACGAAAGGGAGCTTTCCTGATACGGAACTCGACTGACTTCTCGCAGCGGTGGAACTAATTTAAGAGTCGGCTTCATCGAGCTCCTTGGGGGTGAGAAGTACGATCCTAAGCCGGGCCCGACTCTCAACAGCAGAGAACCACCTCTCCGCCAGGCCTTTGAGAAATCATGGCCCATTTTGGAGAATCTCAAGAGTCGGCACCCCGACGAGCTATTCACGTGGATCGGCAAATGCATTGCCGAAGTGGTCCGAGAAGGATGCGAGAAGTTCCATCTACCTAAGGACGTCCCGCTGCCCATGGGAGTTGCCTTCTCCTTTCCGATGCAGCAGAACACTATCTCCGAAGCCACCCTTATGCCGATGGGGAAAGGCTTCGTGATCTCCTCTAACTTAGACCTCGGGACCTATCTAGCAGACGGCTACGAAAAGGCGAGAACTCCGTGTCTCCCGCCCATAAAGGTTACGGCTATCCTGAACGATTCCGTCGCAACGCTGGTATCTTTCATCTATCAATCTCGAGAGGACGAGACCCACAAAGCGGTGATGGGTCTCATCTGCGGCACGGGCAGCAATGCCACGATATCTCTGCCGATGCGCATGCTCCACCGGGATAAGCTGCCTGGGAAGGTGAGAGGCTTAACCGATGAACCTGTAGAAAACCTGAGGATCGCGGTGAACACGGAGTGGAGCATCAACGGCTCGGCCTCGGCGTTGCACAAATTCGGTCTCGTCAGCAAGTGGGACCGCCAGCTTGACTCCGAAGGCGAGAAGCCCGGATTTCAGGTGAGTATCTGGGACCATTCATCCTTGTTCAAAGCATGCTCCAGTAACCCCCAATACCAAATTGGATTACCTCATTGGTTATAAAACCTCGAGGAATGGCACGCAAAAGTCCACAAGTGCTACTGAGACATTCTAGATCTGGCCCTTGCTAACCTAGATCGTGATAGCCTCTGGAGTATATGACAGCCGGGAGATATCTAGGCGAGCTGGGACGGCTCATTCTGCTCGACTACCTGCGATCTCATTTAGACTACACCGATGCGATGTTGCCCACGCAGCTGCAACAGAGATTCGGACTGACGACGACCTTCTTAAGCCACTTCCGCCCCCCTGAAGCCCCGACACTGCTCCGGAAACTCGAGAGCGAATTCCCATCTTCGACGGCGAAGTTGCCCTTCCGATGGTCCGAAAAGATCGCGCTGGTCCTCTACGACATCGCAAAGGCAATCGAGACGAGGGCGGCGGGCCTCGTCGCGGCCGGCGTGATCGGACTGCTCGCCTGTGCAGGGGACATCCCGCTCCTCCGCGACGAGAACGAGCCCCCGCAGGCTGTATTATCCAAGGAACTACCGGCATCGCCGGTGGCGACGACGGAACCGGAACCGGAAAAGGAGAAGAAGGCGACGATGATTACTCTAAGCGTGGGGTATACCGGCGGGTGCATCAGCCACTTCCAGGACTACCTGAGGGACTGCCAGGGCTTTCTCGACGCCATCCTCGAGGCCGAGTTTGGCGGCGACAGCGGGCCGCCGGCGGTCAAGGTTGTCCTTAGCCCCTGCCACGA
The DNA here is from genome assembly GCA_004154925.1 of Monosporascus cannonballus. Lineage (NCBI taxonomy): Eukaryota > Fungi > Ascomycota > Sordariomycetes > Xylariales > Monosporascus > Monosporascus cannonballus. The sequence continues at coordinate 27,064 of QJNS01000129.1, read as the reverse complement.
CGGCGGGATCCTCGGCGCCGGAGTCCTGTGCGGCGCCGCCACGCAGGCGGCTTCGAGGGATATCTGAAACTGGGACCTATTATATCTGGAATCTTTCGACGTGGCGCTTCCCGGAAGCATCGCTCATACCGGATAGAGGATATCAGCCCTTTCCCGGATCCTCGTATGCCCCTTGTCACAGACCGGCAATGATATGCATATTCGGAATGGGGCGACGGTGTATGGATTAATGGGTGTTATATCAGTTTCCAAGGTCTACTTTCTGCATTAACACTGGGGAAAGGGTGCTACAATATATGAGGGCTATACTGGAAACGTCACGCAACGGTGTAGTTTCGTTCCGTTAGACCAGCCTTTCCCCTTGCAGAACCACGTTCCGAGCCTGGCGCCTGGGACTGGGCTTATGTTACTTTAGTCTTATCCCCCTAACCCAACCCCCCGGTGCCACATAGTGAGAGTGTCCTCGTCAGATTTCAGCTCAGGGGCGGCTAGTGCCAAACCTTATCACTCATCATAAAGGCTCTTAGGGTTCGACTTCTGTCTATATCCATCAACCAGGCTATCACGGACTAGGTAGAGGTGGCCAAATAAGTCTTCCTCATAGCGGAGCATCCCTCGGTGACCGACCGGACGTCTGTATTCTGCGGCTTACGGCGGACTCACGCCTCATTGACTGGACGTCGTAAATTGCATTGGCACCCATTCTTACGCTATAAGCGGCCTGATTTGGCCCGTACCGTTCTCTCGAATCCGCCACATCAATACAGAAAGTCATTCGTAAAGTCGTCAACTTTGTACGTCAGAGGCTTAACTTAAAGAACCTGTAAATCTACGAAACCCGATTTTATTTTGCGAACTCGAGAGATAACATACACAATGATAACCTTATGACATCAAAAAGGCCTAGGGTTCCGTATCAGATGGTAGGGCCATAGTCCCCGTTAAGTGCCACGGGACTCCAACAAAGACAGGCCTAGTTGGTAGTGGTAGCATGCTTTAGAAATGCTATGCAAGGCGCCTTGGGCCCTAGGATTAGCAGAAGCCCGGATGCACTCACATAAGGAGTGAGTCCGGTTTTAATCCGGGATCAGGCATTCAATTTTGCTTCTTCTTTCCGGGGCCCCCTTACTCTTACATATATTCCTCCGCATCCCCCCCTTTTCTCCCGGGCCTCGGCTCCCCACTTCACCCCGCAACCCCGCTACCTGCTTTCTGTTTGACTCTTTAAAAGGGATCATCGTGAGGATTTCCTCTGCTAACACATAGCGGGCATATCTGCGGGCGGCTCCAGAAGGAATATCTTGCCTTGGTTTACACAGGCATTCCAGGTACACAAGACTGTCAAGAGAGCTGAAAAGCGTAAAAAGCTCCCTTTTGCATATTCGCCAACGCCGGGGCTTAATGACGCATGCATTTCTAGCTGCTTACTGGTTTCTTGTATCGCGGATTCTAGTTTTTCTTATTCTTTATTTTATTGACAGTTCGAGTATGCTTATAACAAGGCCTACTTCAGTTATTAAGAAGGCTTGTAGGGTCTCCTTCTTAAGTACCTAGGTGTGTGGTATCGAAACGGGGACCGGTAATTGTGTTTTCCCGCGGATTCGCTCCCAGGTTGTTGGTCGCAGTAGAAAAAACCACCAATCTTAATCACACCACACCGCCACGCCTAGTCTGGTAGCGGTAATGGTTGGATGTCGAAGAATACAGGTTCGCTTTCTAAGCGCCGCTTAGCTGTCCGTGTTGAGATGGTTTCATGTGTTCCACTCTGTTCCATATCGGAAATCCGTAATTTGAGACTTACTACTAAAGGTACGTTGAGTATTGAGTATTACCTCACTACGATACCTCTCCGGATATAAGAACCCAAGCAGTAGTTTGGGACCCATCCCAAATTGCGTGTCTCCCTTTTTGCCTTTTGTTAATGTCGTGGAATAGGGGTATCTGTGTTAGTCATCAAGCTCCACAGCACCCCGGAAAAACCTTGTTCCGGCGCGCTCACAGATATAGAGAGCTTCCTAGCTACAGCTCCCTTGAGCTTAGTTCTAGTCAGACAATTATCACTTCTCATACTCTATGCAACCTTTTCTCGCGATCAGCCTAACTGTGACAGTTAAGTTAGACTCCTGAGCAGGGCAGGACTAAGGCTACCTTCATGAGGCTGAGGCGCATACTGCGGCACGGGAGAACCTGTTAACTATCTTTTCTTACTTGGGGATCGCCAATACATGGGAGAATGGAGTGAGGCTTATGCCCAGTCCTCCCATCTTCGCAGCTTGTCACAATGAGGCAGCGCTGAAACGATGGGCGGTTCACTGGCCCGCTTGTCGTGTTTACTATTCGCCTAGAGACTCATAGGCAAGGGACAATGAAAGCTGGGCACACTAGTCATAAACACAGCCGGCGGCAGCATAGGGGATCATAAAGAGTCATAGTGAATTAGAGATTATTAACAACTACTTTAGGAGGCCGTCTATTACCGCCGTGGCCACCCTCAACTTTACCATGGATCCCCTAGTGCGGGCACGAATCTGCCGAATTCAGGGGCCATACTGAGTCCAGTCGATAGCCGACACGTCGTCGTAGCACCTCGCCGGTTGAGCAAATTCGTGGCTGGCCTCGCTGCCCTCGGGGAGTGCCTCCAGAGTCGCGCACTCCGGAATCAAGCGGATGGCGACGCAGCCGTCGGGGATGTCGCGCTCGGGCAGGGCGGTCTCGTCGTTCCACTTGTCGTAGGCGAAGCGGATGGTGGTGTAGTTCTTCTGGTAGTACGGCTCGAACTGGTCGCAGGCCGCGAAGGTGCCCGCCGCCGGCCAGAGCAGGTACGAATAGGGCTCCGGGTGGCGGGTGAGGCCGACGCCCTGGGTGCCAGAGCCTACGTTGACCGTGACCTCGTGCTTGCCCTCCCGGCCAATCTCGTCCTCGCTCTGGACGTAGATGCCCCAGCTGTAGAGACCGCCGTCCGCCAGGACGTGGCCCTGATTGTAGCGGATCTCGGAGGCGGTGCCTACGAGCAGTTAGCTTTCGTTTCTATTCGCACCCGCACACCGAAATCGGCGATCTTGCGCACCGTTCAGATAGAAGACTCTGCCGCCGTCAGCCTCCAGGACAGCATCGTTTTTCCCGGCGCCAGTGTGGATGGCGTTGAAGTACTGGCCGTTCACGGAAGGCTTCAGATCCTTGGCAGGGTCGGTGACGTTGGCCACCAGCCTGAATCCAAGCGAGGTGGAGGGTATCGGGTAGTTCGGCACTTGACGTGAAGAAAGAGGCACGGCGGAGACCGCACCGGCGAGGGCGAGGGACAAAGTCTTGCTCAACATCGTGACCGCTTAAGGAGAATATCTCTGGGTGGGAGATGTGTAAAATGTATCTGAATGGGACTGCTTCTTTGCGAGTGCGTGATGATTGTGATGATGGCCACTGCAGCCCAACGGGAAACCTAACGTCTTTATAGGAACTACTCATGCTACCTTCGTTGTCTATGACGATGCTCTCTCTGAGGATAATCCGTATGCGCGGGCCAGTCGATACGAGGAATGGCGTCAGCATCGCTCCACGAAGTCGCAACAGCACAACGAAAGAGTAGAGGTGAACAGCACGGCATACGAGGAGAGTCGTGGATTGCAAGCAGGCATAATACGAGCTTTAAGATTCTTTTAGGAACAGAGAGCCCACTTGCGATGACCTCGAGGAGTCCAGGGTAGATCTGAATGCCATGGCACGGCTGAGCCGCAGATCCCCGCTGATGGGTCTGGCCGTCCGTACGCAGCATCGTAGTCATCTGAAAACAGAATGGTCAAGTGGATCCGATGTGAGCTGAAAACTTCTTTTTAAAATGTCCTCTAAGCTGGCAATTCTACACTGTCGGTTGGCCCCACTACATTTATACTGCTGCCTGACCATAGTTCCTGCGTCCTCGGCATAGGACTCTAACAACACGAGGTATATTTGGTCCGATCTCGAGACTGACGCTTGTTGCGCTATGGTGTTGGTACGCGATTCCTTGACACTAACTGTACGAGCCTTAAGAATCGCGTTCAATTATCATTAAAAGTACATCAGCCCACCTTCGGAAAGACTCCCTGGTCGAACACCCACAAGCCTCATCGACAGCAAGTGCCTGGAATCCAGGTGCGAGGTCAAAGGCCAGCGGGACCGTTTCCTCAAGGGCGATAGCCCCGAGGCTCTTGCAGCAACCACCGCTAGGCGTATCGCAAACTTCAAGGACTTTTTACGTCAAACTGAGTATTACATATGCATGTCGATTTATCACCATGAATCAGTAGGAACATCTCTATGATCTTAGCTTTTGTAGTGACGGATTTACCTGAATTCTCCTGAAACTCGCCAATATCAAATCTAAGCCGACATAGCAGAAGTTTGATGCCAACAGTTCGGAGTTCTTAGCACACTTGTTCGAAGGAAGCCATGGTCTACGTACTGCTGACCACACAAGATTGTGCTTCACCTGCATGCCTATCCACCTGTGTCGTATTCGGCGAGCCAGAACGCTCCCTCTAGCTTTCTCGGGACCCCCACGCTAACCCATTTCCTCCCCATCCCTGTGGGCGCTGGCTCTTTTCCGGCCTCTACAGCCTGGATCTCCGGCTCTTCAAGGGCGGCGACGTTGGCCACGAAAACGCACCTCTCGCGGCTGTCGAACCACTTGCACCAACACGAAGTCGTCGGCATAGCTTGTCATCAGTCTCTTTGTTTGGCGTCCCGGCTTATGAGTGGTGAAGGCGTTAGGCTAGGAACTCGAAGTCTAGAGTATTCACCTTCTTGGGGACTATGAGCCCACCCCATGACGGCCATTCCCGCACTGAGATGCCGTCTTCGGCAATGCCGATGGGCTCTGAGACCCGCGCAAGATGGCGCTGTGAAGGTGCAGGCTGCCCAATATGGCGCCCCTGTAACCGGGGTCTAAAGATGCTTCGGGGTCCTCATTATGCTATTGCATCGGAGCCGAAAGATGCGAATTAAAGGCGCAGTAGGAGCGCCTGGGGAGTAGAACAGGTAGTAGTTTGGATTTGGGGACTAGCGAAATTACTTAAGACCTACAGAATGAATCTTGAGCTATTATCCCGGACTTTTAGCCGAGGCCGTTCCGATACCATTTAACTACACACTGCCTCTCCGACTCAGCGTCGCACCTTAAATGCATCCCCATTATCGTTGAGCTTCTTTTGTATCTACATATTAGTTAATGATGAACCCGCGATTTTGTTTTTCATATATGGACAATTGTGGTGCGTTAAGGGGGTGGAATGCGGCCTAAGAAAGGGGCACTCCTTATTACACCTTTTCGAAAGCCATCTTTCCGACCCTGATATCAATTAACCGTCACCGCCCCCGCAACCTTATTTAACTCATCTTTTGCCACGCGTATCCCGTGTGTCTGCTTCTTTATATCAGCGGAATATCGATACCAGCACTCCATTTCCCGGGACACTTCGTCTGTACAGAAAGCTTATAACTATGGTACTGGCTAATAGCATATGACTGGGAATGAGCAGGAAGGATGGGTAAAGTATCCAAGGTGAGAAAACCAGTATATAAGTCTGCTGATCGTATACCCTTCCGGCGTGGACATCTTCGGGACTGGGTTGGTTTTGCAAGCGAATCACGTTACTTAAACTTTTGGTAATCTGCTGCGGGCTTGCACTGTGATAATTCATCATATCATTCCACATCTTAAACAGGAGAGAGTGTTTCAGATTTCGCCCAATTCCTGTCTGACTGGGTGAAGTCGAACGAGCATGATTGTTTTCTGGGAGCAACGGTTATGGGCTCATCAGCGTAAAGTTTTTTCTTTTGTGAATGTGTCTTGGCTAAGAAATGCCGCCCCTGCATATTGAGGGTTTTGATATCTTTGAGTATTCCTGAAAGCAATCCATCCTGTACCAAAGCAAGCCACCAAGGGCTATCGATTGGTTGCGTTTGCCAGCTTTCATACCAGCTTTAAGAGCCTATATGCAGAGTCAGAACCCACACTTTATAACAGTAGGTACGAAAACTACCTGAGATCTGCGGTAGGGAATTCAGAGGAGGTATGTGTGCGATATCGAATTCTCCAAGCGACATCGAATATCGTGTCTTGCCGTACTCAGGGAAGGACTCATATGTGGTGGGCTCAGTCACTGCTGAGAATGGGAATGCTGTACTTTGTGACAACCTTTACTGGAATCCTGTATAGTGTTTAACAATAGATTACAGGGTTGCCCTCGGCCGGGGACGTTTATGATAGTGTTATTTGGTGGCAGATACTCAAGCTTATCATGGAACATTGTATAACTGCAAAAAACACCTGGGCAGCTCATCCATACCTCCGGCATCTCCTTGGTAGTATCATGGCATTCGCCGCATATATCAACATTGGGAACAGTATCCGACTCACAGTCGCTGCTGGGGCAGTGGACTGGGGTTTCTGTGAGACCCTGCATCACACACAGAAGCATATAACTGAAGAAAAGGTGTATTAAAGGTTGCATGACCTCTAGAAGGTCTTCTATAGAAGGTAAAGGTGGTGAACCCTCCTTAAATACAGATAAAAACAGTGGTAGCCAAGAGATAAGAATACCGGAGTGGCCGAAACCATTTCCACTAGTCGGTTAGCTAACTAAGCCATGGCGTAGCTAGGTTCAACAGTTTCGTTGACTACCGGATTGAACATGCCCTTATACAAGGCTGCTGTCCAACAGTAGTGTGTGGGGGAGTAGGTGTTAAAGGCCCAAGGCGTGTGCGCTTTCTGCGTAATGTCTTTCACCAAGCAACTATCAATGCTGATCAACTGCTGGGAGAGAACGTTCGGCGGTGCGGTCATGCTAGTTCGGGTACAACTCCGCCAATCGCGGCCCTAGTCATCATACAACTACAATCTGTACCATGGGCAATCCCATCCCAATAACGACCTCGACGTTAAGTCGAATACACCATTCCTTATCGAAATGCTCGGTTAAGACTGGATCGTAGGCATTCCGGATCGTGGGGGTCCTAGTGCCGCTTTCATTGGCGTGCTGGTGATGCGATCCTCGACTCCGTGCGTGCGGTCCTCAGCCCGGCGCGGCTGGCCGGTGTGCCAACATCACAACCGCCATGGGGTACAGTGGCGGCAGCATCGCGACAGGGGCCGCTGCTGAGCTGCAGGTACAGTAATCTCCTGAGCGTAGTGTGTCTGGGGCCGTGCTAGCGACCTCTTCGATTGCTTCTTCGCCAATATGGATCTGCTAAACCCAGAGTCTCGTGGCAGGCTCCCTGGCGGCCGGTTTGCTAGCCGTGACGACGCAGTCACCCAAGGCAGCCGGCTGCGCAATCCTTGAAGGCCGGGAATATCGATACCAAGGATGCGCTGAGGCTTTTCGTTATGAAGGATATTTACAGCTACTTCCTGCGCGGGGGATCAGACTTGCAGGCACCGGTGTTACGGAGACTGTACAATGTGGAGACGAGACATGAATACCATGGGTTCCCGCCATACCATATGTTGTACAAGGCGATCGGCAACCAGGTCTACCCAATAAAGCCTGACGGATGCCCTACTGAAGAGGTGTCACGCGGTGGGCGCCGATATTACATGAAAGAGCAACGCGATGGGTGAGTATGTGGCTAAGATTGAGAACGGGAAGGTAGTGGGATTAAATGGTTCTGGAGTACTTTTAGTGAATCATATGTACTATTACAGGAACAGGGGTTCCTGTCTTGAGGAGGCCAACCTTTAAGGCCTAGCGTGGAACGGCTACGGCTTAACTCCGGAAGGGAGTTCTTGGCCCAGACAAGGTGATCTAGGTGATCTAATGGATTGATCAGATCACATAGATCACATAGATCCACGACACACTCACTTTAGGAATTGGGATATATAATGAATCAGTTTCCTATGTAGATAGCACCTACTTAGTTTTTCGCTCTTTAGCTATCAATCTAAGCTCTGAATCTAGAGGCAATTGCACCGTTCTCTAATTGAGGGAAGAGTCTTTAAATCTCTTTAACGAACAGACCCCCAGTGAATCATTCCTCGCCCTATTGTTACCTGCAAATCAAGACCCCATTTCGGATACTGCTCATACCTCCAGGTGGATGTATGACAGGTTCGTTACATGTACCTTCTGCGTCCGGGTGTACTGCTCAGGATGTTATAGTGAACGTCTCTCTCCTGACTACGTAACGGTCCTTTTTGCTAGTATACACGCACAAGACACATGGAAAAGGGAGAAATAACAGTTACGAGAAGCCGGCGCGGAAATAACATGCGTATTTAGGGGTGATAGTCATGCAGCTTATGTCGAGGTTCCTGGGGTGAAATTGGAGGAGCCTAGGTTCTAGAATAATATGGGCTAAGATGACCCCCCCATCCGCGCTCCACCCCCCCAACGCGCCGCCATTTTGTGACGGCTAGGCGGTTTAACCAACTATTAAACCTTAAGTCGACGGGTTTATGTTGGCAGGAGTATCGTGGGAATCTGAGCAATAGATACAGTAACGTGTTACGTCTCGTAATACCAAGGGTGCCTTGGGTAACGAAGTGTTATTACAAGCTAAAGCTATCTAAACTATGGAATTAATAAGCGTATATATCCTTCTCCTTTAGCTGGATTACTACCCGTAAGTTGGTGATCCGGCTCACTGGCTCACCACTAATGAGTTGGTAATCCGGCTCACTGGCTCACCACCAGTGAGTTGGTGATCCGTTATGTGACCTAATCCACATAGTTTTCTTAGCCTTCTCCGTTACGACCGTTCCTGGAGGCCGTAGCTTGTCAGGTCGTAATACGATCTCCCCTCTCCCAAAATCTTACCCTTAAGATTTCTTTTCTCCTGGTAAGTTTTTTTTCCATATACCTTTAATATGTTTTCCGGTATATCCAAACGTCGTTTTCGTAAATCCGAACAGCGACTTACTTTGGTTAATTTAATTAAATTCGAAAGTTTTAACGTAATACCTTATTTTTTCTATTCCGTTTGGCAACTTAATTACTAAATAATAAATAAGGTTTTTCGTTATAAAAAATATGTCCATTAAAGTTATTCGTATAACGGGATAAAAATTCCTATTTTTATAATTAATTACTATATCGCAAAATCGAAAAAATTAAAAAAAAAAATTAATGGCCGAAAAATTTTTATCCAAAGTTTTTACGCATTTTTTTCGTATACGTTATTAACGTTAATACTATCAGTTTCAAAATACAAAATTTATTAATCGTACCTTTTAATTCTTAAATAATTTTAATAATTTTACGTAATTAAAATCGGAATCCGTAATTAAGATTTAAATTTTTAAAAAAATAAACGTTATTAATTAGAATATAATAAACCAAAAACTTTTTTCTGTAAATTTCGTAAATTGAGATATTATTATTTCGGGTAATTCTACCGTTATTAATAAAAATTTTAGCGGATTTTTAAATATTTTCGAAATTTAGGTATTTTTTTATTTAATTAGGTACTAAGTAAATCTATTTTTTTTCGTATATTAAATATTTTTTCCATTTCGTATATTTATTTGTTTTTTATTTTTACGTTATCTTATACTATATATATTTTAATTATATCCGTTATTAATTTAAATAAGAAAATATAAAAAATTAAATGGAATTTAATTTTTAATAAATATTTTAATTAATAATTATTTTCTGAAATTTTTTTGGCGATTTTGTATAAACCGATATATTTAAAATCGAATTTTTTACTAAATCGTTTTATTTAAATATTTTTTATAATAAGAAAAATTATTTTCCTTTTTTTAAAAGTTAATTCTTTTAACTTTTTTTAATTATAATATTTATTTATTTAATTTTATACCAATTTTAATTTTATTTTTATTTTTTAATATAATTATTATAATTATTTTAACGTAAGGATTATTTTGATATTAATTAAACCGTTATTACGCGTTTGTTTATAAACTTTTAAAATAAAACCAAAATTTGTGTTTAAAAATATTATCTTAATATTTTCGTAATAACTGGTATTATAAATTAATTAAATAATTAATGACTTTTTAACTTAATTATTTTATTCGTAATTAATATAATATCGTAAATAAATTTTTAAAATTTGGTTTATTTATTTTATTTATTTATCCGTTTAAGGTTTAAATATATTAAATAATTTATGATTTAAACCGATTTATGCCATAAAACTTTGGTAAAATTTTAATATAAATATTAATCCTTTATTTAATATAATTTTTTATTAATAATTTATATATATTAAAAATGTTTTTAAAAAAATATGCTAATTATTTGGCGTTTATATCCTTATAATATAATAAAAAATAAAAAAATTTTGTGAATCGGTTAACGATTACGAAAATACTGTTATAATATATTTTTATAATTAAATTTTTTGATATAAAAAATTTAATAATAAAATCGAATATAATTAAATATTATAATTATTTTGCGATTAATAATAGCTATAATTTTTTATATAACTTATATCGTTAAACCTTTGCTTTAATATAAATATTATATTACCGTATAATTTTTTATACCGTTAATTTTATTTTAAAAAAGAAATATATGCGTTAAAATTGCTTTAAGGTTTTATAAATCCTTAAATATTTATGTAATTAATGTTCGTATATTTTTCGTATTAAATTTTTAGTATTTTTTTAAAACTTATATTTTATTTATTTTTTAATTTTTTAGGAAACTGTCATTATATTATTAAATATCCTAATATATATCAAACGGTATCGCCCAAATCGTTGCAATTTATTATAAACGTAAATGTTTTTCCGTAATAGTATTAAAAATTATATAGTTAACCTTAACCAATTTTTTTTCGAAGTTTAATTACTTATTTAAAATGTTTATTTTGTTAATTTTTAATTTTTTTTTGGATAATAACGAAATTAAAATTTGCCAATTTTTCTACGTAACGAAATTATCGTTTTATAAGTTTTTTGGTTATAATAAATTAGGTACAATTTTAATAATTTATATAAACCTTAACTTAATGCAAATTTCCCTTTAGGAAATACTTAAATTCCCGAAATACTATAATAATAATTATAAATTCTTTATTTGGAATGCCGTAATTAAATTCTGCTTTTTTTAATTTATACGAAAAAAAATATAATAAAATATAATTTGTTTTAATTATTTTGTTATCCGATTATTATATTTAATACGTAATTCGAAATATCGGTTTTTAGCTTAACGGGGCGGTTTAAATCGTACATAATTAATATTGATTTATTAATAATTGCATTTTTAATTGTAACGAACCTGTCATACATCCACCTGGAGGTATAAGCAGTATCCGAAATGGGGTCTTGATTTGCAGGTAATAATAAGGCGAGGAATGATTCAGTAGTCTATTCGTTAAAAAGATTTAAAAACTCTTCCCTCAATTAGAAAACGGTACAGTTGCCTCTGAACTAAGAGCTTAGATTAATAGCTAAAAAGCGAAAATAGGTGCTATTTACATAAGAGATTAGTTCATTATATATCCCAATTCCTAAAGTAAGTGTGTCGTGGATCTATGTAATCTATGTGATCTACGTAATCTAGTCCAGATCACTTAAATCACCTAGATTAACTAAATCACCTTAAAAGCCAAGCTTCCCTATCCGGAGTTTAGCCGTAACGGGTTCACGCTAAACCTTAAAGGTTGGTCTCCTCGAGGCAGGAACCCCTGTTCCTGTAACATTAATATTTTAAAATATTTTTTTCGTAATTGGCGTTTATTTAAAATTTTTTTTATAATTTTTATTAAAAATATAATTATTTTGCTAAAATTTCGAATAAATTTCTTATAATAATTCATAAATTCCAAAAATTTTATATTTTTTTTAATTATTATTAACGTTTATTATTTTATAATTACAACGATTTTTTAAGGTTTATTTTGATATATCTTAAGGTAATAATATATCCCAGATATTTTATTTTTTATATATGGAATTAATTTTTTTTTACGTTAATAAATAATTTTGCGTTTTGTAAAACTTAAAAAACCTTATAAACGTATTTTGCATATACTTTTTTTATTTTCGAAAAAATAAAAATATTATCGAGATAATAAATGACAAAAATATTAAGGTATTTTTGTAATACGTAATTAATTATTTGTTAAAAAGTTATTAATACGTTTATAAGATTTATTAATATAATAAAATACTTAAATAATTCGTATTTTGTTTTAAAAATTATTTTTTATTCGTATTTTTCTTTAATTTTAATAAAGTTATATTTATTTTTAAAATCGAATATTATAAATTATTTAATGCCGTAAAATCGGTCTTTTATTTCCGTAATCAAGGATAATAATATTTAATTTTTAATAATAATATCGTTTAATTATCGATAATTAACTATAAATCGCAATTTCCTATTTTTTTTAGATACAAAAAAAAAGTATTTTACTGTTACGGCTGCACCATACCGTTACACCACCGGGGCTCAAAAGATTGGTGGAATGATCGCAATTGTGGCAATCATCCTGGTGCTTACAGCTATATATATACTGGAGCTTGTACGGTACCCCCAAACCGTAACATTTACCGGTAACTTCGAAAATCGAATCCATCTTTTTTGTAGCCAATTTTTTAAGTATTTTCTAAAAATACGTAATTTATTTCTATTAAAATTGTAAATAAGGTAAAACTTTGTCAAAAATCTTTTTTTAAAAATTATTTCATAATTTTATTCGTTATATTTTAATAACTTTGTATCAAATTCCTTCCTAAAAAGCTATTCGTATCTGTGGTATTATAATAATATATTAATTAAACTTTTTAAATTTTTAAATTATTTTTTTTACATCGTTATTTAGTTATTTTAATTTCGTTCGGATAATAACAATAATACGTTATATTTTTCTTTAATATTTATTCTTTTTTATATTTTATTCCTTTAAGTAATAAGGTATTTGTCGCATTTTTATGCTTATATTTATTATTATTATCGATTAAATATTAAGATTTTAATTTTTCCTTTTTTATTTATTAATAAAAAATAAAACGAACTTTATTTAACCAGTTCCGCTATTAATCAAAATTCCGTATTGGCGTATTTATAATAATTTTAAAATCATATCGTAATTCCTAAATAAAACAATATTAAAATTAACCGTTTAATATCATTTTTAAATAAAACTTTCGAAATAATTAATTTTGCGTATAATTTTTCCGTTATCGTAAATAAATTTCTAACTTTCAGTATTTATTATTATATAAAGTTCCAACTTATATTTTCATAATAATTTAAATTTATTAATTATATTTGATATAATATAATTTCAACTTAAAGCTCCGTAATTTACCATTACGGTATATTAATACGTTCCGATTCGTATTTTTAAAATAGTAAAATTATTAATATTTCTTATCGTTACGCTTAAAGCCTTTTTTGGAAATTTCTTTCGATTTTTCTGGGTTTCGTTATTTTGCAGCTTTTTTATAAATAACTTTTTTCTTTTAATTCCTATTCGAATTTGTCGAACTTTGCTTATATTTTTTCGTTTAACGCATTAAATTATTATATTTATCGTTATTGCCGACATATTATTTTTTCGAACCATATTAATTATTCCTGGTTTTTTTATTATTTTTTTTCCTTATTAAGTAAATTATTTTTTTATGTTTACAATTATATCTTATTATATATTATTTTGATTATTATTTTAAAATTTTTCCGTAAATTAACGTATTTTTTCCTTAATAACTTTTTTTCGTAAGTATTTATAATAAATACTAATTAAAAATAAAGGTTCATAATAATTTTTTAATAATAATTTTTTACCGTACGTTAAATTAATTCTTTTTCGATTTAATAATTATATTATTTATAATAACAAAAAAGATTTTTTTTACGGATATTACTTTTTTTCGGGCTAATTTTTTATTTCGGCTAATTATTAAATATTTTTTAGGGCTATAATTCGAAATTATTAATATTATTATTTATCGTTTTTATTATATCCGGTACGATTTGGAAAATTAAATCCTTTATAATATATACGGATAATTCGTACGTAAATATATTATTTTTATTTTTCGTAATCGGGATATTTTCGTCATCGATAATATATAGCATATATTTTGCTGTATTAATTAAACGTTTCGGAACAGATTTTTTATTTAATCTTAATATTTGCATAATTATCTTTATAATGCCTTTTATTATATTCGCGTTATTTATTAAACCAGCTTTTTAATTTTTTATATTTTTCGTTAAATTTTTTATCGTAATAATCCTTATTAAACTTTTTACTTAAGGCCTAATATATACTTAGCTTAAATTATATTAATAGATTTATTATTATTTCCTTAATTATTTCTGGATTATTTTTCCGGTACAAAAATTTAATTATTTTATCATAACTTTTTGAGCTTTTTATATTTATAAATTTTATATCTTATTTTGCCATAATTAAAATATTTAATCTGGCTTTAATTTTATCTGTAAATAATGCCGAATTCCATAAATTTTGGCGCCGTTTTATAAAAAGTAAAAAGTATATTTTGTTTTTTCTCTTAATTAAACTTATATTCCGAACGTAAAACATATTATTTTTTTTCTTACCGTTTTTTAAATTATTAATTATTAATTTTAATTACTTTTACGATATATTAATTTAAAATAATTAATTATTTAATCCGAATAATTTTATTTTTTATATTATTTTTTAGCTTTTTATAAAATATATCGATAAAAATATTGGTTTCGTTATTTTTTTATCTTGCCTTAATCGTAAAACTTTTAAAAGTTACGGCGTATTTGGATATTAATTTTTTTTATCGGAATTATAAAAGTTATTAAGCTGTTAATCGTTTTTTATCCAGATTACCAAAATTATCGCATAATTTATTTTCGAAATTAATATAAATTAAAAAAAATTTATTAATAAAATTTTATTTATTTATTTTTTTATTTCCAAAACATTTTTTATAATAAGTTTAAATTAATTAACCACATTTTTTATTAAATATATTTTTATTATTTAAATTATATTCGTTAAATTATTAAGGTTTAAAAAATGAAAATAAATTTATACCTAAATTAAAAAAATTTAAAAATTACTTTTTTTATCGTAAGATTCTAATTTTTTGGCTTTATATAAACGAAAAAAAGTTAAATAAATAACGTAACCCTAAATTATCGAACTTTTTTTTCCAATTTCCGAATTTAAATTTAAAACTGTTAAATAAAGATTTTTTAAATATTGATTAATATTTTAATAATATTAAGTATTACTTAAAATTTAACGGTATTATTAAATAAAAATTTATAACGTATAACGGTTATACGGTTTAATTAATTATTAAACCTTAAATTAACGAATTTATATTAATAAGAATATTATAGGAATTTAAGTAATAAATATAATAACGTATTACGTTTCGTAATATCAAAAATATTTTAAATAACGAAATATTATTACAAATTAAAGTTATCTAAATTATGTAATTAATAAGTATATATATCTTTTTTTTAATTAGATTACTACTAGTAAGTTAGTAATCCGGTTTACTAATTTATTACCAGTAAGCTGGTAATCCGGCTTACTGGTTTATTACCAGTAAGTTGGTGATCTATTACGTGACCTAATCCATATAATTTTTTTGGCCTTTTCCGTTGCGACCGTTCCTGGAGGCCGTGGCTTGTCAGGTCGTAATATATATAATGCTCTTTATTTTTTCTTTATTTTTTTGTTTTTACGTTATATCTTTTTATTTAATTAAGATATAACTAAATTGGGACTTGTATTTGATAGCTTTTAAAATATAATAATTATATATAAAACATCTTTTTTATATCTTATATGTTAAAAAAGTTATGAATTTTCAAACATATGCCTCTAAAATTGTGACGGCTAGGGGGTTTAACCAACTATTAAACCTTAGTCGTACGGGTTTATATTGGCAGGAGTATCGTGGGATTCTGAGCAATGGATACAGTAACGTGTCACGTCTCGTAATACCAAGGGTGCCTTAGGTAACGAATTGTTATTGCAAGCTGAAGCTATCTAGACTATGGAAATAATGAGCGTATATATCTTGATCTGGCTCACTGGCTCACCACCAGTGAGTTGGTGATCCGTCACGTGACTACTTGCCCCACCACGCAATTGTGGTTGGGTCATGGCAGACCGTTTCTGGAGACCGTAGTTCGTTGGGTCATGACAAAAATATATAGCAAATAAATTAACCGAAAATATAAAATTTTTTAAAAAAAAATATTATATGGATACGGCAAATTTTTAAATGAATTTATTATGTAAAGATCTTAACGCTAATAATAATACCTATGGTAGCTTATTTTTACGACTTTTATTCGAATTTTAAAGTGTTGTTGAAAATATAGCGATTTTGGCGATTTTGTATGGGAAAACGCTGGCGCGTTGAGGGGGTGGAGCGCGGATGGGGGGGTCATCTTATTGTTCCGCTTGTTTCTGCAACCATCGAGCCACACCTAATGCCTAATTCGGGACAATCTAGTCGTAGGCACTATGGGATTAAGTTGGCAACAAAATTTCTCATCTGACAATCTGTTAACCCGACAGAGAAAATATACCCAAAAGCGCTCATCGACACTCTGAACAGGGAGTCGAAGCTGGCTTCGTAAACTCAGAATTGATCCAGGCTAGTACTTATGAATTATTGGCCGTGCCGGCGGCTACTGGCAAATCATAGCTTATTAGCTATCGATTCCATGGAGAAGAGTCAAGTTGACGATCCAGTAGTCTTCAATAGACGAGCGGACCGCCTCGCGGAGCTAACTTTACGCGCACTACTCGACTCTGCTGCCTTGGATTTGGAAACTCGGAATGTGCTGTTGGCAGCGGGGGTCGGTTTCGTCGGTTTCGTTGGTTTCTGCTTCTGTGGATACGGCGCTTCGCCTCGTGCCAACATATCAACGAATGCCACGATACGCTTTTCCTTCCCCGCTTGCGTCTTTAGGCCGTTCAGACGATGGTATATCGCAAACCGGTTCTGGTTGGTGAGGACATCCCACATAGCCTGAGCCTCGGGTACCAGAGCGACCGCCGCGAGGAACTCGGGAGACGGTTGTGCCGTCGACGAGCCCGCATATGCGTTGTCCCAACGGCCATCTGCCTTCGCGGCCTCCACAGCTTTGCGGCCCAAAGCCGTCATGCTACCCTCGCTCTCCAAGCGCGCTACATGCGCCACGTTGCGCTGCGACCATGAGCTCTTAGCAGTCCGGGGCGTGAAGCGCTGCGCATAGGTGGCCTCGTCTCGCTTCCGCGTCTGCCCGTCAATCCAGCCGTAGCAGAGAGCTTCATCCAGAGCTTGCGCGTATGTCAAGGATGTGGGTGACGTGGTGCCTTTCTTTGCCAGAGTAAGCCATACTCCTTTGGAAACCTCGGCGTTGCGACTCAGCCAGTTCAACCACGCGGCCGCGTCTGCTATTGTTAACACCGGTAGTTCCACTCGGATTGGCATGATTCGATCGGGGTAGCCGAGGATAAGTGCTGGTGGTTTCTAAGCACGTAGAGAAGGCATATGCGATATATCTTCTGCTCCTGGATATAAAAGAGCTGGTTAGTTTCCGTAAAGGTTATGGGTATTATACAAACCGGAGATGCTCGCAAATCTCATGAGTCACGGTTGTAAATATGCGGCTGAAGGATGCCAAGGACATAGTGTGAATAGAGTCGGCGTGGAATTCACACGGTACCCGTGACTATATCCATCATCAGGAATTCCGATACATACCATTCTATCGACATAACAAGACCAAACGCTCACATAGAACTCATTGCGTTGATGTATACAGCACGACTTGGTGTTTTCCCCGCCGCTCCGCTAACTGAAGAGCCGTAATTATGTACTGAATAGCAATTATCCATCTCACGCCAATTTCCAACTTTCTGTTTGCGCCCCACGACGGCCATACAATTAACTAAAGAAGATGCTTCCTACTCACTTATTCTGTTCAAAGAATCTGCATGCATCGTCCACAGCAGCCTTTAGCTAAGGTGTCGTTCCCATTGCTTCGTGACGTTATAGAAGGCCGTGGGGTGCTAGATGCGTTGAATGAATCTTACCCGCTTCCCATTTATCGCGGCCATCTTTCGTGCAAACATCTTGACCGAGTCGTAAAATGCTCCCCCCGTTCCAGCATTAAGGAAAAGAGGTATGCTAGTCTTGAATGCATGATGCAGGGGTGAGACATAGGGAGCCTCCCTCTCGACCTCTTCTCTTGGCAGGTATGCATCAACTCCCCATTGAAGAAGTGAGCCGACTAAGGCGTCGCCTTGTGAATTGTGGCAATTTCGGTAATCCTTTCCAGCATTGAGTGATACGCGGACCCATGGAGACCGGGTCATTACTCCACCCGGCATCGGGAGCTGTGAAGTTGTTTCCAAATAGCGCAATGAAGCAAGCACAAGGTTACCTCCGACAGACTCTCCGGATACTTCACCATTTGGTATGTTAGCGGTTGCTCAGTCTAAACAGGTTTCGGACATTGAGTCGTGTTTTGTGAGCAACTTGCTATAGGCAAGGTTCTAGCGGACAGGTTTCACTCAAAGTGGGCATGGAAAGGACGAATTCTCCGGGAGGTAAGAAAGCGACATAGGTAAGGGAGAACAGCTCGAAGTTTACTCACTGATAAGGTCTTCGGGGTCAATCCCCAGAGAGGGGATGTAATAATAGCAAGTAAGTGAGTCCTGAAGCGCAGCAGGAAACGGGGCCTCTCCGGTATTGAGCGAAAATAGTCCTAGTGGCCTTCATGTGTACGATCATGCATTAGAAACGTTCTATTACACACCGTCATATGTGTCGTGGAACGGGGGGGGGGGGGGGGGGGGGGGGGGGGGGCACCGCCCCCCCCCCCCCCCCCTTTTTCTGCTGGGCAGCAATATCGGAGCCCAAGAGCCCTATATCAGTGGATCACCCACAACAAGTGGGATGAATGCTTCCTAGCTTCCTACAAGTCAATATAACCTCAAGAGCTGTGCATCTGCTCCTTAGTAAGTGTGATAATATGTGAGGGCCAAGACGAATGCGCAACCAAGAAAATAAAGAACGACATTTTCATGGCTCAGATCCTCGGTTGCTGCCATTGATATCGGGGTTGGATACCATATGCCTCCTACCGGAGCCGGTCTGATGATCCCTGGAGCCAAGATATCCGAATAGCTCTGCAGATCGGCCGGGTCAGCCAGAACAAAACGCCCTTTGGCCTTTACATGGGTTGACCGAACAGTGTCTAGCCATGTGGAGCGAGTCGTAGTTGAATATTGTAAGAATTCTCGGCACAGAGCATTTATAAAGCGTACCTCCAAATTCCATTCGGGTAAAGGGCGGAATTGCTTTGAGCTGTAGCGGATAACCAGTAGCACCACAAGCAATGGCAGCTTCAGAAGGACAAATACTGTACATATAGTCTTGAACAGTTGCTTGGACCATATTGGGGTCATCGTGGGGCAGTATTGACACTGAATAAACCGTCGTATGTGATATTTTCAGAAAAAGCATGAAGCTTGATTTTCAACCGACTATTGACAGAAGCCGACATGTGAAAGACGTGCCCGAGTTTGGAAAGAGGTAAGGAATCAAGATCTTTGTTCTTGCTCAGTGAAGTACGCAGCTTGATTAATGCCTGGACAAGGGCGGTCGACCTGCGTTAGTATACGACCCTCAGGGGGGTGGGCTGGGGGGTTTTGACAGGCAGACTGCAGTATGCCAAGTCGGAGCACTGCCCCCTTACCGCATGAAGAGGGGTGGTAGTGCATCTGACATGCAGTTTGGGAATACTCCACATCGCCGCATAATTCATTTAAACCGTCAATATTTGAGGGAGAAAAATAAGAAGAAATCGCTAGGGACACCATATCTGAAAACAGCTTTATCTTTCAAGTCGAGTAACATGAAAGATAATAATCAATTCCGCTGTCACTTCAAGAGTCTTATATTGGATTAACTCAGTCGCAACGGAATAGTGTTTCTCGTGCAATAGAGCAGTCTTATTTTATTTAGGCAAGATCAGCTTCCAATGACAAGGGGACTACTTCCGGTTGACAGCTGATGATAACACTCTTTCTTTTTGGTACCAGCCAAAGACGAAAGCGGCCCCAGGCCCTGCACACGCGGTGATAACAGGAAGCAGTGCGACATGATACATCCAGTCATTTCCCAGGATACCGGCAAGGTGAAGGTCGAAAAATGAATACGCCAGCCACAGAAGTGAACTACCAAGAACGCCGAGTTCGTCAGCTTGGAGAGCCTTTCTCGTATGCGCGACGAACTCGGACTGTACTTCTGCCACTGGTACGAAAAGGGTCGATATAGGATGAGGCGAGTACAGCAGCGTATAAGCCCAAACACCGGTTGAGATCAAGCCCAGTACGGAAACCAGCAGTTTGGGTGACCTAGAAGGGGCATTCTTAGGGAATAAGAATAGCCTCCTGAAGACCTTACTAAGCAAGAAATTGCTAACACCAATCCAGAAAGGGGTCAGCTGCCAGGCCCAGGTCCAGAAATGCCTCGTCGTTAGATCGGGAGCAAGGAACATGGCGAGGACTTCTGACGTATGGAAAAGCAAAACCACCATAAGCAAGATTAAACTGTTTTCATGCCGTACAGTGCGATCCCCGAAAGATGATCGGATAAGGTCTGATGCTGTGGGACCGAACGAAAAGCACAGGAAATAGAAAATAGGGGCTACCGGCCCTAGACCCAGGAGCTGACCAGCAAGGCCGAATAAAGTCGGGCTGTAAGAGGAAGTTCTCAGTCTAGATACTGGCATGAGCCCACATGGAACCGACTTACAAGTATGCTGGTGTGCGGGTGCTCGTAGGGCGACAGGATTCTAGAAGCCATATCGCATACACCGGGCCGAGATCAATCAAAAATGAGAACATCTGCCACGATCCGACGCTATCGTAGCCAAGCGTGGAAGGTGAGAATGTTGCCGTTGTGCCACGCCATATTTGGTCTAGGATGTCAACGCCGTGGAAATGATCTAGTATTGAGATTTCACCAGAGTTCCATTTAATCACCCCCGAGTCAGCGAATGGCTGTTGATTTACCACAAGCTTCTCAATGTCCATTGTGTTGAAGCACCAGGCTGCGATGAGAAGAAATGGCACTGACATGATGGCGCGCCGAATTTTGACTTTACCGGAGGCCATGGTGGTAGGTGTTGTGATGGTAGAGTAATCCAGAGAATCCGAGGGTTTGAGGGTATGTTGGGGGCAGCGGGAAATGGGATAGATACATGAGGAATCAGGTGTTATTTAAGTACTACCCGGAAATAATAGTTACATTTCGACGTGCGCCATTTAGACGCCAGCAGGCTACACTTGCGGGCCACAGCCGTCGAGGGTGCCAAGTCCACGTTACGTAGGACTTCGTTGGTTGACAGGGGGTGTGCATACCTACCTACTTATGTAGGATTGGTGCTTGTACCGTCATATGTGATGTTGGTATAACTGGGCTTGGCGCAATCAATCAGCCATGATTAGCTTCCTTACATACTAGGTAAGTATGGAAGATAGGCTGAGCTGCTGGTGGGATAACAACCAAGATTAGCAATTAAGAGACGTTGAATCATACCCTGAATACACGACCCGCAGAACTCTTCCGAGCCCAGGACCTTTCTGGGCGGTCCAAAGTATGGCTAGGCAGTTGCCTCCCGATTCACCTCATTTACAGTTACATTCAACACATGCAATGTAACGGTAGGGAGGGAAATTACAAGAAGGGCAGGATATAGCGAGGATTTAGACGAATCGTTACATTGTTATAAAACGGCCCCTGGCGGCTGTTGCGGCTCAGCAAGTAAGCGGCGCTGAGTAAGCATTTAAATACTCCCGCCACTTCCTCTGCAATTGAAATTGCACCTATACGTGATGGTCAACGTCTTGGTTGCCATCCATCTTGCCCAGAACTAAATTCTCGATGTTATGGCGGTGCCCACTGTTGAACAAATTCAGTATATGCAGGAGCATATCCACGAAACGCGGGTTCACAGCATCCATATCTCCAATGGGATCTGTGTCGGAGCAGCATCGATATTTGTCATTTTGAGGTTTGTCGCAAGACGTACAGGTGGTTTTGGTCTGGGGAAGGATGACTATTGTCTCTTTCTTGGTTACGTATGTCTCCGTCTTCATTGCTACATAGCAACTGATGCAGCTAACGATTAGTTTGGCATATGTAGGTAATGTACGTGCTGTACGTTGTTTCGTTCAGCTTCAGTACGCGTTATGGGCAAGGGCGACACGTGCTTCTCGTAACAGACCCCAGGGCTTTCACCATAGTCAGTTTCTCAGAAGACGCGGTGTTTGCACCCAGGGCGAAACTGACACGCGTCTAGAATAACATACTTGACATGAGCTTTTACGTATGGGGAATATCTTGCATCAAATACTCTATCTTGTTCCTCTACCATCGCATCTTTCCTAGCAAGCGCTTCCGGAATGTTCTACTCGCTATCGGTACTATTGTCACATCTTGGGCTTTGGCGGCGTTTTTCCCTAGCGTCTTCAACTGCTACCCCATCCAAATCGCTTGGGACCATGATATCCAGGGGAAATGCATTGACTACGGGAAAGTCACCTTGATTATCGGCGTGTTCAACATCCTAGTCGACTTTCTCCTACTCGCCACACCGATGCCTCTCCTTTGGAAGCTCCAGATGTCCACACGACGAAAGACTCTCCTGTCGGGCGCGTTTGCCGCTGGTAGTATGTAAGTGTATCCCGAATGAGCGTTTGCAAACGATATATGCTAAGCTTTACGCCGGAGTAAAGCGCTTGTATTGTTAGTATAGCTCGCCTGTTCTATGCGAGAGATGTTGTGGTAACTTTTGACCCAAGTTGTATGTCACTCGTTTATGTCTCTTTATGCCCACCTCATATGACCTCTGCTGTTGCTGCACTTTTATTCCTGAGGACCTGGGCTCTTATTGACTATGCAGGGGACAACGTCATGGCCGGAATCCTTTCGGGCCTCGAGATGTGCACCGGAATTGTCGCATGCTGCTCCATCACATACCGGCCACTTATTGAAAAGGCTCTTGGAACCTTATCATCTACTAAGGATACGGGACCATTGAGCGGCAGTCATCATGGATGGAATAGAATTAATGTCCAGCATGATATCACGATGGAATCAAAGTCTCGAGCAACCCGTTCAACCAGAGACCAGGAAGTGGAGGAGCTGCAAGAATGGGAATTGCGATCGAGAGGATTAGACGGGAACTGGAATAGATGAAGCGTTTTCATCGAAATCCTATCCACAATACTGATGAAGACATGATCCAGAAATGGGTAGCTCTGCCTGTAGAGGCCAAGGGAATAGGTGTGGTAGAAAATCTAGTAGCAGCTTGATGGACGAAGTCAATGTGCAATTGTGATGGAAAAATGCGATGCTGGCTTGAAACCGACAAGGTTCGAAGTACATTCAACTACTGTAATTATTCTTTAGCACTTAAATCAACTGGAACTATGAGATCTGATAATGTCCCGCTATAATAGTGGGGCCCCACGTTTTTTCAGATCTGACAACTATGAGCCCTTCCTGCAGTGGTTACGGTATCAAAAGCTACATTCCGCTGTTACCAAGTATTCCACGCATTAACTTTCATTATTCGCTAAGCCCTAGAGCCAGATTAAAACTGGCAGTAAGGCGTTCGATTCCGAATTCGACCAGCATATAGGCTACCTTAAACGTTGCTCCCGCAGTACCCTTATGTCCTACTGCCGCCTTTTACAGAAAATGTCAAAATGCTTATTAGGTTACGGATAATTATCGGCAATATAAAGCACTTTTCAGCTTGAAGTATCTTTTAGCTGGGGGGGTGTGTAAGATCTGATAGTGTCCAGCTATAGTAGTGGGGCCCTGCGTTTTCAGATCTGACGGGAATACTGCTTACTCAAAAGCAGGATCTATATTAACATTGGATGAAATGTAGCATCGGAAACATCCGTTATCTATAATCCAGCTGAAATTAGCAATTACAGTAATATGTTGCTATCGCCTCGCAGGAGATAATCAACCCAGGACAAAGTGCCGTGAGGCCCCAGAGGGGATTGGGGCTATCAGATCGGGGAGGTTTTTGTTGAAGATGCATGGATGCCGCGAACTCCTTTCGGACGTCTAGTCAAACCATGCGGGTGATTGTCGAGCGACGATATGGCCCTGGATCCTCCGACCTAGCAACCTTATGTCCCTGTGGAGAGTCCCTGTTAGCTAGTCGATAAGGGGCCAGGGTTCATTATGTCCACCCGATCCCTATATAAGGGGGCATCCAGCAAGAGTATTCGACAGAAATCCCTTATGGCGCTCCCTGATTCTTTCCTTTTTTTTTCAGGTATTCCAAAATATTTGCCTATATACTGATCCCATTGAGCGGGACACCGTGACAGCATTTTCCGAAGTCAAGAGAACGCGGCTTAAAACCGCTTCTTAATATTTCTCGCCAAGAGTGTAGAGTGTCAGTCGGAGTGGACCCGTCTTACTTGGGGTACTAATATGGCAGCTGGATATGAGTCAGCGGTGATAACGTGAGCCGAATGCATCGTGGTAGTGTGGATAACCTAAACGACTGTGGCAGGGTTTTCTAATTGCGGTGTGAAGCGAGATTGGGAACTGCAGGACGCATATGTGTGCATTTCATCCAAGGTAAGATGCAGAGCGGCGCCGGTGGCATGAAGTCGAGCTCACGATTTAGTATTATGCTGCATTTTCGTAAGCGTGCTCTTTCGCCACGAGACCAAGTAGCAATCTTGGTAGGAAGAAGCCTCATCAGCCGTGAAGAAAAAAGCCGTACAACTCCCAGGCTATTCTTTGTTGGATACCTCCACCGGGTCTACCGTAAGATCTGGTAGAATCTCACACAAGCTTGTATGGGAGTATAGATACTCTGATGGTTTTGCCTGTGCTTGCCGCTATTGCGAAGTTACGAAGATCGATCTTGGCCGCAGAGCCAATGTATATTCCATGCAAATTCCCCTGGGAGTTGTATGGGGGCATCGGTTGGTTAGCCTGAGGCACAGATACGATGGAGAATGGTGACGAGTGGCGAGGCCTCCAGGCAGTTCGCTGATCTTCATTCCCGAGTATAAAGGTAAATGAATACCACTAGCCTCCTATTCGGAATCTCGTACCCCGTTCTACTTGCTCCCATTCCATTATCCCCTAGCCTCCCTCATGGCCCTTACCAAGACGGCCCTCACCGGGCCCGGGCATATCTTTGAATCTCTCATTCTCTTTCGGCGAGTCTTGTCTGCGTATCTCGGCTCACTTTTCTACCACGTCCACACGGGATGGCTTTTTGTCTGCAACGATATCAAGAACGTTACTACCGTGGGAGTCTTGTTCGCCGCTCTACACGCCTATCTTGCTCCGATTCTCTCCATGGGATCTGCGCCTTCCTTTGTGCAAATCCTCGCATCTGTTCCATCGATGGTGCTTTGGTCGTGGAGCAATCTATTCCTTTTCAACCTCCATAATCAGCGGCGAGGTATGGCAGAGGATGTCTTGAACAAGCCCTGGCGACCTCTGCCGTCCGGACGGCTTACCTCAGAACAAGCTACATTCGTCACCTATTGTATGTATCCGGTTACATGGGCTATTGCTATCAGATTCGGGGGACTAGTGCCATGCCTGTTTGAATCGGTCTTTTGTCTGTGGTACAACGAGTGGGGTGGAAGCGGGAATCCTTTCCTCAAAAGCCTCCTCAATGGGGTAGGCATCCCCTGTTTCCTGGTTGGACCCCTGGAGGTTGCTACTGGCCACTCGATATTTTCCAGGCAGGGAAAATCAGCTGCTTGGATGTTCATCATTGCCGCCGCCATAACGGTTACAAGCCATATTCAAGATCTTAGGGATACTGAAGGGGACAGAGCGGCAGGTCGGAGGACAATTCCGATTTCCATGGGTGATATGAATGCTCGTGTGCTGGCTGCTATCGGGGTGGGGGCATCTAGCAGCATAGCATGTTGGCTTTGGAAAACGGGCTGCAGGGAGGGACTCCCTGTTTGGCTCGCAGCGATTATACTCGTTACGAATGTGTTTTGGAATAAGAGCCGCCAGGGGGATGATCTTGCTTGGAAGAAATTGTGGTTCCTTTGGCTGGTAGGACTATTCTCGGTGCCATTACTCGTCTTTCATCGTTAATACCATACTTAATGGTATGCACTAAGTAGTCATGCCATTGTACTCGCTAAGTCCGGGGATCAACTAAGCGTAAATCGTCAACGCGCTTTCACAAACCCGATGGATCTTTACTGTAAAACTATCCAATATGCTACGCTGACCCAGATTTAGTGTCCGGGACAACTTGTTCTGATGGAGCTAAACATAAGATATAAACATGATGGTGCTTTACACATATCATACAATCAGTGGAAAGTGGTTTCGGTTTCTGTATCCACGTGTTACGGCGTCCACGACCTGGTACTCCGTCGTGGAATAGGGGTTAGAATACGGGTAACTAGACGGCCCCACACTTTCTGTATGCACAGTGCATACTCCCCCAGCTCGAAGGCTTGCTGGCTGGTCACTTCCTATGGAGTCTTGAGCGTTTTAAACCTATAATTGACAATTTATCATTTAACTGGCTGGCAGATCCTGGTTCTTTTTGCTGAGCTACGTCAGGCAGAAGCGCTGTAGCTCAAAGTAATGGGTCCGGGTCATACTGCGAAGTTGCATTCGCCCGGGAACAGCTTGTTGCGGAAATTTACCAGGGAGACAGCTGGTATTATGGCACGTACGAAGTTCTATAGTCACAAAGAATATGCTCGGAGATGGGCATTGTTCATTGGGCGCTATGTTCGCAGAAATTCCCCTTTGTGTGGTCTTCAAACGTCTGGCCGGAATCAGCACATTTGTACTGTTAAGAATGGAAAGCCCACATCATGTGTCCATAGATTCATCGTTTGCTGAATTCAAGGACTTCCATCCTGCACCCGTTTCTTTTTTAAGTGATGCTCGTCTAAAAGGAGGAGAGGCTCCGCCTTTTGTTAAGCAATATCAAATAGGGTTTGCAATGGGTACCCAAATGGGTACCCATCACTACCCACGGATGATATTTTCAATCATAAATAAATAATAAACATCTGTAAACAATGCAGAATTACT